>MEHQ01004020.1:883916-1323247 GCA_008828725.1 Saccharina japonica
GGCGGACAGCGGGACGGGAATAGTCGGGAATGGGCAGACAGTGGGATGGGAAACAGTCGGGAACGGGAACACGGCCATTACCGCGGGACGGTAGAGCTCGGGAACATAAACTGACGATGGTACCGGTCGGGAAATCGCGGTCGGGAACGAAAAATCTGACGGTTTCCCATTCCCGTACCGTACCGTTCCCGTCCCGACCACATTTTCCCGTCCCGACCTTTACCGCGCGTACCCTTGCAATTTAACAGTGGTGGGGCCTGAAAAATCGTGATTTAGACCAACCACGAGCACAAAAAAAGCGTAAAAATCGTGACGTAGACCAATCCCGAGAACTAAAAAATAATGCAAAAATGTCAATCCTGCCGCCGAACAAAGCACGGCGGCGAGCACGAAGAAGTGGGTCACAGAGGTTAGTTAGCAAGCTCGATGGAGAGAGCTTGTTGGAACTCGCACGAGTACAACGGCAGGCTGTTGTTGCTGTGTTGTTGCTGCTGCTGCAGCGTGCTGCTGCTGTTATCGTCGAAACGAGAGCGGAACGTACGTAGCATTCTGCGTCGGGGGTGTCTGATACCACCCATCACCCCTCGGTGGGTCATCCATACCGCAACTTGCTTTTTCCAGGGAAAAATTCCGCCAGATGATACATATATCCTTCATGCTACCGCGCATTGAGTTGATTCCAACACCTTCGATAGCCCTACACAAGATTGTTCGAATGAGCCTATTTTCATGCCGAGGTTCAAACTGTAGCGCTCGCGCTGGCCTCGCAGCAGAGGGCAAACACATGGCGGAAACCAAAACTCGAAAACTTGAGCAACCCCGTAGCCCGTATCGAAAAACCTCCGCAAGACTTGGAAATCTCTCTCTTTTTTTTTTTTTTTTTTCCCCAGGCCCCACTACTAAAAAATTGCCATTAATGAGTTGTTCCCGCAGGAAAATATTGTGTTGATTTGAAGGGGTTGCGGAAAGTTTGGTCCATTATGTTATACTCGTACTGCTTGCCCTGGCGGCAGAGTTGCGGCAACGTAAAAAAATAATATTATGGTGGTATGAATACCGCGAAATTATGTACATGATAGGGAGTCACACTACTGGCATCGCGACGTGTGCCTTCGGAAGTACTACAAATGGGCACTTCCCTGGAGAACGTAGAGTATTATAGTATACACAATGGACCAAACAGCGTAGCGCCCCAGTACGTGCTAGTACTCGTAGCTTTTACTATTACTATTACTAGTGTTTTGTATGCCCTCGGTAGGCTGTACTAGTATCTCGTATTGGCCACTGCTGTTGTAGGCAAGCATATGCCACATCAACACGACCTACAGTAGCTCGATTGAGTTGACAAAACCAAACTCCTGATAGCCCTCGAAAACTGTTGCTCATACAGTCAAGTCGGTCTAACGTGTACTCGTGCCTTGCGCTTACGTACGCCAATTTCGGTTACTGTATACTATTACAGCGCCAATGAAATGCGCTGTTGTGCTGTTCCCCAGTGTACTGCTTAAAACTTACACTAACGGTACGGCCACGGCTCCACCCGTGACGCTACTAGGTAGTACCTGGTATGGTAGTACTCGTATGCCTGTGATGTAGCGCTCTGAATGGTAATGCAAGGACCATCGTGCGCGCCGGTGTCGACCCGGGGTATGCCCGCTTTTTGTCCCCGGGTTGTTAGAATTGTACGTGTATGGAAGAGGGTTTCTGATCTGGGGTTGAGGACTTATCGTCTCCGAGTGCGACATGAGTTCGACCATGAGTTTGACCACGAACCCCAGCCAAATCAGCAATCACCCGATGTGGCTGGGGTTTCCACACCTTGCGGGGGTGTGGCGGTATTAACCCGGGGATGTCCGCTTTCGTCCGCGGGTCGTTGAGGTTATGATTTATGGAAGCATTTATGATCAAGGGGATGGGACCTTATCGTCCCCGGGTGCGGCGGGAACTCGATGCTATTCCAAGGGGAAACTCTCACCGTGCGCTGACTCTTTTAGCCTCAGCCGAATAAGCAATCAGCGGATGGGGGTGGATTCTCGACATATTGCAGGGCGGTATCGACCTAGTGGAACACGGGAACTGATAATCACGACTACGTAGGCGACATTTAAATCACGACCACGGGGACGTTCACGAGCCATCCCCGGATTTCAGGCCTAGCGTTTCGGGTTGAAGGTAGGTTCAGGGTTGGGGATAGGGTTAGGGTTATTGTTACTGTAGTTGCCGGTCTTTTGGGCTGTGAGAATTACAGCGACAGGACTTTACGTGATCATTACCTAGATTTTAGTGTTTATTCACCAAGAAAGACGCTGCTGCAGAGCTCAGCTGCTTATGCACGATGGTCTGTGGGATTTGGTTGGTGTGCATGAGAGGACGGCTGCAACCGGAAAATGCGGAACGCAAGGCCTGAAATCCGGGGATGGCTCGTAAACGTCCCCGTAGCCGTGATATAATCTCGCCTACGTAGTCGTGAGAATCAGTTCCCTTTCTGTCCACGGTTGGTCAAAGTTGTAGAGATAAGTAAGTAAGAAATTCTGATCAGGGGATAGAATCCCATCCACACCCCGGGTTTGGCGGAACCTTGATGGCTCTCTTCAGCATCAGTCTTCTAGAAAGAGCCGCAGCAGCCTCTGACATGGATTTAGCCAGACAATCAGCTGCCAGAATTGTAATTCAAAATTTCAAGTCAGCAGATAGGCTGGCTGCCACAACTGCCTCGGGACTGTGACGTACCGGCGGGTCGGCGCGGCATGGGACCCGGTACCCTGCTGGTCGTGGCATCAAGCCTCCCTCCCCATGGGGCAAGGCCGGGGGCTGAAGCGCTCTGGCTTATGCTACCTAATTGCAGACAAACAAAACATCAGCACTTGTTAATAAAGATGTCTAGGTTGCACGGTCGTGCGAGGGGGTTACCATAAACAGTATTGCACGTGGCGAGTCAGAGCAAACGAAACATACCCACATAGATACATACATTTCGTGCCCGCAGTTTTCTGATTGATCTATTTTTATGTTGGAATTTGTTTTGGTGGAAATTCCTTTGTCGACATTAATTTTTCGTCATCCGGAATCGTGTCCATGTTGACATATCAGGGTGTTGATCTGGCGATGTACGAAATAGTGTATGGGCTGCGGGTTGTACCCAGCTGGTGTGATACGAAACGGGCGTTTATAGTACACCTGGCAAGTACGCGTAGTATCTGAAAAGCACAGGGAGGGATTTTCACTGTGTAAGTACAGCGTATAGAACGCCTGTATAATTCATAACATGAGGGAGAATACATACGCTTATTTTTTAAAGGAGTCCTTCGAAGCGCCGAAGGCGCCGGCCACAACGCCTTGTCGGCTGTCGGCTGCTTCCTGTAGCTTCGGAAAGGGTTGGATTCCAAAGAGAACGATTGATGACTTGGTCTACGATAGATAGTGGGATGTGGTGTGGCGGCCGTGCCTGCCTTGTAAATTATACTTTTTGTGCTGTAGTGCTGTAAGCATATTGAAATATACTACACTGTACCTTGATACAAGACATCATTTGTTTACGATTCTCCGCCATTCTGGGGAGCGGGCGGTCCGTCCACGGGAGGGCACCTCTCCACGCCCCCCGCTCGCCAAGTCGGCCATCGGCACCCGTTATTTCGCAGGGTTCACGGAGGGCTGCTGTGTGGGTCGGGCGTGGCCCCGCCGTGGTGCCACGGGCGAGTCGGGTGGCGCACGACAGAGCCGGCGCTCGGCGGGGCATAGTGAAACCGTGATAGTCGTAAATATACTTTTAGCCGTTTTGGACATTACGCAGCACCACTACCGTCACGACCGGACAGCTTAAACTAATATCGAGAGTATGCACCTTGCATCACGGTCATGTCGATATATCTTAACACTCCACGTCTCCACTCTCCAGGGCGCCGACAAACAGCATCCTTCGACACCAAATAGAAGCGTTTTTGTTTTTGCAACGGAAACCCTGCATGCAGTTAATATGAATGGCTCTTTCGATCCCACTGGCTAGCTCTTTTTTGGGTTCCCTGTGGGATGCACGCTGAACAGGCCATGCATACCCCCTCTCGTCTCTTTTGTGTTGCTGGTAGCGGGTTATCCCCAAGAAGAGAAGTGGTAGGTTTTCTGGAGAAGCTAAGAACAACATACTTGTTGTATAAGAAGCGTAAAAGTCGGATCAGACACCCCGGGAATGCTTGGACCACCACCAGGTATAATAGAGGGCGCCCTAGGAAATTTCTTGACGGATCGACACGAACTGGTGCGATAATGTTCTCCCTATCTTATCCGTTTACCCGACACTGGGCGCATCGCAATCGATTCAGTGTGTCCCTCGTAAACTGTACCAGGTACTTTGCAGTGTCGACGAATATAACACATCATTACGGAGGACCATAGTAAATATAACCAAATATTGTTAGTAAAAAAAAGGGAAACATATAGGTTTTTGTATATACCGTAGGTTCTACTTTCTGTGGCCCCCCGTAATTGTTGTAGAAAACGTTATGTAAGCTACTACTGTAACCCTCGAAGTAGGTGTGAACACTGTGTGTCCTCCTCCTCTTTCCGTTCGCGTAGGAATCTGTGTGCTACCCCACTGGGGTTGATTGGTTAAAACATTAGTATACACAAACAACCGTAAATTGCATGTCGATACAACCAGTCAGCCTTCCATTTTTAACTGTTTTTATTTTCACACGTGGTATGGAAGGTATACCAATAATTTAGATTATAGGTGGTGTGACCTGATGAACACTTACCTCCAACACTGAATTTGAAAATTATTAAATACTACGTACACTCATTTTTCCCGTTGAAGCGTAAAACTACAATACTATTAATGTCATACCACAACTTAATATTCCCTTTTTGCTGCTTGCTGTAATCAATAGTTGACGCGGAACCCTTCGAACGGTAGATGCCCCGAGCTCGATCCCCCACTGGTATCAGACAACTCCGAACTACTGTATATGTGTGCCGATATATATTATATATATGATATGTTTTTATGGGACCGATATTCCACCTGAAAGCGCCCATTACACCCTTTAACTCATGGCATGTTTTATATTAACATAACTATTGCGCACGAATACTACCAACAACAACGCATAACTTATACACAAGATGTAATTGTCCTCTTTTCCTCTGACATACCAGTGGCAGTCTGCTCCTCCACCACTTGGTGTTGCGGGGGATCTATCACACCTAAACACCAAACACCAAATACCAAACACCAAACAGCCTTTTCCGGTTGCTCGTAGACCACAAATACGTATAAAGTTGCCCTTTTATTCCCTTCTTCAAATGCATGTCCGATTCCTGTTTACAAGGTCCTATATCCCTCCCCTACCTCCCTTGCCCCCTCCCCGGACCGCGCGTGCGGACTAGCGGGGCTTGGTAAACAGTTACATTTTCTTCGATCAGCAGGCACGGGGTAATGCATATCCTTTCTCATTTTTCCAAAGCCCGTTGGCAGTTTCATGGGACACACACTCATGGAAGACCCATGTGTCACCCATGGGTCTGGGCAACCCATGGGGTCCTTAGGGGACTCACGCATGAGTGACCAATGTGGGCCATCTCACTAAAGCCTATGGGCTATCTCATCGGCGTCTAATGAATCCGTAGTTTATACCCACGGTTTACTCATGGCGGACACATGGGAGCCCCATACGAGACCCATGGAAGATCCATAGGCGACCCGTGGATGACCCATCGGTGATCTACGGGCCACCGCCTCAAACGTGTGGGAGGACCATCGGTGACCTACACGAGCGATCCATGGGTCAGCGATACCTGGTATACACCAACGGAAGAACTACGGGTGAACTACGGGCGACGCATGGGCGACCCATAAGCCACCACGGTAAAACGCATAGACGGGTCACAACCACAACCATATATATTCCAATCGGAGACCCCCGGGTTTCCCAAGCGTGACTCATAGATCCACCATGGTGTAATATAGGTACCAACGGGAGATCCATGGGTGCTCATTGTGGCGAGCCACGGTTCGACCATAGGTGAAGGGTTAGGGTGATCCATGAGTCAGCTGCAACCAACACGAGATATCCATATAGGTGACCCATGTGTCACCAATATACCGACGGAAGCCCGACGGGTGATTCACCATGAGTGCCCAATGGATGACTCATTATTGGTCATCCATGGGTATCCCGCTGGGTACTTTATTTATTGGGTTGTTGTATATAGACGCATGGTACGGTAGCCTGCATGCAGGTGCACCGTGCATATTCTGAAGGTGGTCAATTGAGGAGCTCTATACCTCTATACCTGCAGTAGTCAAAAACTGATTTGGGGGAAAATAAAAGTGCTACCCCATGAAAAACCCCAGGGCCGAAGTGCAAGCTACTGTAGAGCATATTGCAAGACTGCACGCTATGATATTGCAAGATGAAAATCCGACGATATTGGGTTAATGAGCCCGATCGTTCACAAAGCGTTTCAGCCAAAAAACGGTATACCTCCACATCTATCGTAGCAGGCGTCTATTAAAGATATACAACACGACAGTACAGCTCACGCATGGATCGCCCATGAGACACACATTCGGGTCGCTCATCGTGGCCATGGTGCCCTCATGAGTCTACGGTATACTTGTCCGTGATCGCTGATGGATCACCTACGGGTCACCCATAGGTTGCCCATGGGCCACCTACTTTATGGGTCGCACACGGGTCTGGCTTATGTTGGTGTCCGTTGGATCTGCGGTGGATCCCTCATTGGTTTAACTACACTGACTGTGCTGGCCATCGGTCGCCCATGAGTCGCCCGAGGGTCTCCCGCGGGGTTTTAATGGGGGCCCATGGATTTCCCATCCGAATTCCACGGGGTTTCCGTGGGTATCGATTGCGTGGGACTGCCATGAAATTCCCCGCGCGGAAAGACGCCCAACAAAACCCATGAAAACTAGAATGAAAAAAAATGTACGAAAATGGATACTTCATCGGCGATGCCATTGTCGGTGCAAAGGACGACTGACTGCAAATGAGGGGGGCATGACGACGCGAGAGGAGGGGGCGGGGGTACCGATCAAGATGTTGGGGGAATTGGAATCGCGTACTGTAGATCCAACTACACGAAGAGATGTCAATGGCCGGGAAACTGGCCGCGGTTATGTTCTATCATGAGCAGCGGGTAGGATGATCGTGGTCTATTTGCCATGTGAGGGACACGCAGATTGCATGTTGAACGATCCGCAGTATGCATGGAGCGAGCAGGCCGTTGACATGGAGGATACCCACGGTTCGACACCCCCCCGCCCCTCCCATCCCAAGTTCGTTTTGCAAAGATGGTTAAACGGAAACCCTTGCAAACACCTTTGGAAACGACACAAACCACACAAGGTGCAGCGAAGGGTGGGGGGGGTGTACTCATGTTGTGCACGGCCGTAGTCATATGACCATAGACCCTCGCATCCCTACAATGCCGGGACGGAGCGCGTTGTGTTTTCACCAATCAGGCAGACATTGCTTGCACCAAGCGCGAAACGCCGTGAGGTATTGGGCGAGTCGCATGGAGGGTGAGCTGCATCCTGCTAAGAACCGTCTCTGAGGCGGACTTGCATATGGACGACAGCTTCAATGAGTTAATTTAATTTCTGGTGTGGCCACTTCCGGAGACAGCAATGGGTTTTACTATGTAACTGCCTCGCGGACGCCTTACCATATTAACACTACGTGATACGACCATTCCCCTTGTGCGGAACAAAGGTTCTCCACCCCGCACAAATGATCTACTCGACCGCCAGCTTTGGTGACCGCCAAAAAAAAATGACAAAAAAAAACGGCACCCTGGTTGTCTATAGCTCACGCAGCGAGTGGCGTGTTTTACAGCGTCGTTGCCAACCGACGCCAACCGAACCTATAAATAGGTATATAATATTTATAGGGGGGTGGAGAGGGTAGCGGAGGTGGCGATTAAAAACAAAACGCACGGCAACGTTCGCAGGGAGGGGCAGGGTCGGTGGCCGATGGGGGGAGCGGTCGAGTGAGGGGGGCGGGCGGCGGACGGGGGTGGGTGTGGAGGCGGAAGATTGTGGGTTAGGGATCGGGAACAGTGCGGGGCCGGGGGCGGGGGTGAAGGGCGCACTGGGGGGTGGGGGGCGGAAAGCGACGGAATTAAGGGCGGGGTAGAGTTGCTGACGAGATATTGACAATTCAGCACACCCACATGGGCATACAGGCGCTGGGGGGGAGGGTGTACTCATGTCATGCATTGGCGTAGTCGTATGCCATAACCCTCGCTACCTCTACGATCGGACGGCAATCGGTTTCACGACCGGCATAGACATTGCTTGCACCGGGAAGCGGAGGGGGAGGCACGTGGTATGGCGGTCTGATAAGGTGACTTCATCCTGACTGTCGTGTCCGGATTCTGCATATGGAGCAGCGCACATGATCTATTCAGAGCGGCCCTCTAGAACACAATGGAACCAGGGGGGGGGGGGGGTGTACTCATGTTGTGCACGGCCGTAGTCATATGACCATAGACCCTCGCATCCCTACAATGCCGGGACGGAGCGCGTTGGGTTTTCACCAACCAGGCAGACATTGCTTGCACCAAGCGCGAAACGCCGTGAGGTATTGGGCGAGTCGCATGGAGGGTGAGCTGCATCCTGCTAAGAACCGCCTCTGAGGCGGACTTGCATATGGACGACAGCTTCAATGAGTTAATTTAATTTCTGGTGTGGCCACTTCCGGAGACAGCAATGGGTTTTACTATGTAACTGCCTCGCGGACGCCTTACCATATTAACACTACGTGATACGACCATTCCCCTTGTGCGGAACAAAGGTTCTCCACCCCGCACAAATGATCTACTCGACCGCCAGCTTTGGTGACCGCCAAAAAAAAAAAAAAAAAAAAAAAAAACGGCACCCTGGTTGTCTAGCTCACGCAGCGAGTGGCGTGTTTTACAGCGTCGTTGCCAACCGACGCCAACCCAACCTATAAATATATCATATATTATATTTATAGGGGGGGGTAATTATTATTATGGGGCATGGCGAGGGATATGACCAAGACTGTACTATCGAAGGTCATCCCGGGCTACTGTTGACAAATCGTGCGTATGCTACGTATAGATACGGCAAACGATTGCTCCGTCCACGCCTCCAGGACGTTTTTTTTTCGCGCAGCGGGTGCGTGGGAGACAATTGAAGGAGGCAAATAAAACTAACAGGACCCAAGAAAAGGCGAGGTCTTGGTGGGAGAGTGTAGACTGACATTTATTTGGAGTGTGGACTGGGAGGCGGGTCGGTCGTGTTTCAAATAACATAGTGATGCTATACCGCTACCAGGCAGATGTAAAGAGGGGCTAAAGGCACGGGGAGAGTGGGGGTATCCCCCCCCCCCCCCCCTTTATGTTCCCTCGCCGGGGCCGACGAGGTGTATATGCCAACAACGCAAGACGCGTGGATGTACCAAGGAGATACGGTACACATTCGAAGGTGCTCGTACACGCCCATACACCATGACGTTCTTTTGGATGCGTTAATGTTTTAGCAGTACGTACGACGCAAATCATTTATTGCAGCACTAGACGATTTACTAGCAGTTCTGCTGCGGTACACTACCTATCGCGAAAAGCAGAACATGAAATTTCCATCGACTGTTTCAAGCTTCAACCATATATGTATCAGATGGTATTGTTTATCATTTGCCATTCGCATACTTCTCCAAGGTCAATATGGTGCAAACACGTACACAAATACGTGGTACGTCTGCTCGTACATACCGAAGCACGTATGGCAGATTTCGCAGCAGTACCTATACTTGCTGCTGAGAATGGAATCGTATATATATGCTGTGCTGTTGTAACAACCGCGAAACGTTGCCGTACCGAAAGTGTCCGAGCATATGATATGTGCTTAAACTGCAGATGAGTACGAACGGAGTTCAGATGCTTTCGTTCAGAGATAAACTTCTGCTGCTGTATCTGCTGCTTGCTGTGTGTGGAAGAAGCTCGGCGACCGTATCGAGTTCACAACAAACTGGAACTGTCATACCAATCCGTTTTAGCGTATTTTTAGACACTTGCCACCCGGTCGTTTATGATACCGCTCTGACCGAATATATAAGGCACGTCATATATGTATATTTAAAAACCAAACGGGCACTATATTTGAGGCCAGGGTGGAGTATACTTATTACTCCTGGGTCCTGGGCGGATTACGATTCCGATCCGTAGGCCTAGGGTACCTCACCTTGCAGTATTCACTTATTAAGCCGTTCGTAGTGTTAAATAGTACGAGTAGGCCTCTAAATCTCCCATTCTTCGCTCAACCACCCAAAACCGCCAAAAAAACGTACGAACCATTTCCAGAAAGGATATGTAAAATCGTGCTGGTTCTCGCATACCTCTTTCGTAGTTGTTTCGTCCCTGGGCTGGGCTTGTCTCTCCTTGCCACTCGATTCCTACGCCGGCCTATAACGCAGCGCGCGACCACCCACCACTCACATCCACCAACTACATACATATAAGTATACGTTACAGCGTTACAGCAGTACATAAACAACTACGAGCTGTGCTTCGCACGAACTATATTGTTGTGTCGTTGGTCGTCACCCAGACAGATCTGTAGTCAAGGCTCGCGGCCAAGGGCCAAGGGTCAAGGTTTATATATTTCCCCGTCCGCGCACTTTTCTCCTGCTTGTTCCCCCGTCTCCCCGGCTCCGGGTAGCATGGGTAGTATGAAAGTCAACTTTTTTTCTTTTTTTTTTTGCGTCCATTATGTGGTGGCATCCCGACACCAAGGATGACTGCCTGTGCCTGAAGCCCAGCACACATACATCTGATGGTGGGGCGTGGTTGCATGCATAGCACGGGCAAAGCCTGGGGTTATTTGAAGGGCCACTGCTGTAGTGTGGTCCAATGCTGCGCTCAGCCGAGCAGATCCACTACAAATATTTCCTTTACGTACGCTTATGTATCGGAAACCTGGACAAACAAGCATACGAATGTTTTACGAGAAGAGAACACATACATTTTCCTCTCAAAAGCAGCAGTAAGTTCGTTCGAGCAGAAGAGTATATTATTGCTGAAGAGTCAACAAAAATATGTTTTGCTTCATAAACTACTTGATATATTAGGATCTTTGATGTCTGGATCTACAAGGCATTTTTTTACTGGAACGAAGAATATGATTTTTGTTCTTGTTTTCGTTGAGAAGATCCCAATTATTATAGCGAATAGTGCTCCTGTATCTGTGATGGCACACAGCAGCAGCAGCTTGCTTGCTCTCCTCTCAAAGACGTGAACCCACACCGCCCTTGCCTCATATCCTCTTCGCTGGCCGCCACATCTCCCTGGCTCCAACTCGACGCCCAAGGTGAGCGTTGGTCGCGAGAGCACTCTCGTATTGCTGTCGCTCTTGTGCCGCGTAGGCGTTGACCTGGTGGTGCTCTCTCGCCTCGAGGCTCCTATAGCCTACATAACACAGCAACCTCGCTTCCTCTGCTACACGCTCCTGACCAAAGCAAACACTTATCGTAGAAGCTGAATTTATAACTTCGGCTGGAATATATACTCGTACGTGTACGTGGTGGAGGCAACTATTTTACCTATTTCCAGTCGAGAGGTGTCGGCTCAGGGCACCGGCGCAGCTCTTCGTCGTAGTGCCATCACATCGGCTGTCTGCCGCCGACTTCCCGTCTGGAGAGAGAGGCCTGTTTGCTGTGCGATTAACCTGTCTACGCGTGTATACATACCACGTGATACATATCATGCGAGACTCTTGTGTGCGACGGCTTTCAGGAGTTTCGTCATTGAGCGCGAACAAAGACCTCAGGGGTAGAATGTCCTATTCGTTTGCCGGGCGTACATCCCAGGCCCGATCCTCTGCTGCGAGACGTGTGATCCACTACTGCTGACCATCACCTCTATTTTCCGAGCCTGCAGTACCTTGTTCACAAGCGTCTCGCCCCTCATGTCCGGCACAACCGCCGCTATGCCTAACATGCGAAACCATTCCCATCGCGGTTGATTCCGTTATGATTTCAGTGCAAACAACAGTAAAAATGATCACCCGCTTGGCAGCGTCTGGTGCGTTTTTCTTCGTATCTAAAAATCTTTTTAGCTACATTCTTGTTTATTGTACGCACCACGTATGTATGTATGTATCACCCCTACGTAGATACGATATCGTACAACCACACGCAGCAGTGACGCCTCGAGTTTCGTGCGCAACGCGTGCCTACCGTTGCCGCTGCGAGCACGAGCCCTACTTAGGCATCTTGTCTGACTTGCTGCCTTATCGGCTAAAAGGGTGATACGTACCTATCCCCTCAAGATGCCGTACAAGTACGCACGAGTCATGTACTCTGTATACATATCCAGAAAAATAATCAACAAAAACATCATGTTCATGTTCACAATCACCTCTCTCGGTAAAACACCCCGATGGTTCGCAGAAGCACTATTAGTTACCACGTGCGTGTGCACCGCGCAAGATGAGGGAAAGGTCAAGGTTCACCGCTGCGGGAACGGCGAATCCAAGCCGTACGCATGCATGCGTGCATGCCGAGGCCTGCACGTGGCCGCGTCGTCTCTTTCGTTACTACTGTACTGTACTCTCGTGATACACGTTCCCCCTCCCGATGTTTTTTTTCCAGTTGCAACCTAATGACCCGCCGTCCGATAAAATATAAAATCCGATTTTGTAAACGTGCCCAGAGTCAAGTGTACGTACTCGAACTCGTACTCGTACTCGTACAGGAGACGTGCGCGACATGAAAACTGCGACACGAGAAGCGAGCTGGACGCTGTGGTACCACACAGAGTACATAACCCCGCGGCGTGCGGTAGTATACTGCTGTACATTTCGGACCGCAGTGTAGTAAAGCGCATGATTCTCGGGGATGTTTCTCAGGGTCGCTTGTTGTCGTTGACTTGCAGGTACTACTTCCTTTTCTCGCCACGCTGCATCATATCGGGATTGATGATCGATGATCTATCGCAACGACCCACCTGGAGCTGATGAACCGTTGCT
The DNA here is from genome assembly GCA_008828725.1 of Saccharina japonica. Lineage (NCBI taxonomy): Eukaryota > Phaeophyceae > Laminariales > Laminariaceae > Saccharina > Saccharina japonica. The sequence continues at coordinate 896,923 of MEHQ01004020.1, forward strand.
GTTTTATTCCAAAAAAACAGAAACGACGTAGAAAAAAAGAAAGAACCAGAGAACGCGGCACACAAACTCGTTTGTGAAAGAACCGCTTTCAATCCTCCTTCGCTGCTGCTGCTGTGGGACCCGGTGATGCTTTTTCTTTTAGGCCGTAGGTCATCTACAGCAGCAGCCGTACCAGTAGTACCATCTCAGCGTTTCATGTATCTTTTTGCCACACCAGTGCCTGTAGTCGTACTTGTACCTGCCAAGTCTTGTACACTCTGTACTACAGTGCTACCACTGCTTGCTGTACGACAACGCAGTAATTGAGCACCCAATAAGCAAGCGAGTCACAAGTACCATTATGTCCGGAAATATAACGACCGCCTGAATATGTTTTTAATGATTCAACGATCTTTGTATTTCCGGACACGGAGACGCTCTTATTATTTTTCGTATCGTACGTACGTACTCGCGCCGAGCCGCTCAAGTTTATTTCGAGGGCAGTGGTCAGTGCTGGGATGCTGTGCTTGGTCAGACTCTAGGTCGACTCGGCCGGCGTGGATGCTGAGCTTGGAAAGACTCTAGGTTGACTCGGGATGCTGTGGCTGGGAAAGAGTCCAAGTTGATTGAGCCACGTAAAACATACCCTTAGCCAACCAGAGTGCCTAAATAGCCACCTACTATCATGCTTGATTTCGGGCCTACTTTATCTCGCATACAGCATTACGCAGTACGGGACTACCTGGCAGGCATATCTTCACTGTACATAATAAGAACCCGAGGGAAGCTGTTCCAGGCTGGAGTGCGTTCTATACTAAATGCCGTATAAAAAAAACGACTCCCGAATTTACCCGGTATTATTTAATGCTCCTCGGTACCAGTGTTTTATTGTCTCAGCCTGCCTGTACTGCTGTTGGGATATGGAAAAACACCTAACGAGAAACAGGCTGACGAGAAAGTCAGGCTGGTTTTTTAGAGGGGCATAATAAATTCGAGAGTCGTTATCCTGAAATTACAGAGTAGAAATCGACCTCTCTCAAATAAGAAATCAGAAGTCGCCTAAACAAGCTTTCCTGCTTCTTATCACGTATTGCGTGCCTGCGTGTCCTTTTTTTGCGACCATCAATCGCGAGCGCACGCAATGCTGCTGTACACGTATGTAACGATTCCTCTCCCCACCTAATAGAAGAGTCCAGAGGTGCCAACTATATCTAGGTGCGATTTGTATGCATGTATGGTCAAGATCAAAGCTGTGAGACCGAGATACAACTACAAGTACTGATTGAATAGTTGATACTCGACTTTGAGAGCTGCCTGGAATGTTTGTACCACTCTATTCCGAGATACAAGGGCCGTTTGTTGATTTACATTAAATACTAACGGTGTTTATATATCGGGACAGAGTGGTATGTCATTTGTAGTATCCGTGCGTGATTCGTGATGTATTAGATACCCTACTGCCTGTAGTACTGCTGTAGTTATCACTACGAGTACTCAGTTTGATAGTACACAATTACGACAGCAGTGCAACAGTCTTGTACTGTGCCAACTTCTATCACACATGTCACAAGCAGCCTATTATAACGTGGGTAGGCACTTTTTTTTTACGAGAGTCGACGAGGGGAGAAAGTGCTGAAATATTAATATTATCGCGATCAACATACGAGTATTTACTTTTTATCAAACCCTACCAGGGTATTCATTAGTATATAAACCCTATTTTTCGTCTCCCCGATTCCTGATAATAAATATTTACTTTTTATTTAACCCTATTCGTCTCCCCGAACACTAAAGGGGTGCAATTCTAGTAATTAATAATACTTAATTTATTTTCTGAATTCGGGGAGACGAACACTACGTAAGGGGTGCAATAATAGTAATAAATAACAATTATTTATTTTCTGAATTGGGGGAGACGATATCATGTCATTTGTAGTAGTGGGGAGAGGGCGGGGAAGAGCCTTATTAGAGACCCGAATCTTTGTTACCACTATTAATAAGAGGGAGAGAGAAAAGAAGGGCCAAGATAATACATGGATGGGAAGGGCAAAAAAGAAGAACAAATCATAGAAAAATGGTACCTGGTACGTACGTACCAATGCACAAGTACAGGATACCTACAGCAGTAATAGGAAACATGAAATCTGGCCCAGGCTGGATTTCTTATTTGAGAGAGGGTGCTTTCTACACTATTTTCAATATACAGCGAATGTCAAACTTCTTATTGTCCTGTTAATACCAGCCTGGCTTTTTTCTAGTCTGTTTCTCACTATTAAATAGGTGTCATGTATTGTTGTATAACAGGATACATGAAACGTACCAGTACAAGTTTTTCGCTGCTCGCCCGCAATCAATACCAACAGCCCATTTTACTTGAAGCACGCCAGTACGTCAGAGGGGTGCCGACGTAAACTCTGCAGTGTCGTATGCCTCGTGTGCCTCGTGTGCGAGCACGCAGTATAGGTATTTGTTCTCCGCCGAATAGGCGAATCACGATCACAGCGCATACGTGCGCACGCGTCTGAGTTGCGGCGAGCACGAACAGCAGTGTTTCCTAAAAATCAAAAGTCCTTGGGGCAAAAGGAACTAAGTCTCGTGTTTTTTTAGTGTTGTATGTATTGCACATAATGTATGTATACCTTCAACCTCAGCTTGACCGTTTCTGATCCCCCTCCAATGCGCGCGACCTGGTATATGTAGGCTGTAGTATCCGGGCATCGAACTAGCATTTAGTTGGTATGAAATCAAGTCTATAAATACAGCATTCCGGCAACGCACCGGCATATGATATGTACTTGAAGTACTTGATTGACGAGCTTGCCAAGAGGAGTATAGACCTAACGGGGATAACCGACTTTTCCCCCCTATTTTGGAGTTCATATTAAAGCAAGAGCCCAAGCATGTATACGTAGTCTACAGTAGTCTCCTGTACTGTAATACCACAGGTTATGTGCGAGCCCAGTTTATATCAGTTACGACCTTCAAAAACCAAAACGTCTCCTTCGCTTCCCCTTCTGCCTCATCGCCCTCCAAACGACAAAGCCGCTAACGTCAACGTTAACGTCAACGCTCACTTTTGCGCCGCCGTTTCCTTCGGCTTCTCCAACCCGCTAACTCTCGGCAGGACCAGGAGTTATATCACCATGGTCGGCCGGAGGCGTGGTTCGAGCTCAATGCTCGCCGCGGCTAAACTGGTGGCGCTTGGTGCTATTTCGGTATCCGCTCTCGGACACAGCATTGAAGAACATGCCCACCGCCCCCACCACCAGCAGCGTGTTCTTCAGGCGACGTCCAGCGTTGATTACCTCTTTGTTGACGCAGGAACGCCGCTACCGGCAGGCGACGGCCAAGAAGATGGTGTGGCACTGCAGGTGATCTAAGGGCGGCGTTCCCACCCGTGTTGTAGGAACATTTGACGGGTTTCAACCAGGTATTTCCGTTCGTGCGGTCGTGTGACGACGCTATGCCGACGAGAGCCGCCGGGAAAGAGCCACGTGGTCAATGGTCAAACGGCTTGAGGTAGAAAACATCAAATGCATACATACGCCCCTCAGCCCCCCTTTCGCGCGCATTCGCAGTGCTGAAAGTCGTTTGTTTGCTGTACCCATCCGCGCATCCGCAGCCTTGTTTAGTTTCCCCACACGGAATGACAGTCGACGCGCCCAACACCCGTAATCCCGAGTGGTACACACCTATATATGCTACGTAATATATCATATTTTACTCGGAAGTATGTTCTTCCAAAACACCCCTCTATTTTAGAGGCGTTGCTCATTGTTATCCTTGATTATATCCTCTCGACCAAATTCTTGATATTATGATACCTTCGGATATGCGCTCGCTTATGCTCTTGCTTACGCATTCTTGATTGTGCTCCTGGTTATGCTCTGACCCGCCCTCACGCTTATAGTCTCGTTCGTGCTTTCGCTTATGCTCTGGCTTATGCTCCCGGTTATGCTCTCGCCAATGCTCTCGCGTATACTCTGGCTTATACTTGTGTACGCTTCCGCTTATTCTCCCGCTTTCCGCTTAGTATCCTCTCCCTTCCGCTCTCGCTTATGCTCTCACTTCTGCTCTCGCTCGTGCTCTCGCTTATGCCCCCGCCAATGCCATCGCCTATGCCATCTACGCAGGAGGGCAATGGTGCCCTGCCTCCAGTAATCGCCTCGTCCCTTGCGGTGGGGACAGCGACGGTGAACAATGCCCCGCTCGCAGAGGTAATACATAGTACCAAGCGTGATCCTGTGTTTCATCGACTATTGCTTGGAATGGGCAACGCCGTCGGTGCATTTTGTTTGACCGGTGTGTTCGATTCTCAAAGCGACATCACCTGTTACTGTACTAGCGGTAATGAATTCATGTCTTCATATTTATAACAACGTCTCCCCTTTTTGGCGTGTCGTTCCTGTTAAGAATCCAACCTCTCACGTCTCTTGCGTTTATTCCCTCGCTGCTTCCTCCCTTCCGTTCCGGCGTTGCTCTTGTCGCAGTACCAAATCTACCTCATCTCCCCGGATACTACGGGAGCCACCGTGAGTGTGACGAGTATGAGGGCTATGACGAGTATGACGAGTATGAGGGCTATGACGAGTATCATCAGCATGAGGAGTATGAGTAGTATGATGTATGAGTAGGTCCTTTGTTCGAACCGATTGCACTCACGCATAGCGGAGTTTTTGCGCAGTCACCTAGACTCGCCCGATTCATGTTATCCATATGTCCTCGATAATAACGTTTGCATATAAAGTGTTGGACTAGGTACTTCCCGTCTGGGATGACTCTCCGTGCTCACGCTCACTCATGTTCACTTGTGATCACTAGTGGTCACTCATGCTCACCCATGTTCACTCGTGTTCGACAATAATTTGACACACTATACAGTACCACTGTAATACTAAATGCCACCGACCTGGTTCGACCCGTATTATTGTTGTTGATTTTCCTCAGGGCTTCACCATGACCTTCATTGGACAGCTGGATGGTGCACAGTGGTCTGTGTCTATTTATGACTTCACCGCGGATGCCTGGGTCCCAGCTGGCACCCTAACGGGAAGTGAGTACACACGTCACAGAAATATACGAATTATGCCATTTCTCTTCGTCAGTCGTGCCTAATCGATCATCGATCTAACGGGAGACCGTCTTGTAACGTCGGCTTGTGTCTGTGTTATCACCTGCCTTTTGAATCGCTTTGGTTTCGTATCGCCTGCTCCTACAGTTGTAGCTGAACAGTTCAGCCGGCCATACCTTTCCTTCATGTAAACCTGTCGAGATTTCAGCGGTGCTTGTCTTGCTGGTCATCTCTGAGATGCTTGATTAAGTCCGAGCTGACCCTACCGATAAATCTTAAGCTTCGAACCCCCCAAACATGCCAGCGTCGTCTTATTATCTCTAACTGGTGACTACTCCTGTATGTTTTCCCGGCCAACAGTCACTGCCGCTACCACTGCCTGGGGGACGACAACCATCGACTTCACTGGCACACCCGCAACGTACACAAACTTGAGGGAGGCAGGAGGAGACTTTGAACTAAAGGTACCGTAAGGCCTACGTATGCTATTATGAATAGTTGCTTCATTCACATCCACGGGCGGTGTATGCACTAACCTCTTCCCACGATTACGTGTACTGTTGTATGGTATACTACTTATAGTGATTGTTACACCTCGTATACTTGTTCGTTGGCTTAGTTCCACCCTATTAGGCTGTATGGGAGAAATTTCGATCACTCTCATTTTTGAGCTGTTTACGCACTGGGTACAGTAGTCGACAATAACTGATACCCTAGGGCTCGTTTGGAGGCGTTGTTAGCCGCGACATTGCAAAACGGATAGCATGCACCCCATGGCCAGTGTTGAGCAGCGTTGAATACCTTTTCGGCGCCGTGTGTGTTTATTTTCTGATACAAGTACTGTAGCGCACACACACGAAATCCCTCGGGTTGCCGCATGACGACACTATGCTTACGACTTGGGCTGAACGACTGCTACTTCACACCATACACGCTACCCGTCGCGTGTACCTGGCACACGGATAACACCCCCCCCCACAACTAATCCTACTATCGCCCGCCACCTCTTACCTTGTCGCGTGTTCGTGCTTTCATCAATACAGCTTCAGCTGAAGGCCACCACAGTCCAGGTGATTACAGTATACAGTAGCTTACCGTACCTAAAGAGTGTGGTCCCGCACGCGTTGTGTTTACTGCATGTACGGGGTAGTGTTGTGGCGCACCTCCTGTAGATGCTACTGGTATTGTTGTGTTGGATCGAAGGGTGCGTGTTTTGTTGCGTACTGGACTGTATACGTACAGCAGTGCACCTCTACGAGTGCTGAAAGTTCTGAAAGTTCTATGATAGAATTAGCGGGAAGTGTCTTACTGGCTAAGCACTACAGTACAGTACTGTATAGCAGTAGAGTATACTGTATTCCAGTACGTACAGTATATCAGGGAACCCCGATAAGTTAGGAGCTCCAGCATTTTATGGTAATCGTTCGATTGGTTTAGTTCCTATGGCACAACTGTGGAGGCCTCCGTGAACAATATAAAACGTATCCACGCCCGGCGGTCAACTGGCCACAGCAAGTAACTACTGTCGTCGAAACCGCAGCATTGGTATGCCAAGTACCAGGCATATCTGTACAACTACGATACGGCCAGCTACAACTACAGTACAGTAGCCCCGCTACCTTCACAATAATAACGTTTGTGTTTCGTTCACCTTTCTACTTGTACACGACCTGCTCCCATGCGAGCCGTCAGCATGACAAGAACGTTGACCACAACTACTGCAACGTTTTCGATCCTGTCTGATCTATGATATTTGTTTCAAGTATAGGGGGCTTTATCGTGAAACGGGTGATTGAACAAGAAACTCGTGCTTCTACCTCGCAGCGAACCACATGTTGCAGTTGCACACTACTTGTGCCACATTCTTGCTCGTTCAAGTTATTTACAACGACGTCTATACTAACGCCCCCTCCGCCCCCACCTGTTGGCATTGTGTCCTTCCCGACTCTTCACGACAACCAGTCCGGCTACCTGGACTACGTCGCCGTTGATGCTCTGGGTGTCCCCCCATCCCCTACCCCGCCCCCCGTTACTCCGGTGGACGGTGTCACCGCCAACTCCATCACGACTAACTTCGGGGCCGCGGCTACGAACGATGTCGCCGGACCACTTGCGGTAAGCACGGCCATTTCTTGACCATTCCTTGGGCATTCGTTTCTTGTTCCTTTGTTCGGTGTGTATCCGACCCTAGCGAATGGCTACTGTACACCCGGGGACTGAACGACGTATTTCAAGATGTGCTTCAATCGCGGACCCTCCGTAGGGCATGACCACGTTGCCACTTCAACGACTGACAACATACATGTTCATGTAAGAACAGTCCCCGAACCCCGGTAACAGACCTGGAACGACTCCCGGAGAAATTCGTTGTACGATATCGATGGCTGCGCGTACAAAGCGCCTACAAAGGTTTTCACATGTGTTGCATCGAGCGTTTGCAGTAGGGCCAGACGCATGCCTCGCTAGCTTACTTGAGGTTTAGGTTTTTAAACGTCCCTACTCGTTCTTGTTTGTGTTTGTTGCAGACCGCCGAAGGCGGCTCCACTTCGGACGCCACGACAAGCGTCACCTTTGAGTCCACCAGCGCCGGTTTGGCCGAGGTAAGTCGGCGGCGAGAAGCATCTATTTCGATTCCGTTCGACCCCGTGTCGGTTACATTTTGTACGTGGACGTTTCGGTGCCAAGAAGTCACTCCTTTTAGCATGGCTGTTTCGTGTATCATGATGGCGTTAGTTGCGCGTCAGCCCTCGTTTCAGAACTGCCAGGCGGCGTTGGTGTGCAGCCTTGTTACTACAGTACTGTAGGTTGCGTTGTTTGTCCGGGGTGGAAATATGTGTTGTGTTTCCCTGGCACTGTTGTACTGCTGTAGCAACGAACCCCAATGGCACCCGAACATCTCGATCCCCCCGCTTTGCTACCGCTGCACGTGACGGTTCCTACCAGTACGAAATATACTTCGGGGCTCCTGCCACTGTCACAGGAGGTTTCACGATCACGCTCAATGCCCAGCTCGGCACTGGCGCCACCGCCGGGAACTGGAAGGTCGAGATGCTCAACTTCGCCGGTACCTGGGCGGATGCGGGCTTCCTGACCGGAGGTGCGAGTACTGCATACCGTTCTTGATTGCCAGAACTTGAGTGTTTAGGCACAAGAAAGCGCCCGCCTTTGTTCACGAGGGCTTCGTCGTTGGAATATATTTATAGCATGCAATATAGAGCTGATGTCTGCTTGCAATGATTCACAGTTCATTATGGGTAGGAGCACGACCGTGGACAGTAGTTGCATTGGTGTCTGTAGTTGTGATTATAGTGTGTACTCTGTGTGCCACCACATTGTCCAATGCCTATTCTGTGGCACGACATACTGTCAACGGATAAAATAAACACCGTGCTGACTTTGCACCGTCAACGTTTATTTCCACCCCCTTCGGCCGTTGACCTTCACCAGCGACAACGGGAGCATGGACACCCATCGTCTTGACCGTTCCTGTGGTGGCTCCGGCCGTCCCGACTGATTTCGTCAGTACGGACGCCGACCGCGATTATTTGGTGCGTTCAGTTACCGTACGTACGAGCACGAGTAGCTCTTAGTGTCTCTCTTGTTACTCGATGAAGCATGCTCCATGCTCCGGGCTTGTACCTCGAACATATTCAATCCATAGGTGCACAACGTTGAGTATGATACATCTTATCTAAGTATCCGTTGTACGGTCTGTTGGTGGCTGCGCGTGACGTACACAGTTAGGGCGGATGGGAATTTCAAGCCTCCACCGTGAACAGTACAGTAGTATGAGTAGTGTAGATTGTGCGGGATTGACCAATGCACGACTCACTCACTGCACCTCCTCTTAGCCTCTCATTAACCTCTGTACCTTGGTGCCCCCCTGTGATGTCATTTGCGCCTCAGGTACGTCTCACAGCTCCAGGCGCGACGGGTGTTGAGGTAAGCCATTTGCCTTGTAAGCCATCAACCGGTCTGGAAGCGTTCGGGTTCCCGTAAAACACCCTGATCGTAAAACTAATATTTCGCTACCCGCTCAAGTCGGTCAAAGTTGCGTGGGATTCGGGAAAAATATAGCTTCGAATTGGTCTACTGTAAGTGGTGTGCGATTTGAGAAAGAGGCGGTATTCCCTATGCTTACAGTTAGTTTTTGGACGTTGGCACAACGCTGGCCCCGGTAATGTGCTGTAGGAATACGCTGGAAAATTGTGTGTCCACATATTTTTCTTTTCGATTTTTGCTTTTTTTTCCGACCTACAGTAATATGGTTTGACGGCTTTAGGTAAATGTCAAGCACCTCTAAGCACAAGCAGTCGCACGCACCCCTGCGAGCGTTTTGAGGTCCGGGCCTAACGTGTCGCGCGATGCGACAAGGAAAATTACCTAGAAGAGGCCTTATAGGGTCGTATTGGCGCAATGTATTCTAGCAACACATCAAAAACGACAACTAGCGTTTTCGGCAAACGAACAAAACGCTTGTCGGACTACATCTACCTGTCGGTGTTGTGTTTTTCTGTGCTGACAATACAGTAGCAGTACCGATATCGTGACGCACTTTTCAACAGCACCTATGAACCTTAACCTCAATGTTATATACACCCTGGTGGTATATACACCCTGCAAGGGTTGGCCGGCCGGTCGATGACCATTTCAACAGTGCTGACCGTTATGTTCGGCCTAGAGAGGCATACGTCGCTTAGTACTCTTATCCGCACGCAACACGTGAGCTGTCATTATGACCGAACCCCACGATGTTGGTTTAATCTCCGTCGCATTTTCGCCGCTTCCAACGTTATAGGTCGTATACTTGGACCAGGCAATTGTCGCCGCTGGCGAATTGGCCCCAACTCCAGCTCCGGCTCCTTCTCCCATCGCTCCTACGGGTCCTATCCCCGGCGTTCCAGGGTACGTCGTGACAGTGTCCGGCGACGTGGTCTCTACTGATGCTGCCCCGCTTGTGGTGAGGATACTCTCTCTACTCTACAGTAGTCTCTAGTGCCGTTTGTTTGGTTCCACCATAAGAATGCCGCATGGTCTTGGAACGAACACGCTCAGATTCAGACTTTATTTGTCTTGTGCGTTTCGTGTTTGGAAGACTTCATGGTCTGCCCCATCCACTGCGAGTAGCCTTACTATTGGTAAGAGACGCACGTTGAAAATGTTGACCTCTCGTTCGTTTGCAAGTCTGACCTCGGTATTTCCCTCTTGCCACCTCTCTCATCAAATGTCTGCTGCGTGCTTGTGTCTGTGGATTCGCCTCCATGACACCATGACAGGCCGTTGATGACGTAATTGGGACCGCCACGACCGTCGAGTTTGCGTCTAGTGGGAATTCAGCGGAGGTATGTCGCCAGGGTATGGGTTTACGTCGTTCATTTCAAATAGGACAGCAGTATACATCTATTATTCATTTATATAGTGGTTGTGATAACGATATACTTCGTACGAACATAGCAGGTACGGAATAGATAGCGCTAAGTGTACGTTTATTAGGCCCGTAACGCTTACTTCGAGAACGTCACGTACTGCACAATAAGTAGCACGTGCGGTATGCCTTGCAAGCAGATACAGTTTACTGTAGTTTTGCTCAGACAAGTTGATGATATTCATCGAATATGACGCCGGCGGCGGATGTCTTCCGCGTCGCCCCCACGCCGTGCTGACCATGACTCGCCTTTCGTCCGCCCACTGCGTTGCTGTTGCCGGTACACCCCCCGCCCCTACATTGCAGTACGAAGTATACCTCAGTCTTCCCAACCCCTTGGCCGGAGATATCACGGTCTCCATCACTGCCCAGCTCGTGGCTGGCGCTACCGCTGCCAACTGGGGAATCGGCCTCTACAACTTTGACCCTCTCGTCGATGACTACACCACCTCTGTTCCTTTGACTGGTGGTGAGATATCGCAATATTACTGTGGCGCCGTAGTCGAGGTTATGTTGTCTTGCTGGCCACCTAACATGTTGAAATGTTGATGTGCAGCAACCATAAGAGAGATTGCGAATTACATGTTACCGCTTGCTTGCTTTGGCGAAACGTCCTGGGAACCCTGTCTCATTTCGTGGCAAGACGTTCGACGTGCTGTAATACTTAAGTATAACGATATGCATACCTTGCCGCCACATATCGACACGCCCAAACAGAGGCCGCTTATACTACTGTGTAGTATTAATAGTTGTACGTACGTCTGCTATTTGGACGTGTTTGAAACAAGCGTCACTCACTGCTGTTGGCTTGCTGCTGAACTGACAAACTCCTCGTCGCCCTTTCCCGCTTCGTCGTTTTCCCTTACCCTTATCTCCCCCCGCTCTTGCTACGCCCGCCTCTCTGACGAAGTTACGTCGACTGCGTTCAGCACTGTAGATGTGGTCGTTCCCACGACGGCGCCCACTGACTACGTGACGACCACATCCACAATGCTGGTAAGCACTGGTAAAGGCTGGTAAGGTGGTTCTTCTCCACGGAATGTATGCTCGACCTTTTAAGTGTTTTTATGCTACGCAAGCTGTACTGTAGTTAAGCCGCTGTTCATCTGCTACGAATGTGTGCCGTCCGATTTCGCGACAAACCAAAGTGTACTTATTTGCTTCATTGCCCACTTGACTGGCCATGACGGACTTGGCGCAGAAATTATGGCGTTATTTTACCGCACCTTGTGCGATTTCGGGACTATAACCGATATACTATTCGTTGCATTCCCCACTTGACTTTACACTTGACTTTACACTTGACTTTACACGACTGACCGATTTGCATCCTCAACTCTCGCTTGTCTGTGTCTGTGCGTTGCGCTTGATTGTCACCATGTTTATCATCATTACCACCCTCCACGATTGCGGATGGGAAGGTTCGAGTGGTCGCAAGCGGTCTTACGGCCGACGAGGTATGTATTGTGTGGTCTTGGAATATTTTATCAATATGACCCTAAATATAAGGACCGTTTGTATATTAACATGTAATTAAAATGGTTATTATATTTAGGGTCAGATTGGTACAGCTTATTATGTGGTTGCTGGCAGTCGGCGCGAGGCAAAGCAAAAGTAGTCAACACAGCAGTTGTACCGTGCTGCTAACTTTAATCCTATATCCCGGTCGATGAAGTAGGTGTTATTGAAGTATTGTACAGTATATGTGGTTTCTGACCATCGGCGCGAGGCGAAGTCATAGTAGTCAACGGTTGTATCGTGGTACTGTTATATATACCTATTTTTATTTTTCCATTTTAGAGGCTGTTCGATCGCTATATAACTTGGTGTGGCGGTTGTAGAGTGCTCTTACAGCTACAAGCTCTCACTGATGCCCTCGTGGTGACTGTTTTCTGTTCACGCGTGTATCCATTGCTTTCGCTTACCCCTTTACTGGTGTATTTGTCTGTTGTCTTCGATCTGCTGGGCAGGCCATTATCGTGGACGCGATTTCGATTTCCGGAGGAGATGCCACGCCGACCCCCACTCCGCCTCCCGTGGGTGAGTTGTCACTGCAAATACTAAAGTATATCTCCGACACATGCATACGCCGTGGAATGCGATACTCGTACTGCCACGCCGTGCTCTCGCTGCAAATATATCTCCGACGCACGCTACGTATGATGCGATAGTCGCATTGCCGCATTGCCGCATTGCCGCGCTCTCGCTACAGCGGTACACGTAGACGGTTCATATCACTGACTGAGCGGACATGGCTTGACCCTATCACTAGTTTAACCCCTACGGCCTTTGGTGTTATGAGCCGTCTACGAGTAGGGTGAATGCCTATTGTAGGATCGTCTTGCGCCCGTGCCGTCTAAGGGACTCCTCGCATAACGAGATAGTGACTTCAACAGCAACCAATGCATGTATTATATTATCCCCCAAACCCGCAGTGAACGTTACTGCTGTAACCGTCACTTGTTATCGTCAAGCTTTTCATTTGAATTTCCAAGAGGGTCAACAGACACAGCAGACACAACAATCGATAATAGATAGTCGATAATGTCACAGTCCCGTTGCCGGCACAATTTGTATGTCTGTATGTGTATGTGTAGTATGTCTATGTACACGAGTGGAAGTGGCACTGCTGTTGTCCGTGCTGGGGTTCTAATTGAAGCCCGCTCTCGCAAGCAAGCAATCGTTTACGCAAAAATTACCTTATATGTGGCTCATGTTTTTCTCGACACGATGTTTGGCCGCCGCTATCGTATGTTCCTCTACCCTCACTATCACCATCACCGCCTCTGCAGCGAGTACCGAAGTGCAGGTGGATCTCGTCCCCTGCATCCTGGCCGCGAACACCATCGTGAGTTAAAGATGAACATTGCCTACATCAGTGTTGTCGCCTACATACACTCAATGGGCGGGTCTTGCTTACTTACCCCGTACTCGTACGTAGGAGTATAATGAAAGAATGAAAGGGATGCATTCACTAAACTTTGCTTTGGTTGCCGTGCAGACGGTCCTTCGACCCGACGCACCCGGCTTTCCAAGTACCTGGTAGGTGTTGTCTACCCCCTGGTATGCCATTAACCTCATACTCGCGTCTGTGGTGTTTGTACCGCTGCAGGCTTTAGGGTATGGTGGTACTGTAGTACCGAACTCGCGGCCAGACCGCCTTGGGGAAATGCGATTCATTCCCATAACTATACTCACAGACTGCGGGTGGGTGCGACTGTAGAGTGCTTGCGCTGGACACTCGACCTTGCGTGTCAGTTAACTGACGGTGGTTATGCGACTGGTACCTTATGCGCAGCGCCCAAGAGCTTCGAAACGTTTCGTGGTTGTTTTTACCTCTCGCGCCTTTCTCCGTCTTTCCTCTTAAACCGAACCTCAAATGTAACCTTAAACTGAACCCCAGGTCAAGGACGACTTCCCTACTGCTTCGGCATACCTCATGAGCGAGTGGTTCAAGGGGTTCTGGACGGCGACACAGGTCAGTCCTTTGTCGTCGTGACGTGCGTGCAAGGGCGAGCAGCGCTTACATCAATACGCTCTACGCTCCATTCTGCTTGCTACTGCTGTGAAGATGTGGACCGGGATGTGCAGGTCGTCAGCTTCGAGTGACAAAACAAAATATTGCAATATTGACAATCCCGCCTTTTCTGATTGGCATTGACCGTTGTTGCACAGAACGTCCAAGTCGTCGATGTTTCCGCTGGGTCTGAAAGCGTACTAGATCTTATCGACAGCACGGATGCAAACTACGGGAAGTGCAACGTTGTCTATGTGGGCGTCGTCCCCACCACTCTCCAAAAGGCCCAGCTCGACGCGTACTCGATCAAGTTCAAGGTGATTTGCGGCTGTTGATCTCTTCATGGACCTGCAGCACCTAGCCTGGGTTTTCTTTGCTACTTTCTCGCGGTTGGACAACGAAGGAAGGCAGTAGACACCGTCTCTCGTCCAAATGCCCGAAAGTGTCATGCTTTTAACGTCGCGCATGCCATTATTATATGTTCTTATCGTGGTCTCTCCTCATCTTTCTTCGCGGAGGTTTGCTTTTCCTACACTACAATATCAAGATGTACAAGACTGTATGTGTAGTACAGTAGTCTTATCTGTGGACCGAGTGGGCGGTCTTCCGCGCAAAAATAGGCACTGCAATTCTAAACTTGCGCGACGTTTTCGCTTCCCCCTCCATTGTACTCCTTCGTCAGGTGCGCATCGTGTACTTCAACTCCGCCGGTACCTTCGACGACGTCGACTTCAGGGCGAGGTTGGGAATTCAGTCATTCTTTGCTGCTCCCCTGGAAGCGGCTCCCAGGGTCAAGTTCACAAGTGCGTATCATACCTGGTATGCACGTATGCACAGCAATGCCAGCGGCCGTGGAGCAGGGATTTCAAATGTCGCGGAAGAGTTTCTAGAATCTTCAGCCCGACTTACCAAGCAGGCTGTTGTCTGTGCAGCATATATCCTGCGTTCATACATGTGTTTAACGCAATAGACTACAGCGGCGCACCTTAACGATGCTGTACCTCAATGCCCTCCTGTTCGAGCAGACACGGAAACGAACAGCGTCGTCCCGGACGATATGCTCACGGACCTCGCGACGCCCAACCTGTTCAACACACCCGTCATCGTGTCCGGGGCCGCGCTGCCGGCCGGTGTCACCATCAAGGCAGAGTGAGTTTGAGGTGGCTTTTAGACCGGATCGATGCTTCGTTCACCCCTTTATACCTGGGCCCTCGTATTTGGGGCCGAACCAGTTAAAATTAGTGTGGGGATTAGTTTTGCAGTATATTTACTCGTAGTAGTCCGGGTTAGTAGGTCCACTGCTGTAAACTCTTACGGCGTGTCTCCCTGTGAGCATGCGGTTGCGACTTCGGGGGGAAGGGCTGTTGCACCGAACATGCCCATACTGCAGCTGCTTTGCTGCGGTTGAGTGGAGTATGGCCTGCAGGAACATCGGGCCGAGTTCATGTGCCAGCATAGTATATACCCCGGTACTCTGAGAGTCATGGTTCAAATACATGTATGTCTTGTACCGTATTGTAGCGTTACCGTCTTGACGCGTACTGTTACAACACCCGTTCTGGTTGTGTATGCTGTATGTTCTCTGTGCTTTATGTGCTCTCTATGTGCCCTGCAGGTACGCGGATGAAAGCGGCACAACTCTCCTGGGACCCTCCGGGCAAACGAACGTTGCCATCGCGGAGTTCATCGGTAGTGGCGACCTTCTCGGCCTCGAAGAGATGCACATCTTCTTCGAGATCGCTTGGTTTGACAAGGGCTCGTGGGCCTGGGGGCAGTACCTTGCGGAGTGGGGCACCCGAGGAATCTTCCAGGTAAGACAGCCGCAAACCCGACGAGGGTCCGGCTGGGTCAGAGGACCACGCATAAACACCTCACGACTCAAGGATGCACTGTGGAGAAGCATGTATTTTGCTAAAAACAAATTGTTGGACATTTGTCGCCGAAACAGGGGTGGGAGCACGTCCAAAAATACCGATCTGTATATGCGCTATTTATACCAGTTCATGTAAGTATTTCACTGTTTCGCTCCATGTACAAGTTCTACAAAAATAAATACGTACGAGGTATTGCATTTCACTGTCGATACGTTACCACCTCTTATTCTTACTTGATCGTTTCACTCCATATGCCATGTACTCGTCGTATCTTTACGCAATTTTGGCACGGACCGTTTCCGCTGCACGTTGGTTATGATTAACACGTTGAACATGGGCAGGGCGAGCGCCGCTTCTACCTCGGAGCCGTTGTTGACGACCTGTTCTTGACTACAGGACAATGGGAGTACGACGCGCCCGACTTCGAAGGCCCGCTGGTAAGTAGGGTCTTGCTGTGGGTGGGATCATGCTCTGCTAATCACGTATGTATGTACGAAATCTTGATAGGGTACGAGAGTCTCGGTGGTTTTGGCTCATTAGTGTCACTTAGCCTACCTGATTAGAATTCAACCGAGCGTTGGGTGTTGGGGCTATGGTTTAAGTGCGTCCGTCTCGACGCCTGCTTGATCACATGCATGTGATATATATGTACGTATCATATAACAGTCACATTCCATTACCCAACTTCGCATTTTCGCCTGGCCGAAATATTTTGATGCCTCTATGATTATTTATCTGTACAGACAAATCCTGGGCTTGTGACACGCTGTACAGTCAGACCGTGCCGAACACACAATCGTTAATGGCGGCACAGTCCGAGAACAAGGGTATATATGGTCACACCCCACTTAACACAGTCCTCTTAACATATTCTCGAGCGGGTATATTATGTCCATAGTTATTGACACCTGGAGACGTGCGGCCGACTGCAACACCTTTCCAGCAGTTTGACTGGAGTAAAGTACTACAGTAAGTATATTCCGGCGAACCTATTAACATATAAACGTCTACGTACGTACTGCGGGACCACCCGTAACGCCTCGCACACGCACCCGCACTTAGGCTCGGCCGCCGTCCGGTTTGAGGTGTCGAAACATACATGAGTAGGCTTTCTTTACTTCGATCGCACCCGCAGTGCGTACCTGGTATGTGGTTACTGTCATGTCGGATATGTAATACGTACGCCAGGCCGTATGCATTTCCAGAAGAGTCCTAGAAGGATTATGTTTATTTAGGAACATCCAGATAAAACATTGTTCCAGGTCTAGGTGATGAGGCTGAAGGCGTTCCCTGACACGTGGTGCATCGGGTTCCGAGTACTGACATCATCCGTTTATGGCGCTAAGGGGTTTCGAAAAAAAGACGCGTTCTCAGCGATGCTTTCACGCTGCCCGCAGTGGCGCCTCGTAGTGTTTAATGGCAATTTGGTAACCGACATGAAGTATTATAGTAGTTGATAGTAGAGTAGTTGATAGTCCACGTGTCCGATCAAACCTGTTCATGGGCGAGTGTCCCTTGACATATTGTGTGACTCACAAGCCAGCATATTTGGTTGGTGAAATCTCGTGCAGGCGAGATGCTCGGGCGCCGACCTCCAGAAGTTCCAAATTGCGGAAGCGGCCTTCAACACGCAGTACGGCTCGGATGTGAAGACGGAGCACGCTTTCAACGGTATCGGCATCCTCGACAAGGTGTGTGCAGTCATACCGAACCACCCACGTCAGGTCCCTTCCCTTCCCACTTCATGTTCTGCTGTACTTGGGGAGCGTTTGTTCTAAATATCGGAGTACATGTCTTTGTCGGCAAACGTTAGCATGTACAGTAATACTGCTGTAGCCTGGATCGCACCACGGCAGCGAGACTACTTTAGGCCGTATATATCTTGGGGAATCTTGGTGCATCTTGTTGCCTTCGCTAGATTGGCGTCCAGCGCCACTCGGTAGATAACCCAGTAGAGGGCTTTGCGTATGATAATGACTTGTATTTCGGTTGCAAGCGTGCGTTATCCCGGTTGCCACTACTGTACATAGAGCAGTCGACATTTTCATCGGCCTCGCGTCTAAATACCATAGGCAAGAAATGCAGTAACCGTTCTGGGTATCCATACAGTAATATTGCTACATACCTGGCAGGTAGGGCAACACGTACGTATCAACAGGCATACTCCGGTGGGTATATAACAGGTGCATCTGATATTTTTTGCTACCCCCACATAGTACTCGCTTCACTCTGCTGTCAAACTCTCGACCCTTTTCTAACCACTGAAATCACAATCTGGTGGGTGCTTGCACGCGTGCCTGCTCACAGGTTGATTCGACCTGGAGAAGTGTGGAAGGTAGTTTCTCGGACATTGCGCTGCTTCCGAAGGGAGACAAGCCCAACCCCCCTGAAGGTTTGTATGCTGTACCAAGCAAATATATTTTGTCACCTGCTGGTGGCCGTCCCTTAGTCAAAAGCCTGTAACCCCCTCCCCTGCCTGGTCGGTGAAAACCTTAAATGCTCCATCCCGGCATTGTAGGGATGCGAGGGTCAATGGCCGTACGACTACGGCCGTGCATGAATATGAAATGCACTCCTCCAGCAAACCAGCAAAGTAGTCTGCCCTTTCAGTCACACTATAACCTACCATTAGAACTGCGTGCGTTACGCAAGTACGCACACGATGTGTGATACGACCTTGAGTTTTCAGTAGTCAAATATCAGGAGGCGTGTTTATTCGGGAAGCTCGTTTGGCGCTATGCATTTTCCAGTTTTTATATATTTATTAATAGTGTCCCACGGCCTTCACGAACCTTTCCTCAACTCCTTGGTCCCTTCGCAGGCATGGCGCAACAGCTCGGCCTTAACTGGCTCAGCCTCGCCTTCAACCCGGCTACTGGAGTAGGTGGCATGGCAGAAGACGTTACCGCCGGCCTGTTTGCCGGTGACGATCTTCTTGCCCGCGTCCAAGCTGACCTGGGCGCTTTCTACTGGCAGAGCCACACTCTCACCCATCTTGCCCGCGACAACCTCGGTGTTAACGACTGCGACATCGAAGATGGAGGTGACTTATACCTGGTACTTGTTTTACAGGGGAGGGCGTCCATCCAAACTTCAGCGATGGCTGCGGTGGACCGCCTGTCTATTTAACGTCGGCTGTAGTGCTGTTATTAATAGTGGTTTGTTGGCCCCGTCCAGAGGACACAACAAACGCTACTGTACGTACCAATACGTATAGGGAATCACATATTTGGAGATTCAGTTACAGTAGGTGAGCGTAGTTGTGCAGCAAGCGCCAACCCCAGCCCTTGCCCAGAGGTCAGCGAGATTCGCCAAGAACAGGGGTGAGGAGTGGGCACATATCCGATACGATCCAAAGTGTTAGGAAGCGCGTTCACGATATGAGACAATGTGGAAGGTATACACGCCTCGTTCAGTGAGAATATGCCCATGCCGAATCAATACAGTGCTGTTGCATACTGTAGCTTCGCAGAACAGAAAACCGGCCACGTGCCTGCTAGGAACTTGGTCCCATACCTCTTGATGTCTCCATAAAAGCAGTGTGGAAAGCGCACCTTCTCGACGCACCAAATCCACTACTGTAGTGTGCATTCGGCAGTGCTTATGCCGCCTTCCAGGCATTACGTGTATGTTCCCTGACCTGCCATACGTGCATTCCACGAAGGAGGAGTTCAGATCACGACGCTTTGTTTTTTTATCGTCCACCGAAGTGGCTATCGCTATCCCGGTGTTGTCATCGATCGACTTATCATATTTATGATTCTTATCATACCTATGATACTTATCATACTTATCATACTTATCATACTTATCATACTTATCATACCTATGATACTTATCATACTTGTGATACTTATGATACTTATGATACTTATGATACTTATCATACTTATCATACTTATCATACTTATCATACTTATCATACTTATCATACTTATGATACTTATCATCCGAAGTACTTACCCTACGACGAGCGCGTTGTTATTCGTTCCTGTTTTTGTGGGGTTGACTGTTTGAATACTCCATGTACCGCACCTATAAGTGAAAGTCATCTTGGCACATGCTCAATTGCTGAATTTTTCGACCCACTTGCTTGCATGCACCGACGCTCTCTCTCGTCCCGCGCAGGTAACGCCCAAATGGCTGTGCTGTTCGGTCTTTTCGACAGCGACAACTACAACTGGCGAAGCATGACCAGCCCGGGTATCACGGGTCTGTTCAACTCGAACTGTCTCCAGTCTGGCGCCAACAACCTGATGAAATGCTACCCCGGTGACAACACCTTCGACGGTGTGCAGACGACAGTCAGCCTGGTCAACCAGAACAACCAGTTCCACTCTCTCACCACGACGGTGGCCACGAACGGTGAGAGTCTTCCTCTTCTTGTGTGTCGACCGGCGGGTAGCGTCCATCGGTCCGCTCAGTAATGCCCCGTCACGAGAATATCCCACTGAAGAGAAAGACACCGCCTACAACAAATGGAAAACCCTTGTACGCTGTTGTCGCATCGAAGCATTGGGATCATGTCAGACGCTGCTTCGCGTTTCGTATCTGTGCTATGTACAGTAACTCGGGGTGACTGTAAGCTATAGAACATCGTGTTTTCCTACTTACCCCACTGGCCCTACCCTGACTTTTGTCTTGAAGGCCTTCCCAATCGGTTTATTTTTACCACGGGAGAATGTACATCCCAGTGGTACTCACTAGCAAAGCGCTCGTCTCTCGCGAAATTTTAGCGTTTTGTGTAGCATCCTTCGAATATATGTACAGACAGGCGTATGTAATTTATACCGTGACGTATTGTACTGTACCGTACTTGTAGATAAGGCAATAGTTGTGTATTCATACTGTCCTGCACAGTAGCTATTTTTAGTTTTTCGAGAACGTTTTACATTTTGAGCTCGAACTCGTGGGGTGCATGCATCACGTCTAGCCCACCCAGTTGCTCGCGCAACCATGAACACATACATATATATATGCAGGCCAACCCGACAACATCGTGAAGCATGAGTTGATCCCACGCGTTTCATCCCCTGTCGTGTGCATCCATCGGGGGCGAACCACGTTTTCCTCTCAGGCTACGCTGGCTCCCAGATTGTCCCTCGCTACGCCACAAACGTCTACTTCAACTGTGTCACTGGCGAGGTGAGAAAATGACAACATAGCGTCACACTCTGCTGTAGGATATACCATACACTGGATTAGATGTATGGTGCCACTGCACTCGCATTTCGGACTACTGCGGTTGAGCTTGGGATAATAGTTGAAGTAGGGTTTTTTTTGTAGTTGCCGGGAAGGTGTTCGGGATGCGTTAGCTCCGTCGCCGGCCAACACCGACAGTCCGAACCACGCCCCTAACGTCTCAGTCCTGCCTACTCACGCAGCCTCTTTGGTGACACTCTTCGCTTCGCTGCACTCGTGTCGTTCTTCGTGTTCCCTTCCCCGACCAGTGCCTGGTCAACGAGAACGAGAACATCCGTCGTAATGTCTGCGAGTGCGCAGAAAGGGACCCAAGCTTGCCCCAGGTAATTGCTACATGCGCGCAATACGGATGGCTAGCAGCATGGCCATACTTGTTGAGGTTCGCCTGGCCTTCTTTTCATCAATTGAATTGGATACTTCTATGCGAGGCGGGGAGGGGGGGGGGGGGAGAGAAAGCCAACGTGTGGCGTATTGAGTACGTAGTGGCTTATAGAACGGCAGTTGGAAGGAAGGCCCCGAGGTCAAGGACCCACCTACACTTACCGTACGTGTATCATGCTAATTGTCTTGTATGTTTTTCCACATTACTGTACTACAGGGTGCTTGCACTTTGTGCCCCGACGGGAACACCCAGTCCTTCAACTTCATGGCTTCCACGGACCCCAACGCTGGCCCTCTCGAGAAGCTTTACCAGACGGAGGAGGAGACCACCACCAGATACATCCTCAGCGGTCGCAGGTAAGGGAACCAGCCACCACCTTAATTATGGCAACACGTCCAATACGTGCATGCCTCGCAGTAGGCCAGCAGATAGATATTATAGATATTGCCGTACCGTCGAAGATCGCTCCACGATCCCTACCAACTACGCGCGTAAGGGTACGGCGGGTCGTTTGACGCACTTCAGGACTGTGATGCACGCGGAAACATAGACCCCTCAGCATGTATGGCAGTGCTTCCAAATCACTTACATGTTTGGTTTCTTGGTCCCCGGCGCTTGCATGTATACCGCAGGGACAAGTACATGTTCCACCAGGCCAACGTGGTCCCCACTTCGTGGGCCGCTAGTGGAAACTTGGCCGTAAACCCCGTGCCTACGGACAGCCCGTCTCTTCTGGAGTACTGGTACGAGCGTGTCCTCGCCCACATGTCCAAGTTCATCAACACCTCCACGTTCCCGATCAAGGTAAGCTTTGCTCGCCCTGGTGCCCTGTCTGTATTGTTTTGCCTCTGGCCCTCGATATCGAAATCGGCGACATCGATACAAATACTAACACCATCTTCGACCGGATGTGTCATTAGTACCGAGACCATCCTCATCAGCTAATGGG
The DNA here is from genome assembly GCA_008828725.1 of Saccharina japonica. Taxonomy (NCBI): domain Eukaryota; class Phaeophyceae; order Laminariales; family Laminariaceae; genus Saccharina; species Saccharina japonica. The sequence goes on from MEHQ01004020.1 coordinate 919,322, forward strand.
GAGTCACCAACTAACGTTGGCGTTAGCGCTGGCATATTGTTGAGTCATTTATAAATATTAAAATATCGTAAGTCAGCAAGCAGACTGGCTAGATGGCTGTCACAACTGTGCGGGGTGGTTGTGCCACGGCCACGACTCGGCGCGGCATGGGACCCGGTGTTCTGCTGGTTGTGGCACCCAGCCTCCCTACCCATGGGGAAAGATGGGGCTGAACCGCTCTGGATAGCATTACTCAATTACAGGCAGGCAGACAGAATAGCCCTCTTATAGAATAATATATTGACTTCCGAATAACAACTCCTTCTCGTCATCGTGTCGTGCTTTCTTCCGTCCTGCATTATTCCGTGGTTGTGTCCACTACACCAGACTCTGAAGTTCGACAACCTCTGCGCCAACTTCTACGCCCACGAGGATCTGGACGGCTCTGGCGCTGTTCTGACGGCTAAGAAAGACGCTACCGGTGCTATCATCGACATGACTCTGGCTTACGGAAGTGCCAACGGCGCACCCATCCCCCTCACCGTCCCGACGTCCGTCGCTGCCTCCGTAAGTATTTGTTGACGATCTGTATGCAGGACATATGGTATGCGTCACACATATTTATCCTCAAGAACGCATTCTTCCTGTATCGAAGCAGGGCATACTGCAGTACAGCAGTATTGCGATTGTACCGAGTGGTGTACGATTTTGGATGATGCCATCATTCTTGTGATTGCATCGAACAATATTATGTGGTGTATTATTACGTACGATTTGCTTCGAAGTCTAATCCGGGGCGTTGTTCCCCTTGCCACCTTTTCCGCAGATCTCTACGGGCACCCTCACCAAGGAATCTACGGAGACCTACGGTGCTGACACTACGTACATCTTTGCGGCCGGTACCCTTAACCCAACAGATCTCTCCAAGCCTGCCACGAGGTCAGTCCCCTTCTGTTCGCTAGTTGCTGCCATAACAGAATGTTCGTTCATCTACCACGCCGCTCTAGGTGTAATCTCTGTAGGTCAAAATACATGGTAACTGCACCGCTTGATTTGCTTGAGGTAGCAGGTAATAGCTATAGGCCGTCTATGGAAGTGCGACCACTGTACTTTCAGTAGTGACACGAGAACCGGCACTCGGTCCCACCAGGGATACAGCTGTATCCTTTTTTTATGCAGGTGAACATCGCATACAATTCTAAAAAATAACAATGCATCAGGTGCTACTATTTATAGCCGTATATAGGCCATCTATGGCCATCTCCTTACAAGTAACTGCAGTAGGGAAAGGGGAGCCTAGGCTCGGCGCTAGTGGTCACTTTTGGTAGATCATGGCATAGCCACAGCAGCCGTTCGGAGTATCACGCATCGAACAAAACTGTTGCTCAGGCTATCCGTGCAGCCACGGTGCTATGGTACCTCGTCGCTCATCATCGCTCTGTTTGTTCTGTGTGTTGCCCCGCCCACACGTTTTCCCCCACGCAGCGAGCTCGCCTCTATCCCTCAGGCAAGCGGCACAGTCGCCGCGCAGGACGAGGCGCAGGCCGAGGCGGACGCCGCAGCTGCCACCGATAACGTCGAGCAAATGCCTATCGCAGTCTCTGCGGGGGAAGAAATTCAGAGTTCCGCCGCCGAGCAGGGCTTCGTGATCGAGAACAAGGCTGTCGGTCCTACTCCTTCTCCTGCTTCCAGTACGTAGTAAGCAGGTTCTACTGGTTCTTTGTATGTTTCGAGAGAACACTGAGTGAGTGTGTACGTGAGCTGACAACAGATAGCACGGTTTTACCACGGCTTAGGTTCTAAATCGAAAGTCGGAATGTCACGTGCGCGTTGTATCTTGGGCCCCCATGGTGTAACGATATCTATACGTATAGTTTGTGAAGTGTACCAGGTACCAGGTAGTAGTATATCCACTCCCGCGTGGTCATTTTTGCTCTTTTCCGCATCAGCGTTTTGGTATGTTGTTGTTAGGTACAGTAACATTATAGGAGGAAGCGAGGCCACTTGCATTGGTGGCCATGTTTCTGGCTTAGGCTTGGGCATTGTAGGATAGCTGATAAGCACGAGATCTTGCTGTGGCAGCGCTCGCTCGGTTCGCTCGCTCTGCAATGCTGCATGATGTGACACGAGGACGCGCCACTGGCCGCCATTGGTTGAACCGCCAACGGAATTTTGGGCGTTGTTGCAGCGTTGAAACTTGGTGTCTGCCCTCTCTGCGATCGGTATTTTATAAAATTTGCATGTATTTAGTCCTTCCTCGGATGCGTGGTACGTTTATTGTTTGATGCGTTTGGGGCAGGCAGGGGGCGGTACTGTATGTGTCGCAAGCACACAATGCACCCGTGAGCGCAAATGTGACCTTCGCGCGCCTTCTGAACGCGTGCATCACTACAGTACGTACCCGCATGGACTCCTGTATCGTTTTTCTGGAATCGCGTCTAAACGGTACGGGGTACAATAGTAGTGTTGTCGTTGCGAAGGACAATAATAGGTAGAGAACTGTACTTGGTTGTATGGTCTTGGCGCGGTAACTCTGGCGATGGTGCTTGTGATGGTTCATGCGATACGACTGGGTACAGATTAATCAAAGCCTTTGTCTCTTCGTGATTCGCAAGCCCAGGCTCATTCGAGTCTCCGCATGCAGATACCGTAGTAGGCATGTATGTTTTTTTCTGTACCGCCCTATAGCTGGCACACATAGAACGATACCTTGTAAATGTACATCTATCCCTCTGTAGCACGTTTGAAGTGTGGCTAGAGGCTAGTGGCTATTGGTTGTTGGTTGTTGGTTGTTGAAGTAGTTTGCAGAAGTGGATTTGTTTGAGGGTTTGGCGTCTTTGGCCTGAGGGCAACGCCTTGATATATCATAGTACTCCCTGTGGCTCGTGCAATATTAGCGTCGTCCCCAGGTGCCCCGTACCATACACCTATTTATACTATTAATAGTGTCAGTAAGAAGAAGTACACTCTGTACTCTGGGGTCGCGTTGTGTATGTTGTATGCTGTATGCCAGCCGAATTCTCACCGTTTGATATACTATGGCCTTCCAGTAGAAAACCTACTACTGCTTGCTGCTGTAGTTGCCTTCACTATTTTGTTGGCTTGGGAGAAAGTACTCGCAGCTATCTACTGCCGTGTGGGATCAACTTTTGCAACCAAAGTGAAAGGGTTAAAAAAACATGTTTTTCATTATATTACTGTAGCTGCCAACACTTTGGTTGTTGCTCGTTGTCATACTTTCTTTGCTGAATTCACGCGACAAAACTATCGTTGGGTGGTCGTCTGTCTTTCTGGGCGTATCGCTCCACCCCGCTCACTCTAATAAATAGAAATAAAGTGTTGGGTTGAACTTAAATGATGCCTCACAGGTGGGAGGGACTCCACCCAAGGGCATCACTTATTACCCCCGCGTTGATTTGACATGTCAACTTCGTGGCATTCAATTTCGAGAAAGCAATCACCTCTGAAAACGGTGGGAACACAATGGCATATTGACACAATGTCAATAGATACGGCCCGCGACCGCATCCAGAAGCAGTGGCTGGGGGGGTGGAACGGTCCGTTTTCCCAATATATATGCTCTCCGTTCTATTTTGTTTTTGACGTTACACATACATATATACTGGATATATATGCATTTGTTTTTGCTGACGGAAGTGGCGAGATTGGGCTCCTTCATGTTGTCTTCTTAATCATATTTAGATATTGCCGCTGTTATGCGGTCAAGTGCATCCCACATGGCGGCAGTCGTGATAACCGCATCAATTAAATATTACAAGCCTTGTTTTTCGATGCCCCCGACGCTCTGTTGGCCTAAACGCCGGTGCCCTCCCCCTGAAACTCCAGCGACAACGGCAACCAACCGGCTCGCTTGGTCCTACGCCACATACTATATATCAGCTCTTTCTTGTGTTTGTTGCTTGCTTGTCGTAGGCGACCGTTTTGTCCGCTTTGTATCCTTCACTATACATCAACGAATAATAGGTATACAGACAGCAGTAATTCGTTCCACCTCGTGGTTGGACTGGCTCGGCATCGTTCCGAGATATCAGGTGTTTTCAAGACGCTTAGCTCATCATGCACATACATACATTCGTCATGCATGTTGGCGGCGTCTACCGGGTGGTACGCCTCCCCGCAACTTGCCGACATTCCACCCACTCTATAAACCAAATGGTGGGTTACCGTAAAGTGCGCTGACTTCGTACAGAGGGGCGACCGTTTTCGATCGGTCGTTTTGTCGACAACGATAAGGAAGGGTGCTAAAGTCGAATCTTATGTTTAACGGAAGGGTCTCGGCCAGATCATTCCGAAACCAAGCGCTTGTTTGCTCGGTGTTGGCAAACTTCCTGCTTTGGAGCAACAGAAACAAAACGAACTTAACGGCCTGTGCGGTACCTCTTCTGCTCTGTGGTCTGTTGTGTGGAAGAGACTCGCCTGTCGCAATGTGCATGACTAGCTGTGATTTTGAGCCCGTCGCTTCGGTGAGTAAAGAGAAGGTCGCGCGCTCACCTGGCGCGTCTCAACCACGTCATCTGGTTCAGCGCCGCGCTTTTAATCGAAGAGTACAACAACCACAATCGTCATCATTTTTATGTCGCATGACATCCCTGTGCCTTGGCGCGATACCCGTTACAAACGCGAAAACCAAAATTCGTCTTGCCACACCGATCGTACTACTACTACTGTACTGTGACACTACCTGCCCGTGTGCGCTTTCCATGTACAGTAGTACAATATTATTATACTATTACAGTAGTACGCATTATACGCAAACGTATTGTCACCGTACATACAGAGCACTGCTGACGATTTAAAAACCGAGAAATAATCTCGCTGCCGTGCTTCGCTGGACTGGAGCCCGGGGCGGGTGTACGACAGCGGTGAAAACCCAACCAAGTGTTACGATTTATTGAAAAACCAGGAACTATTACGAGCGTCTTAGGCAAAAGGAACCTGCCACCATCATGCTCCGCATGGCAGGCCCGTCCCATCCAGCCTGGTAGATACACCTTCTACCACACAACCACATGTTAATTATACAAAACGTTTAATGCACGTTGCGGCAAGTTATTTCGAATAATGTTGGTTGTTGTTTTCCTCTTCTCTGGTCATTTCTTTACAATATTATACGTGGTAGGAGGGAGGGAGGGAGGGAGGGAGACCCTACCATACACAGACACCAGAGCGCATAACTGCTCCACCAGAGACAGACGTCCGGTCAGTAGCCTTGGGTGCAAAGTCCGCGTCCATGTATGATAAAACCTCAACTGAACTCGACTATCTGCGATGGAAATAAATGCTTCGTCGTGTTACCGAGTACAGCTACTGTTTCCCCTGCTCGGTCTCTCACTGACCACACGCCACTGACGGCCTCGCACTGCAGCATCACGCGTGTCATGACTACGCCGTCCAGGCCGCGGTATATCGCGTGCCTATACCGATCATCATGCCGTCTTTCCCTCCCGTACCACCGACTTTATACCTAGGGTCTGCACTGTCCAAAGTGTCGAAGACCGAATCACCCTTATGGTCCAAGACCGTTCTAACTTCTACCATCTAAATGCTTTCCACATCCAAGTAAATGTGCCTCGCATTGTGTCGGGAGACCATCATAGTAAATAGGACCCACAGTACGACGGTGCGCGCACAACAACCAACATATTTCCTGGTGTGATTATGATTACTATGGTCCCCCTTAACAGAAGTAAACGAACGGTGGGTGGGTGGGTGGGTTAAAACTACAGGATACGCGCTATAGCCGGTAGTCTGGATGTATCCGAATAGAGCACCAATATCTACCAAATGTCGTTACTCCTCCTTTGTGGATATATCCTCCCCGTATCATCCCGGAAGGCACTGGCCTGGGGCCACTATACTCTACTAAAAAGCAGACACTGGAACCGGCTGCAACCCGCGATGGTTGCTCTCTCTTTTGACTTCTGGCGTTTCGGTCAATCTTAGCCTTTGCGGCAAGTTCTTTGAAATGTTGGTTGTTATTTCCCTGTCACACTATAGTGTATTGCTTTGAACGTGATAGGAGGGAGACACCGCTTGACTCGACACACCTCGCACTGCAGTATATGCAGCATGTGCAGTATATATATGCAGTATATGCAGTATATGCAGTACATGCAGTATATGCAGTATATGCAATATATGCAGTATATGAAGTTGATGCAGTTTATGGTGTATGTATATCGCGACCTCCGATGAGAGAGGGGCCGGCGGGTCGTCCGCTTCTACGTAATATGTAAAACCCCTTCAAAACTCTAGGTGCATGGCGGGAGATTCTTTTGGCCGCCATTTTCTTCACGTATTCCCTAGGCTCTCCGTTTCTACTACCGCCGTACGAGTAGGGCGATAGCCTTCCCCGCACCACTGAAATATTACCTAGGACAAAGTGTAGAAATCGGGATTTTTTTTATTAGATGTCTTTTAGTGTGGTCGACCAATTTTTCCCAAACCGAAAAAGGCCTGTTGTTTGTGTTTTTTGACAAAGCTCGTAAGGGTCAGGGCGGGGTCGGGGTTGGGGTTACGGTGGGGGTTGGGATTAGAGTTGGGTAATATTTCGACCCGGCTGGACCTCGTTTTCGTCCTCGGGTTGCTGAATCTGTAGTTTTATGGAAGGATTTCTGATCAGGAGATGAGACACTATCGTCCCCGGATGGGGCGCGACCTCGACGTTGTCCCGGGCGGCAACTCTCGCCACGCGCTGGCTCCATGCGCACTAGCCAATCAGCAATCAGCCCGTGGAGTTGGGATTTCGACACTTTGGGCGGAGGTATCGATCCGGGGGGCGTCCGTTTTCGACCCCGGATGACTGGAGTTGTAGATGTACGGAAGGGTTTATGATCTGGGGATGCGACATTAATTACTATCCCCTAGTGCGGCGAGCCCTCGACGTTATCCCGGGGGGTAACTCTTGCCGCGCCCTGGCTCCATGAGCCCCAGCCAAATCATCAATCGCAGCGCATAGGGGAAAGGTTTCCACACCTTGCGGGGCGGTATCGACCCGGCTGGACCCCGTTTTCGTCCTCGGGTTGTTAAAGTAGTATATTTATGGAAGAGGTTATGATCAGGAGATGGGACACTATCGCCCCCGGATGGGGCGGGACCACGACGTTGTCCCGGGGGGCAACTCTCACCCCGCGCTTCCTCCATGATCCCCAGTTTTAATGAGCCATCAGCCCGTGGGGTTGGGGTTTCCACACCTTGCGGGGCATGATCGACCCATGGGATATCCGTGTTTGACGCCGGGTTGTTCGAGTTGTAAATGTACGGAAGGAGATCCGGGGACGGAAATATATCATCCGCTAGTGCGGCGGGACCTCGACGTTGTCCCCGGGGGAAAGTTTCGCCGCGCGCTGGCTCCATGAGCTCCAGCTAAATCAGAAGTCAGCCGATCGGAGAAGGGTTTCCACACCTTGCGGGACTGTATCAACCCGGGTGGACCCCGTTTTTGTCCCCAGGTTGTTTGATTTTTAGGTTTATGAAAGGATTTCTGATTCGGGGATTGGACCTTATCGTCTCCGGGTGCCGCTGGCTCCATGAGCCTCAGCCAATCAGTGATCGGCGGATGGGGGTGGGGTTTCCACACCTTGCTGGGCGGTGTCGACTCGGTGGATTACCGTTTTAGTCCCTGGAATATCGGAGGTGTAGATACATGGAGGGATTTATGATCCGGCGATGGGCCCCTATCGTCCCCGCGTGTGGTGGAAGATCGATGGCTCTATTCAGCACCAATCCTCTAGAAAGAGCCAGCGGCCTCTGGCATGGATTAGGCCACCCAATCACCGGTCTGAATGATAATTCAAAATTGTATGTCGGCAGATACTCGCAGGCTGGCTTGATGGCTGTCAGAACTGCTTCGGTTGAAGAGTTATGTACCTGTGCGTATGGTTGCGTTCTGTATCTGTGCAAGGCATACATAGGGCTCGTTCGCTGCAAATGGATAAACCTCCCGTCCACACCTATGTATAGGCGTGGGACGTCCAACTCTGGCTCAACAACCCTTCCCTCGTTAGAAGCATTGATAACAGCCCAAGGTGTATACCGTAGTTCAGACCTCTCCGCGAACGGCAAGTCCTCTGTTGACTTCGGCCGGGGTATCAGACTACAAATATGCCGGTATATAGACTACAAATATGCCGCGGCAATACGTAGTCAGCCGGAATAATTGGGATGCTCCACTCCGCCCAGGTGTTCATATACTGTGTACGTTGGTATATGTGTGACCAATGCGTCGCTCCAGCATGACCCAATATACATTAATACATTGTACCTATCACCGCCCCATCCAAGTTCTCCACAACGCTTAAACCGAAGAAAATATACAGAGTGTCAGCTGTTGTATATAGCTCACTCCGATAATCGCACTATGGGACGTAAACTGTCAATGTAGCGTTTGCGGTCATATGGTGGCATTGTCGCCAAAAAAACCCAAATATGTCTGCATCATCGTCGGCACCGAGACAGAATTGATCAATTGGGCATGATATGAACCAAACGAAGGCGGCATACTTGGTACATAAATACTTCTTATGTGGTACTCGCGGTCTCTACGACCAGTCTGTGACATATTGGCAGCTCCTTGCCGACGTTCGGCCGTTTATCGAAAAATCCGATATCCCTTCTCCCCCGATTGAACAGGAGGCTTCGTTGCCGTCAAACCTGTTGTTATGCAATACTGGTATCATAGCTACACACCAGTACATTTTCTGGGTTTTTCTTGGTCAGGTCGATACAGCGGTGTCGAAGCTGCCGTTAGCTTTTGTGATGACCGCGAGGCAACGCACCCCCCCAGCTGGCCACGAGGGGTCGCCAGAGGCACCGGCCAATGTTAAACCTTAAGGGTTGTAGAGCGCGGGAAATAGACATGTGACGGCAGCACACGGTGGAAGACACCCCCCCTCATCTACAGACGAAGGATCAGCAAATCTACGGTAAACGTCACACACAACACAACGCACTACACGTTACGGTCTCGTCCACATTGCGTAGGCACGACTTGTCATCATCTTCGAACAGTTTCCGTAAAGTTGTGCTATGCTTGCAGTAGGGGTATACCTTAACCTACTTGAGAAATTAGGTACAGGGGCTTGAGACTATGCCATCATGAGCGGGCAGATGTCCACATGATATTTGTGCCTTCGAGAGAGGGCTGTCTAGACGCCTTTTCATCGTGGTTGGGCATTCGCTCTTGGCGTGTGGGAGCACACACGGTGTGTACCTAAAGTTAGCGCTTGAAGGGTACAAGCAGTATTGCGTCCCTCTCGGGAACATGGGCACCACGAAGCGAAGCTTAAACCTGCCGAGGGTTCGGTTTATGTGACACTATCGCAGCCTATAAGGGAAGGGGCACCAGCAACACCAGCAGCGTTGGTCTCTCCACCTCTCCCGCTCTCCCTCCCCTTTCCTCCTTCCTTCTATTCATGTTTACGCCCACGTTTTTGGAGAGACGCATGCTACGATAGAGGTGCACCATGTTTTCTTTCTGAGCTCCTCGCTTAAAGAGCGTTGTACCTCACCGAAAAAATGGTTTTGGAGGAAAATAAAAGTGCTGCCGGATGCGAAATCTCATGCCCGAAGTATACCCTGAAACATTATTCGTCACAAAAATGAATGAAAAAACGACGAATTTGGGTTAAGGAGCCTCTAATAGATACTTCAGAAAACGATTCAGCCAAAACGTGATACCTCTACCGTAGCACTAGTCGAGAGCTGGGTCGCAGTGTTGTGATATTCTACTGTAGTACGGCTTTGTAGAACGAAGGGGAAATGCACAGCGTACGGGTGTACCGAACATGGCCTACCGACCGCCCTAGACGATACCGGTGCTACTGTGCAGCTGTAGTTCAACAATGGATTGGTACAAACTCTTAAACACAGCAGTTGTGTTGGCGCGATGGGGACGTGAGAGAGATGTTTCACCTGGTATAAAATGAAAATGCATTGCCAAGAGAGCGAAAAAGAAGCGCCGGGCACGTAACAAGGCTAACTGTGTAGAGCTCGACGAAACGACCCCCTCGACGGCTAGTACCGTCGCTCCGGACTAACTCTTGCGCCCATAATCTAGTGCCTAGCTGATGCAGGACACAGTTCCAAGCTGAACTAACGAAAAGGGAACTTTGGAGTTTGCCCGCACCCAAGCGCGCAATTCTGGCCAGACCACCTTCCTTCCCTGCTATCCAGTTACATGTTATCATTTTCTCCCTCACCCGTAAGCGCCCTGGGTAGAAACGCAAGGCGGTTCTACAGGCTGGTACGAAAGCTTGGACGCGCCCTGAATATGCTACGCACACTGCCTTGTTACCGCTCTATAGTAGTCTTCTATCGTAATGGTGTGTCGGGGTTTGTGTGTGCCTACGTTAAGTTGATGGGAACATGCCAGGTATGTATGCCTGACGGTCGAACCGGTGTATACTTATGAAGGCACGTACCGGGGGGGGCAGAAGATACGACACACGTGGCCACGGCTTGCCCAGAAGCTGGAAGGTAAAAGTGATCAGAAAACATGAAGAAAACGTCATACATACAGCAGTACTGTAGCACAGCAAATATGCTGCCTTACTTGAGTTAGAAGAGCCAGGCAGCTACCAATTACACCGTGATCGTGTTAGCGTAGATTTCAGCATGGCTGTGCCGGTGTAAGTGGCGGCTTTGATCCTGTCGGTGTTCCACGAGCCAGTAAGCTCGGTTCGTCAGGGAGGGACCCAAACAGATCGTAAATCGACGAATACAAACGGGGGTAGCTTCCCCTTCTTGGCGTGACGGACCCCACAGGGATACATAACCACAGGGATAAAAAATCGACGAAACATAATTAAGGTGACTTAGCGTGATACAGTAGGGCCTTTAGCTCCTTGGAACAGAAGCGCACGTTCTGGGTGACTAAGCACTTCACATTTAGGGGGGGGGGGGGGTAGGGTTTGCAGCGATAAGTTGGAGGCTTAACGAAGGGTTCGCGTAATATTCTTCATGTCTGTGAGTAGTGTGCCATGGCTGTGATGCATGGTTTTCACCGTATTCGCGGGAACCATTCGGAAGACTTGCGACGATAGAGCAGGGGGAGCATCGTTGAATACATTGCCACAAACCAGGCAGGATCATACATATACCGGACAACTTTCGACGGTTCCATGGCAAACCAAACCCCTGAGAAATCCGCGTACACAGCACGGAGCATGGAACGCGGGCAGAACTGTACGCAATGCTGCAAACCAAGCTGGGCAAGAGGCTAAAGGGCACGCATACTAGCGGCAGTGGCTGAACGCTTCCTGTCGTCATGAGAAAGAGCAGCCACAAGCAATAGTACTCTTCCCGAAACCTTCCGACACGCAGTTGCCGTTGGATACGCCATGTGGGTTAGTTGAATATGATGCTGTTTCTTCCCGCGATTGTTCATGCGTGGATGGAATAAGGGGCATTTGACAGCAAGCGGCATTCGTCGACATGCATGGCCGTAGTCATATGGCCATATAGTTCCAGTGCCGGGGGTATTTTGGGGCTAAAGGTTTGGTGACGGACGGGCGCTTCAATTGAGGAAACAGCTACTGTTACTACAGTAGCCTACTACAGCTTCAGCCTACTGCACAAGCAGGCACAAGCAGTATCCCATATAGAGCGATGCCGTTGTCGTCTTACCGTGGCTCACTGCGCGTTGTTTGCTTACTCACTGCAGAGGGTGGGCGCATGTACTTACTTATTCGCTGGATTGGGCGTTCCATTCCAGTCGAAGTTGAGTTTTTTTTTGTGTCAAAGTCAAGTTTTGGACGAGGCATAGAGCCCCTTACGATCCTTAGGCTGTCTGTTTAGGAACCTGAGAAACACCAAGGTATATTATTAAACTGCACGGTATGTGTTTGTAGATACCCTCTCCATCGTCGCGGAACTTTAACGGACATACAGCCGTTATCGTTCCCTCCACAAAACTGTGAGGCATGAATATCCTACAACAAGAAGCACTTCAACAGGTCTAGTGAACTACAGCCGTTTGCGCTACTTCATGCGCTGGACAAAACATCCCTCACCCCCGGACAACAGCACTGTAGCGAGCGCGATTGAGCGCTCAAACCAGTGATGCGCGAACCCCTTTATCGTTTCCCTATATAGCCTGAGACCAACCCGATATGCTTTCCCGTACGGTACAAAGGTTTTCGCACCCAAGGAAAAAATACAAGTGGCAACTACTCTATTACAGTATGGATATTATACTAATGTACCACGATTACTGTTACAGTGTAATGACGGCAGGGACGACTGCCACTATTAACACGAGACGTCTTTAGAGACATTCCACTGCAGGGGCGGCAGATATTGCATGCAGTGCCAGGTATAATGAATTTGTGAGATCACTCACATGAAGAGCTCTACGACCACACCAATCATTACAGTAGTAACACAATGTCGATTGTCATCGCGCGGGCAAGCAGACGGACGTCCCGTTGGCTAGACACAGCCTGGAAAGCATTCCAACATTTAGATGGGATTGAAAATTGGATTAGAAGAGCAGTTCCTCAGTTTTGTGATGCAGCCTCGTCAGTCAGACTGTATACCGCACTAAAATGGCACCGCACTGCGGCAACACCGCACTGTAGTATGATAGCACCGCACTCTAGGAGCACCGCAATGCTGTAGCACCGCACTGTAATAGCACCGCACTGTACAAGCACTGTACCGCACTGTAATAACACCGCACTGTACAAGCACTGTACCGCACTGTACTAGCACCGCACTGTAGCAGCACCGCACTGTAGTATGATAGTAGCACCGCACTGTAGTATGGTAGTACCGCAGTGTAGAAGTACTGCACCGCACTGTTAGTAGCACCGCACTGCCGTAATTCGGCTCATTGCAACTAATACGATCACGAAATCAACAAATATAAACCAACCGGGGCATAAGCGTAATGTCTTCCTGCGGCTGCTGTGCCTGCTGTGCCTTTTCGTCGAGGAAAAGTCGATCCCTTTGTAACCTCTACGGTGGAAATATTTTGATGAAAAAGTTAGTCTCGTTCACAGACCGTCTGCCTCAAATGAATTGTTGGCGTTTTCCTGTGCCATGCTTCTTATCTTCTTGCAGTGTTTCCGCTTGAGGAGTAAACATACGGCCCTCCGTCCTATCCTACCAGGTATTTTACTGGCGCTGCCGCGTCTCGTCTCGTCACCACTATAAACACTATAAACCCTGCAAAACAAAAGTGGGAACATCCCTAATGAAGTAATACCGTACCTTGTTTATATATACGTACATTGTATTAATAGTCAACCCCGGGGTCATTAGTTTTTATTTTATTTTATTTTATTATATTTTATTATTATCTTTGCCATCCGACAATGAGCAGCATGATCTCATTTTCTTTTATTGTTATCCCCCGGCGGATGGGTAAAAATTATTCTTCATGTGAGTGAGAACCGATTTTATTTCAAGAGTTCGACATGGGGAGGTGTGTTGTTTGCTTCTCGTATGTGCATGTGTGACATGATTGGCCGACACCAAATGAAGGTTGAGCCGAAAGGGGCGTCATTGAAACATCACAATAACTCCATCAGGCAGAGTGTCAGTCATCTGCAAAGGGTCTAATCTAAGTAGATCGTGTCCCTCTTGTAACAGCCGATTTTCCTAAATGAGAATTGCCTTTCCGATGAGAATGAAAATCGAAAATATTGTTTTTTGAATTGTAAGATGTGTACTTCCCTTACAGTCATTTTTTTCACTGTCAACTAGTGTCAGTTGTGACACCCGTCGATGACAAAAAAAAAAACGAAATCGGCATCGGCAGTCTCAAGATATCGAGGATCCCAGAAAATCTGTTTTTATGGGCGAGGGACCTCGCTCATAAATGCAAATTCCCTTAAATCCTTGATTTTTCGAGCCTGTCAAGGCCGATTTCAAATTGTTTTCGTGGATCGATACCTACCATCGAGGGACATATTTTCCAGGTCTAATTTTGATCGTGAGCGAAATACAACTCTTAAACAATAACAAAGTACTAAACTCGATTTTCATTCTCATCGGAAAGGCAATTCTCAATTAGGAAAATCGGCTGTTTTGTGTCAAGATGAATGAATGCCTTGAACTATCACGAGGAACATAGTAAGTAGGGCCAAATATTGTCAGTAAAAACAGGTAAATATATAGTTTTTTATGTCTACCATAGGTCCTCTTTACTATGGTCTCCCGTAGTAGTATGGATTATTAATAGTGTAGTATATAATAAATCCTACGTGCCCTTCGATGGTGAAAACTAATTAATGTCTTGAATTAATGTCTTGAATTAGCATGGACTAATCAAAACGTATCCCTCTTGTGTCTTATCGGAGCTCCGACCACTGTTGTTGCTATTAATATGAATGCCACCGTATCAACAATTTACGCACTGCAGGCAGTCACAAGGGCCATTTTGAACCTATATACAGTAGAAACGGGAGTTGGAGGTAACATGGTGCGAGTGATCTCCAAAGAGTAGGAGGTCTGACTACAAACGTAGCAAATACCGCAGCACCAACAACACACACGAGTCTCCAAATCTCGAGTCGGGAGACTACGTAGACCATTTCCCACCCACCCACCCTCCCGACCGTTGTTTGATACAAGTATTATACGTAAGTACGTCAACTGCGAGTTCGACTGATTGAATGGTTGATACTCATATTTGCAGGCTGCGTAGAACGTTTGTTCTAGATGCCATTTGTAGTATTCGGGTGTGACTCGTGATGTACTAGGTATTAGGTACCCTATTACGGAGGAGCATAGTAAATAGGACCTATGGTACACACAAAAAACTATATGTTTACCTATTTTTACTAACAATATTTAGTCCTATTTACTATGGTCCCTAGTAATAGTCATATAAGAGTAACCGTTGTTGAATTGTCATAGGAGGATTGTAACTGACAGTGAACAATGCTGCACCGCTGTACTGTTGGTGTTGGACAATACGTGTGCCAATGGTACCTAGTAAGGAGTAAGCAGGAATTCGACAAGAGGATCTCCTGCAGAAAAAACAATACAACATTTTATGTGCATAAAACATATATCGGACGCTACGAAGTGCAGACTACACCATGTATAGTATGTACGCCAGTGCGTCTATGTATATATTGTGTTGTCGAAACTCGATGCCACCGTATATAAATACGTGTAGCATAATTTGCTGTGTATGTATGCACGGGCGCCATGAGCCTGTGTGGTCGACCCTTCTAGACGGCGTAAATAAACGTACTTTTTGTATAAATATTCGAGTGTATGAGCGTCTAGAGTGTAGGATATCCACTCTCCTTCCAGTATATACGGGCGTGCATAAATGTATGTGTGCCACGAGCGCATGTTGTGGACATGCTGGTAGGGGGAGCATGCTGCTTACAGTGGGAGTGAATGCTGCCTTGCTGGCTGTTAACTCTGTCAGGGTCTGTTTCGATTGCTTTCGATTGATTTCGATTGCTTTCGATTGGCGATGATAGTGTGTCGAGACGCGTTCGAAGCCGGCGTGATGTCGCAGGCAGACACCACAGAGCACACAGACACTAAGCCATCAAAAGGCAGCTTCGATAGTCTGTTCGGCGTACAGTATAAGGGGTTGCCAACAAGAAACATACAAGAAGAGCGTGCCTTGGAAGGCTTCCTACTTATAGTGACACAATATCACAACAAGTTAACCCTGCGCATAGTGTGTTGTATAGCATTTAGTGTAGCGCTTGCCCCTGAGCACACTATCTTAATCCAAATTTCCTAGCGTTCCCCGAAAAGTTCGTTCTTATTCGCGTGCCTGGTCTGTGTATTGTATGTATGTTGGTATAGCTACGTATTGTTCAGTATTGTTGAGGAGAAGGCGTCTCCTGCTATTAAATATGAGTATTGTAAACACTAAAAATCCATGATGCACTGAAATCTGCCTCACACAATCGGTTCGCCATGGTGATCACTTATCCCTGCCATATTTAAAAGCGTCCATCAGATAAAGGTAGAACACGCATAATTCGGACGCAGGTCAGGTACACCATCAAAAAGTGCGTGCTAAATATCTGGCGACAGGTAATCGATTTGCTGCGCAGTCCCAGGTAAAACGCACGGCTCGTCAAGAACAGCTGCACGGCTCGTCAAAACAAGAACAGCTGCAGCGTATGCCCAACGACCGGATGCGAAACTAGATTTTGGAGGGGCGTGCACATGCACACACGGACGAAGCTCAACTGTTCTCGCCGGTAATGTTCTGCATGGCAACGATGTACTGTATCGTACATCCAAGGATGCCCCTACCACCTACCACAGCAGTACATCATGCGCCTCCCACGAGACCAGGTCATTTCGGGTATGCATGCTAGAGTACACGGGTTATGCCTATTCTCACTTTGAAGTATGACACCAGGTAGTAGGTACAGTAGTTTGTTGGCGTGTTGTTTGGTGTTCTTTGTGCAGTTGGTACATATTGGATTCACTTAAAGCCCCTTCACCCCCCCCCCCCCCTGAACAGGGCGGGGCAACCGCTACTGCTGGCCAATCTGTAGACTGGAGCTGGCCAATCTGTAGACTGGACACGTAACTCCCCTGGGTGCGATGCACGTGACAGTAGTAGTTTGCTAGAATGTATCGTGCTGTTCTCAGTTCGTGCGAGATTCGTTTCTCAGGGTCGACGGTGCTGCGTAGTGTGATAGCGTGGTGAATGGTCGATGGTCATAGCAAATGTGGATGGTAGTGAAACGATCGAAGTTAGTACGGTGATGGGCCGGACCAACCGCCGTTACTTCAAAACGACGCATGGATAATGCCACGGAGTTCCAGCGCATCGTTTCCGAGATATCTAGAACATATTGTTGCACTTCGAAGTAGTAGTAGGCTACAGTAATACTCGACCTAATGTTAGACCGGAGGGGGCAGACGTTACAAAAACACACGGTGCACAACATAAACCGCCCCGCACTACACGGG
The DNA here is from genome assembly GCA_008828725.1 of Saccharina japonica. Classification (NCBI taxonomy): domain Eukaryota; class Phaeophyceae; order Laminariales; family Laminariaceae; genus Saccharina; species Saccharina japonica. The sequence goes on from MEHQ01004020.1 coordinate 936,230, forward strand.
ACAGTGCTGACACGAGACAGATTATACGTACAGCGCACAACCACTCTGCGCATCAAACATGGACCGATATGGCAATGCACATGACCAAGACTTGCTGCTGCCGCCCTCGGCGTATGTGTTCGCTGTGTCGGCCACGTCGCTGCTGCTACTGCTGCTACTGGTGCTGATGGTGTTCGTCGCTGCTATCCTCGCCTACTGTTTGTGGAAATCGTGGGAGTCGGCTCGCGCCCGCAAGTTTCCACGCAACAGTGCCAGCGCATCTCCACTCCCAAGCCCCGTCGCCGTGCTGCCGAGGTGGCTCGGGCTCCTTGGTGGGCACACTCTACAGATACACCCCGAGAAGGTAAGCCTTGAAGCCAACACATCGTGCCCTAGAGCTAATATAATGGGCCAAGGAAGATAGCATTGCGCGTGTGTACTTGGGAGCACTGTACAGTATTGGCAGGCCTCTTTCACTCGATATAAGCATTACGTAAAGAAGTGTAAGCGCTGTAGGCCCAATTAAGCAGGAGTGGGAGCGTTTGATAGGTGAAGACACCTAATCCTGTTCATTTATGGAGAAGAGGACACAGAAGCTACCTGGAGTCGAAAGCTCGCAATCCAGTATATCCTCACGTGGTGTGCTCGAGGCGGCTTGCGCTTATCGTAGAGGTCCGCAGAAGACAGATGCAGCGCCCTACAGCAAACCAGTAATTGACATGACACGTGATCTATAGCTTAGCGTCAGTAATCTAACTCGACCGGCTAGACTTAACCCTGGTATAACCTCGAGAGCCAGAACCAGGGCGCCAGTGGGTGTTCCACCTGATCACATGGACCGGCGGAATAAAAAGCCTTGCGTTCGTATGCTGCACCATCATTGGTCCCAAACGATTCAAGCGCACCATGTTTCGTGTCATCAAACTTGTTGTGTTGAATGTAAGCCCGACTGTCTGTAGAACTGTAGAAGCCGTACAAGTAGGAGCGTTACGGCTAAATCGGAACAATCGATTCCCCGCCAAATAACACGACCACAAAGCAAATATCTAACAAGGTTGAAACCAAAATACAGGCTGATAGCTTGCGCTGCGATACTTCTACTGTAAAAGGGCAAGGTCTAGAGCCAAGTTTGGTGACATCATACCACCATTAGCAATATAGTACGGAATGTGCTCAGTGGTCAGGTTAACAGACACGTTCACCGGTCACAGACAATATACAAATGTTGACGGGCGACGAGGATATTGGTTTCAGCAGGGGATGAATGTCGACGGAATCTGCAAAATATTCCCGCCGCAAAACCACAAGATCAAAACGATTTGTCGTGTCTGGTGTTAATCTGCCATGTCTCGAACCACGAGAACGGGCTGCCTCTGAGACCAAGGGCACCTGTCCAATCTAATTTTATTTTTAATTATAAGCTATATAGTAGTAATAATAGTAAAAATATTACTGGAATGGCTTAAGGGTGGGGCTTCTTCAGTTTGTTTCCCATAACCGTTTCGTCGTTTTTTGCGCATCGCCACCAAATGTTGCTTCCGTGACAAAACTAAAAACAGTTTCATGCCGACAGACGCCGGGATCAATGGCATGTCGAATAATTAGAACTCTTATTGCTGAGTTTGAGCTGGGAACAGCACTACTACTAATAGTTGCAACCACATCACAACACGCGCTACAGTAGTTCGACCTAGAAGGGGCTATCTCTGCTGATCCTACCCTACGGCACCATGTCGTAAACAAAGGAGTATGATTCAGCAGCGTCCTTAAGTATGACCGCTGTGAATATTTAGTGTGTGTTACTGTACGAGTAGTACAGTAGTGTTTGTGCAAAATATTGTTTGGCCATCGCGAGCGCCATCGTTTGACCCTCTCCGGGTTCTCCAATAAAGGTTTGGTGCGGACAAGTCTGTGCGCTTGGCAGGCCACACAGGGCCACACCAAACGAAACAGGCTCAGTGATATCATGGAGAGATCGCGAACTCTATGTCCTCGAACGCGCTTGTGTGGTGTATAGGAGCTACGACCTGCTGGGTACTGTCTCGTAGGAAGTTATCGCAGACGTACGGCAATCCTTGAGAATGGCACATCGACTCCATCTCGCGGTAGCGACCACACCAACCATTCTATTGAGCATGTGCAGCTCGATCCCGCAACGCCCGCGCCCAATGTAGTGGTTCTAGTTCTAGTGTATGCCGTGTGCGGGAGGGGCATGGCGCTGAAGCCGGCGCCATGTAGTGCTTCTAGAAGCGGTTACCGGTGGCGAAAGTCTGATTGGGAGTTTTGTGACGAGGGTGTCATATTTTCTCCGCCCCGCGTCCCCTCACATCGATGCCCCCTCTGTGCACCAGCGGAATGCCGAGTGCGTCATGTGTAACTCCTAGGAAGCCGGCCTTCAAGAAACGACACTGGCTGGTATTATGATTGAGCACATTGGATGTTTACATTATTATTCTGGCGTCACTCTACAGCAGGAATGCACGGGCATCCTCACCTTCCCCTGCGCCCGATGTATCTGATAAATGACCCAAAACGCTCAAATTGCCACACTTTGCACATACATATGACGATACGCACCAGGTACCTTAGACCGAGTTGAAGGCCAAGGAGGATCTATCAGGAATCTGTTGTTGTCGGATAGGCGCCCGCACGTATTAATAGGAGTTTCGCCGAAACACCGAAACGAAATTGAACTCAAATCAGATTTATTTGTGTATCGAATATTTAGAAAACGTGCTGTAATGTAAACAGGGATCCAGACCTATTTTAGCTTTGTTTTGGACCTATTAATTAGCTACGGAACGTAATGTTCCTATAAGTGTGTTTTTTCTGAATCGTCACCTTACTCTTCAACATTTTTATAATATCCACCTGGAGAGCAGCAAACTTCTGTTGAAACACATTTTTTCCATCGGCGGTGCAACCACATGGTACTACATACAGTGTGCGCTCCCGCGCGCGAAATTGACTATTATTTTGGTATTTTGAGAGTTTTGTTTTTGTGCTGACTCGCAACTTTTCGGGTTCACCAGACTGGTGCTACGGCAGGGGGCTATCCCGGTTTTGTCTATACTAACGTAGCGGGTTTAGATCCCTTGAGCGAGTGGCTCTGCACCTTGCTCAAAATTGGACTTCAATATATTTGTTGCCGCAAGACAAAAACCAATCCCTTTCAAGCTTAAGACTGCTTGTAAAAAGGGTAGTCACTCGGCGAAATGGCTGTGGGCGACTGAAAAATCGAACCCAGAAAATGACCCCTCTATCATAGCACCAGTCGCCACAAAACACCTCGGCCGTCGTTTTTGGATGCCTGCAACTGAACTGTTGTCTGCCGCCCCCGACACCTTCACACGCCCGATCAGGATGGCACCTCAGTTTCACGCGGGTTGTCGTTGCTCTGGTAAGGATCGAGCTGTATGTAGTCGTCCACAACTCAAGCGCAAACGGTTCGGTTGGGGTTTTATGTTTGGTTTCGTTTGGTTTACCCCAATTTTGGACCAATTTCGACCACTGCATGCAGCTATTCAAAGTCAGATGGGTGCAGACCTCTGTAGGGATGGCGCGGGCGCCCGCTAAGGCCCTTCTTAAGCCCCAAGAGGATCACAAGGTGCTGTGGGGGAAACACTAAGAAGGTGATACACCCGCTCTCTGGGAAGGCACACGACAACCATCCGAAGGTTCAAACACAGCGTAGTAACATAGCGGCGGAATATTCATTTATAGGTAAAACATTTAGGGATAAGCGTGACCCGGAAACCAGGGCATTGGGGACGGATAAGATCCTCCGTGCCTTTAGATACATGTATGTATGTCCTGTAATCTTGTTTCGCAAATATGTTTATTTACTTTTGAAATTCGCGTTGTTTTACGACGTAGTAGTAGTACGAAACTCTAAACCTCAACCATGTTTCAAGATTTTTATCACGAACGGAAAAAAATAAATCAATAGTCTGCTTCAAATACGATGTAAAGCCACTCACAATAATTACATACTTATCCCCCGCCCTACAGTAATAACTTGTGACTATACTTATAATACTGTAGTATACAGTAACAACAACCAATTAATTGCAGTTTCATACTTAATTGGCAGTAAGGCATATTGATAATAATATGTGTGCACTAACCGAAAAGTCCAACATCATCCCGCAGGATGCATTCCTCCTGTAATATATAGCTGCTACAGTACCAGCACCAAATATGTTAATGCTGTAGTATAGCAGCATAAAGCAGCGTTTAGCTATGTCTCGCCCAGCGGGCGGGCAGTTGGGCATAATTATGTACCGGTCTATAGGTCGAACATTTTAAGTGAACATTGGAACATTTACACTTTGACATGCCGGACACAAAATGTACGTATGCGCGGTGGGAGGTGCAAGCATTCTATTTATTAAAAGTTATTAGGTTATTGTGTGGCATTTGATGTGGTGGAGCGTCCCCGTCAAACAAGTGCGCTCCCTACTTCCTAGACGGCGTAGCCTCCTATCAACAGGTCCACAACTACAGCTATTACGGAGGACCACATTTAATAGGACCAAATATTGTTAGTAAAAATTGGTAAATATATATGTTTTTGTATGTACCGCAGGTCCTATTTAGTCCTATTTAGTCCTATTTAGTCCTATTTAGTCCTAGTTAGTCCTAGTTAGTCCTATTTAGTCCTATTTAGTCCTATTTAGTCCTGTTTAGTCCTATTTAGTCCTAGTTAGTCCTAGTTAGTCCTAGTTAGTCCTAGTTAGTCCTAGTTAGTCCTATTTAGTCCTATTTAGTCCTATTTAGTCCTATTTAGTCCTATTTAGTCCTATTTAGTCCTGTTTAGTCCTGTTTAGTCCTGTTTAGTCCTATTTAGTCCTATTTAGTCCTATTTAGTCCTATTTAGCCCTATTTAGCCCTATTTAGCCCTTTTTAGCCCTATTTAGCCCTATTTAGCCCTATTTAGCCCTATTTAGTCCTATTTAGTCCTATTTAGTCCTATTTAGTCCTATTTAGTCCTATTTAGTCCTATTTAGTCCTATTTAGTCCTATTTAGTATACCCCCCCCCCCGTGATAAACGTACATACTACTGTAGATGCCTTGTATAGACGACAGTGGGATACGTCGCATAGGAGATACCTCGCATAATACCAGGTTAGCCTTGGATTAGCATTACATTACAGAACAGTCTAGGTGATCTAAGCACGGACGGATAGAAGATGATTTCGCTAGTCTGACTGAGTAAAAGGTGCTAGGCATGTACTGCGTATATATGATGCATGATGCAACGATTCTTTTAGATGCAGGTTTGGGGTTGTTCGGCGATGTTGTTTTTCGGTTTCGGTGTTCGTACCTATCTAGGCTGGAAAATCGATGCTACCAATTGGACGTTTTGTCTGTATGAAGGTTAATGCTTGTTTGTGCCGATGCACGCCAGCGGTCAGGCGGTATGATATGGTCGCGCTACAAGTGTTACTAACGCACTGCAGGTATGGCACCGTAGGGACAATAGGCACGGACAGCCTTCCATACTCCATACCCCACGAGCCAGCGCTCGGGCAGTACGCCATGTATCGCTTCGATGGCACAATTAATAGACTATGCTACGCGTACTACCATGCTATGCTATGCTACAGCTCCTTCTACTACTACTACTACTACTACTACTACTACTACTACTACTACTACTACTACTGCTACTACTGCTACTACTGCTACTACTGCTATTACTACTACTACTACTACTACTACTACTACCACTACTACAATATGTACGTACTGCAGTACTCTCCTCCTCCTACTACTACTACTACTACTACTACTACTACTACTACTGTACTATTAATATGAAAGGATAGTACAGCTAGTAGCACATGCGTGTTCAACGGATAGACGACAATAATTACTAATAATTGCTTTAAGACTTGCCGGGAATTTAGTTCGCCACAAACTGTTGCAAGCGCGCAATGTAGTTTGTTCTTCACCTACAGTACAGGGTAACAAGTAGTAAGGAACAGGGTAACAAGAAAGACAGGCTGAGATTTGAAGGAAAATAAGAAATTCGGGAGTCGTTATCTGGAAATTAGTGTATAACGCACCCTCTCGCAGGTAAGAAACCCAGCCTGGACCGTATTTCGTGTTTCTTATTACTGCGACCTTCAACGATACACATCGGTATGTCTACATATCGTATTGATATGTCTCCGTTGACTTTCGATTCATCACCGTCATTGATCATACATCGGCAGGGGGAATGCGTTGTGTTAGTCTGTTTCTGCCTTGCTTGTGGATTAATAAACGTTGTAAAGGCGCACCCTCTCCACCACATAGAGTCAGTGGCCATAACCAAAGTCGCCGACGAGGTACAGTAGTAGGTATAATCGTATCACCAGCCATCGCGCTGCTACGGCTGACTCTCGTAGTCATGACCATAATCACTCTACACCGTGAGCCAAGGCTGGCCCATAGAATCTACCTTGCTGCCGGTGGTGGTGGTCGTGGGAGGGGGTGCGCCGGCTACAGTTACACTTTGATTGTCCACGCTGCCTTTTCGGGACCACAACATGCATACATACGTCTTTTTGTTACACGAATGATTGGAACCATTTATATACCACAGGGAGGGGTGTACTTTAACAATATAATGACACTGAATGTTGGTACCACTCAGACCCGAAAAGTAAGGATCATTTCAATAACATGTTAAAATACAAAAGGTCCTTATATTTGGGGTCACATGTATTTATACGTATAATATTATACGTGTGCAATATTTATCACGCCCTCTCTTGATGTGGAGGGGGCTGTTGCGCAACTAAAAATTGTGAATGTGCGTATATTCCGTTTACAGATACTACTGTACGGCAGTACCCTAAACAACGCACTAATTATTATACTGATTGTAGCGTGGACTGCTGTAGAGCCAGCTGGGAGTGTTAGCCTACAGCAAATCCTGACCCTCTTCATCCTGGTCGGGTCAAGGAAAAATACGTACAAAATGTGCAAATGCTACCATGAGTATCGGTGTACCGTATCGTATCACGAGGAGCTGCCGCACCAACCCAGAAACAAACAGAAGAGGCGCTCGTACCCTACGTTTATGAGTAGTGAGTACGAGTGGTGCATCCATGCTTTTATCTTACGAGCGTACGATAGTATGTGAGTAGTGACTAGTGCATCCAAGATTTTATCTTCGACCACGTGGCAGCATGAACGGCGTACGTAGAGCGTATGTGCAGGTATAATATATGTGCTTATACGGCTTATACTATAGTTACTGTAGTTGTGGAACACTTCGTTCGTTGCCTGTGGCGGAACGATTGGTGTGTGGTGGATGGCAGGGCATGAGGGGGTTGAGTTGGCATCAAACGCAGCCGGGACCCCCCCCCCACCCCTGCACCATGTGGGATTCAATTGGTTGGATGAGATTGGTGGTATTCGACGAATTGGGTCAGCTTTTTCATTCTGAATGAATAATGCTTTGTCGGAAGGCAAATAATATAATAATACCTCCTCGTGGAGACCATAATAAGCAATATATATACCTGGTATATGTTTATATCGTGTCCTTCGAAGGGAGCTTGACGAAGCTTGCTATTAATAGTATTAATAGATAGTTACGGGGGTTTTGTGCTTGGCGCCTGAAGCCTGCCCTCCGACCCCAACCCTAACCCCAACCCTAAACCTAACCCTAACCCGAACCCGAACCCTATGCCAGTGGTCAGTGCCGGGATGCTGTGCTTGGTAAGACTCTAGATTGACTCGGCCGGCGTGGGTGCTGAGCTTGGAAAGATTCCAGGGTGACTCGGGATGGATGGATGGTGTGGCTGGTGGCTGGGAAAAAATACTTCAAGTTGATTGAGCCGCGTAAAACATACCCTCAGCCAATCAGAGTGCCTACATTGCTACCTTAGGAATATCTACTATCATGCTTGGTCCAGGACTGCCTTCGAAGGTGCAAACTATTCATCAATAATGTCTTGAATTGAGTATTGATAGCATGAACTAATTAAAAAATGGCGTTCTATGGTACTGGTAGGCTTGTTTGGCTCACTTGCCAAACGGGGGCCGGGTGTCGTGGCATTACAATATAATTTAAATTGTGTCCTTCGAAGAAGGTGAAAACTAGAGGGGTGGACAAAGGGTGATAGTGGATCTTTAGAATGGGGGTTTTGTCTTGGTAGTAGTAGTGTGACCCTGAGATCGAACCCTAACCCTAACCCTAACCCGAACCCTATGCCAGTGGTCAGTGCTTGCTTGGCCAATCAGAGTGCCTAATTAGCTACCTTAGGAAGATCCACTAACAGTGTTTGTCCACTACTCGCCTCGAGGGGTGGACAAAGGGTGATGGTGGATCTTTAGAATGGGGGTTTTGTCGAGGGAAAACTAATTAGTGTCTTGAATTGAGTATCCATAGTATGAGTTAATTAAAACGTTTCCCTCGGAGGTGAAACCTATTTGATTATACTACTGCTGTATGAACATGTCATGTTATACCTATCAATTATACTATAGTATATACGAGACATACATAGTACGGATAGTGATAACAAAACAAGTGGATGCGCTTTAGATACAGTACAGTTCAGGACTCCTATTAATAATAAGAAAAAGGCTAATAAGAAAGCCAGGCTGAGATTTAGAGGAACATAAGAAATCCGGGAGTCGTTATCTTGACATTAGTGTAGAAATCATCCTCCCTCAAATAGGAAATCCAGCCTGGGCCAGATTTCCTGTTTCTTATTAGGTGTCCTGTACTGCTGTATACATTAAAATAAGCTTACGTTCATTATCTGCATGGAAACACGGGGGTGACACATACTGTAGCAAACGCTATAAAACATCGTCAACCTAGTAGTAGTGCGGTCCGCCGAATGGTGTGCTACCACTCGAAGTACATTGCTCGATGTCTTCACGTGCATGATTTTTGCACCCACGTCGTGCAAGTGGGGGGCAGGGTGGTGGCGATAGCTTCAATGGGTAAGCACCAATAATGCCCGCGGCACTTGACACCAAACACGATGACAAGATGACAAGATGACAAGATCAATGGCGGGCCGTGTGCTGCCTGAATACTTGATTGGTTGATTGATTGCTTGCTTGATACATACTTTTGTGTGTCCGCGGAGTCGTTCTTTTGTGTTCAAATTCGTAACTTGCATGGCATCATCTACGGCCCCCAACAACCACACAACAACAAAAGCACGCAACAACCACACAACAACAAGAAACACGCGACGACCACACAACAAAAGGCACACAACAACAAGAAGCACACGGCAAGTGGACGGAGCGGGTGAATGATCAACGTGTATGTCACGTGAGCAGATAGATGGCGACTGGTGGGTGAGGTGGGTGGATTAACGGAAGTGGGAATGGACAGCTAGCTCCTCTGATGGATCAAAAGACACTTTGTACATGCCCCACACAATGTGCTGTCTATAGTAGGGTTCAGTGTATACCGACTAGAACGGGCTGTACAGCAGTAAAAGTACTTGATTTTTGTGGACATCCTGTTAGATAGTACAACATGTTGTACGTACTTAATTGATGTGGTGGTGTAACAGCGAATAGTACACAACGTTCCAACAATACTTTACTGTAGAGCATGGATATGATAGGGTAAAAAATGCCTCCACGCATAATGTGTTGACATCCCACAACTACTGCACGAAACTACTGTACCTACACTACCCGAAGAAAAGGGATATGTACCACCGCACCCCACTACTCGTAACTCTTCCACTTGAGCGGGGCAGCATCATTCGTCGCAAGCAACGCCATTAATGGTCCCTGTTACCAGTGCCTATATGTAGTGTAATGCCTATTGATGATGGTGCCTGTTCATGCTGTAGTGTAATACTGGTGATTGCCAGAGCGTAGTAAGGTCTACTACCCAAACGCGGCATAGAATAATTAAATAACTTCAAATTACGAACAAAAATGGGATGTGGGTACGGGGGCTCGTGGAACTACGTATAGCGTAGCAGTAGAAGAGACCTAACGTAAGACGCCGGATTGGTGTACGGCTAAAAACGACGATTGATTTAGCGACCTGAAGGATACTACAGTAGTTAATAATGGGTGTCTGTTATCTGGTACCAGGTTTAAAACTACTGTAGTTAATGTCTTAAAGTAGTAGGGATCAACTAAAGTTCTCCCCCTATTGCAAAATAATCAAGCACTCCAACAAAAACTCTAAACAGTATTGCGTCCCTCTTTGGTGATATCAATGAACTATAACCAATCCTCCGTTATTTTCGTACGAAGTATGATACTCACACCACGCACGGATAATACTCAATCAAGTCGGCGGTCTGTCATTCAAGAACCGTCCCTAAGGTCTCCTGAGGACATTATTTATATGCGACTGCCTGGTGGTTGCTGGTACAATTTACCTGGTATTCTCTACAGTACCTGGTACCAAGCCTTTCGCGCAATGTTATGGCTACGTAAACTCCAAGGAACCATCTGGGAATAGCGGGTTTGTATTCGCACATTAATCCAATTACAATCCGAGCTCTGCAACATACGCCGCCAGCACCAAAACAGTTAGCGAACTTCACGGCTGCCTTTCTCGCACCGTACGCATAGGATGTTTCCTTTGGACCCATTCGGCTGTGTGGAGTGAACCTTGTATTGTAGGAATGTATAGCTGTATAGCTGTACAAGGGTAGCGGTGGAGTGGTGTGAGGCAATGCTGCTTCACGTATGTATGTCTTTACTCTGAGTGGGCGTTCCAACCAACTCTGAGTGGGCGTTCCGACCAAGGTATAACGATGCGAAACAAATATGTGCCTTCAACAAAAACGTACATTACAATGCGTTCATAAAGAAAAGAGAACAGCAACAACACCGCTGAACACCCTGTACACAATGCTGAAACGAGGAGCGAATAGGTTAACTACATTAACGCAGGCAAAGGAAAACATGGGTTTTGTTTCGCACCCAACACCCCGCAGGCGCGTCCCGTATGATCTTGTTTCACCTTCACGTTATCATATATCGGCTCCAGTAAATATATGCACAACAGTCCACAGGTCGAAACCTTGCACACGACAGGGTACACGGACTATGCGCCACTCCGTGGTCTCCCCTGCACGCACGGTAAGCCTTGTCGACTTCATCAATGTTTGCTGCCTGTGTTCCTGGTATGCACCCTTGCTGGGCTTGGTAGACGTCCCGCACCATCCCCCCAAACTGCTCCCCGGCACCCCGACTAACGTGGTGTGTATTTGCGGCGGGTCGTAGTAGTGGCGGTGGGAGTTCGGAGGTGCCGAATCGTTGCTGCTCGGGTCGGGGTCGAACTGTCCTCACGCGGGCCTCCCTTTCATTTCCCTTTCTAGGCGGCATGCTCATGTGCCTCGTGCCATGTACGCCACGAGGGTTTTCCAGTACTGTACGTAGTATTAAATAAAATTATTATAAATACGTCAGCTGTGAGTATTGTAGGGTAACAAGCAACGAGGGTTCCCTCATCGGGGCGGAGTATCCCACCATTGCTCCACCTCAACGTTCCGCAGTCTCCTCTCCGAAACCCCATCCAAGCGAAGGCGCAAGTTGAACCGATTTAAGTACACGTCATCGCTATGTCCCCGGAACTGGTTGACCGCGAAAGGTCGATCTGTAAACCTACAAACCAGATGCTGCATAAAACCCGGCCTTGCGTGTGAGACGTGTGTATTCGGCATCGCTCGGGAGCGCACGTTCCGGCTCTCAGGCAGGCATGGATGCAAGGAATGCTTGTTGGGTACAAAACAGTGTACGCATGGCGCTTTTCATTGATATTTTAGTTGTAGTTTCATACTACAGTAGCAGTCAGCTTCGCCATTGGAATACGCCTCCCAGCACGCCGTAGTCTGTCTGGCGTACGGCGGCTGCACAGTAGCGCTTTTTTTTACGAAACAACAATATTATCGTGTAGCGACACTCTTTTGTGGCAATACGGAAGTTTACTCATGGCGACCCGCTTGTTGCAATCATATGCAGAGACTTCGTGGTGCCATCCGTGTTGTGGAAATCATATATATGCAGAGACACTCTTGGGGTACGCGTAGCTATCTTGTGGCGAAGTGCTACTACTCGTACATTTTGGTATATTATTTGTTCCCCCCGGCTACCCGCCACACCTTACAAACGCATGAATCCAGACCCGATTCTCGATTGCATTCAGTACCAGCACGCACAGCACACGATTGGGGTAAGTTAACAATGCTCATCCTAGAATCTAGAGGCGATGCGCTTCGGCTGTGGCCTAATTACCCCTTTGACCTAGTGGCCATCCGTCACAATAAGCCTGCGTTTTCTCGGATTCGAATATCCAAAGCTGGCCACTGTCCGCGGTGTGTGTGGTGCATCCTTCACAAATAAGGGGGCAGCAAACAAAAACACAACTTCGTGCGTACGGTGTAGTGCATTCCTACTGGAAAAATCATTTACACATAGTGGGAAAACATCGCCAAGCCTAGGACAGGGGACTGTAGCAACACTGCAAGAGAGAAAATAGTATGCGACGCACCGCCAACTGTAGTGAGACCGGATCACAAAGGGCTGCATTGACGCAGCTACCTCCTGGGATCCATCACGTCTTATACACCCTCCCCGTATTACAAGTGTACTGTTCTATGCGAGGCGATGGTCCAGGTGTGCCAAGCGGCGCTCGGTTACCGCCGTGGATCTCCCCTCGGAAAAACAAAATAAATATAAGATAGATATAAACAACTACCGGTATACATTTACGTAAACTTGGGTCGGTCGTTACGAGCGAACCGTAAGACAGCTCTTCTTCGTGACAAAGGGCCCAACTTTCGATTGACAGCTTCGAAATAGCTTTTAGCTCTTCACTTTTTGCTGGCACCAGCACCACTAGTCTATAGCCCGTACTTCAGGTTTGCCGGTAACGACGACAACGCACGGCAGAGCATGGCAGGCATTTCAACAGTAGCAGCAGCAGCAGCGCTTTGCTACCAACTGCTTCGCTGGAGACATCGTCAAACAGGTCATCAGACAGAGCTGATAGTGTGCATCAGCAGCACAAGATCATCTATTGCTGCGACTACGCATGCCTAAGTAATGTGGCTCTAGGCGCGGGAGCTACGTGCAGCAGGGCGTGGGGGCTATATGTGCAGCAGTAGCAGTAATGGGCGGAAGCAGCGTGCGCTCTGGTGCGCAACGACCACGACGTACTGCCGTCGCTCGATGGCCGGCATTTGTACAGCACAACCAGGGAAAGACACCAGCACACATACTATCAGATAGAAGAGCTCATGATGTACAGTACCGGCCCGCTCATAAGAAACCAGAAGTCGGGCTTAGGCTGACTTTCTTATGTGAGAAAGGGGTGTGTCCCACACTAACGTCAGTATAATAGCTGTCGACTTTCTTATTTCCCCGTAATGTTCAGGCTGAGTTTCTTGTGGGGCACTTTCTTATTATAATGAGAGGGCCGGTAGTGTACTGCTGTATAACCGGCATTTTGTGAGCGTGGAGAGAGACACAATCATACAGACCAGGCAGAGCTCATGGTGTACTGCTGCACTGCAGCACAGCAAGCAGTACAAAATCGACCTCTGCGACGGTAGCTTGGACGGAAGGAGTGTGGCTGCGGGGAAATAACTACTTTTTGCGTGCTCGTATGCGTTTATACTGCTGTGTTGCTGCTGCTGTGCAGATCATAGACCGTCAGCTTCGTAGTGCTGTAGCGCACAGTAGTTACTTGCCCGGTGAAGACTTTTTGTTTTTTTTTACTTTCTATCTGCGCAATAAATACGCACGCGCTTTTTTAATTATTTCACAGGAAATCGGGAAATCCACTGGAAACTCTCAGTAAAATAATAAAAAGTAAACAAGTCGTACGCACCCGTGCGAAGTACGTTCCACAGGGTACGAGTCTCATACAATACGTACACCGCCTCTGTGTACAAGGGCAAAGTGTTTTGTTGTCTTCCGATCTGATGAAAAAGCTGGTGGTACACATTGTCGACTCGTCCATGGACCACCACAGCAGTATAGCCTGCCTCTTTGTATTGTTTGTTGCTGCTCTGCTACTACTTCTGCTGAGGTACTGCTGTGTACTTCTCTTGCGTCGCCCGCTTTTGGACGGTTTGCTGTATAGGCTAGCTTTTAATTAATATACTGTAGAATTAAAACTCATTGTAGCCACACTACTGTAATCCCGCGTACAACTGTAATTTTTTGCTGACTAGCCCAAACCCAACCACAAGCAAATTGTATTCGTGCATGAATCAACTCTCATCTTACGACCACTCCAAAGGAAAGCCTTGTATATATATTTACAACGGAAGACATTAGCGTATATGCGTATGTTAGCGTACATTGACGCTCGCTTTGATACACAAGGCAACACAAAACGCCTCACTCGGTTTGCCCTTATTCGTGTACCTGGCAGCCCCCTGTCGAAATAGCTGTATGTTCAGTCAACGCAGTGGTCGTACGTACTGTAGTAAGCCGCTCTCTCGCAGGGCTCGCCCACCGACACTAGGTCACAGAAACGAGCGTAACCGCAAATTCTAGAACAACACTCGAAATCGAAACCCGCATCCAATTATTCGAATACGTGCAGTAGAGACTGTGGCAAGGCTAGCTTAGAACAATCACGACGTGGTGTGTTGTGATACCAGTGCTGAGAAATATACGGGTACTGTACTATTAATCGCGTGCTTTTACACGGCGGGTTGATTGGCAGGGCCTACTACACGTATCACCTGATTCGTCGGCAATATACAATGGGTACCAACATGCCTGTTTCTGTTGACGTTTGGGAGAGATTTCTTGGCAGGCGCCTACACGTTCATACACATACGCATCCCACGTGGCAAGCGTTAAGCACAGCACGCCTACGCACTCCGCTAAGGAGAAGGCCTTTCCCCACCAAACAACTGATAAACTGCAACTTGAGCCTCGTGCTGGGGCTTGAACCTCGTCGTATGAAGACACTATTCACGTTGTTACTCATGTTGTGGTAAGTTTTATGTTCGTGGCGATCATTGGATTGGTACCGCTGCCGACGTTCCCCAAAGCACAACACTCTCTATGAGCAAGCCTTCATCTAAATTACTTCAAACGCAGCCCCCTACACGCGGCACAATACAGTACCCAGTGGCCAAACGCAGTATGGTACGATTAGGGTTGAATATAGACGGATTGTAATTAGAGTTAGGCTTAGCTCGGTGCTAGTGCGACTGGCCCCCTACTGTAGCTTAGTGCCTTCTTGTCATGAACCCGCCCATCAAACAATGCCTTGGGTTCGTCGCGGGGTTGCATACATTTGGCTCGCCAGACGCAATTCAGCGCGCCTCTGATTGGCGGCTTCTAGTTTCGGAGTAGCTGGGGCCTGGTCTGGGTGCGGCGTGGGCATAGGCCAATCGACGCCTTCGTGGATCATTGGCTTTTGCCGCGTTGCTAAGGGCAACACTCGCCGGGGTAGGAAAATTGGAAACATCAAGGACGAGGGTGTGGAAGTTGTATCGTCGACAAACGGAGATAGAAGATAGCCGTCTTTGAGCCCTTTGCGGGAAATTCATATCATTTTAAAAGGCCAAACGGTGCAGGTTAAGGCTGATATTAGACCTGGACGAAGGAGCTTGCACTGGACAGCAATATATCATCAAACGGTGGTCATACCATTACTTCACCCCTTCCCCGCCCCCCGACGCTCTTGTATTTCGTCCAACTGCACAAGGGGTTCGGCATTTTGTTGTCTCGCCAACTTGCGCACGGTCCCCTCCCAAGAGATATGTCAAGCAAACATTTGGACATGTACCTACGGTAACAGTGTGGGATATCCCGGCACACACTGCGCGCGACATCAACACAATCGTGCGATGATGGGAGTTGTAACGTCCAGGCACAGGAAAATGCATGCAGCCCTTTGTCTTGACAATAGGTCGTTATCCTCGGCGAGAGCTACTGTATTACATCGCAGTTTTATATCATACGTGCTATATATAGGTGTGTTCATTCTTGGAGAGGCATACGTCACATCGCCTACACTTTCGCTTGCTGAAGTTCGTATCTCGGACAATGCACGGTGCGGTCGCGGCAACAGAACACTAACATCACCAACAGCCCCGTATTTTCCTGTGTTATTACTATAGATCGTGGTCTGTTTCCATGGAGATGACCCACCCCAACATATTGCCACTGCCCCGTTAACAACTGTAAACTTGGCTTACTCAATGTCCCGCTGTATGCGTCTGCGCTACTGTCTCACGTATCGACCGCTCTATGTTGTTCGTATATTGTCTGTGGTCTGATGTGAGCAATCAGATGGTTGACCAGATGGAAGCATGGGCGGACGAGCTCGGAGGGACCTACGAGCTGACCATGTTCGGCAAGAGGACAGTGGTTGCTACCGAAGTTGCCGATGTGCGCCGCGTTCTGAGCCTGCGCCCTTCGCTTTTCAGGAGAGGACTATCGGCGGTGAGCCTTTACCAATCTTAGCATTTCAGCACCTTGCTATTTCTGCATATCGTCGTTTATGCTATTTTTTCTCCACTAACATAATGTGATCCCCCGACGGTGTGGTATTAGAGCCGTCGCCATCACCCCTTCTCCTTGCCTACCGTCCTTAGCCCCTGCATCTTGTAGGTTGAAGAAATTTCCGTTTCTGATGAACAAAAGCGCAACGCGTAGCATTCTACATGTAGGATTGTTGTTGGGCATGGCTCACGTGTTTCGACCTCACAGGCGGTGACACACCAGCTCGTCTGGTTCGTATCATTTCGTCTCGTTCGGAGTAGCCAAGCTGCACTACAGTACGCCACGTTCAGTTGCAGCACTGAATACTGTACCAATCAACTCCGACACTTTATTTCCCGGACGGCCGTAGGCGGCTGTTCTGCGTCCTGTTGGAAACTAACCCACATTGAAGGACATTGTGGGACTTACCTTAGGTCTGCATGATAGATTTACGTTTCTACCCACGTGTTTCCGTTGTGCTTCGGAGCAGAATCATTTTCGCTGGCCGGCGGAGAAGATTGGGCTGCTGCCGTCCATGTTCTTCGACGAGGACGAGGAGTGGAGACGCTCCAGGCGCCTCATCTGCCCGTCGCTCCATACCCGCCAAGTCGCTGTTATGATACCATCCATAGCGCATGTAAGAGAATACAGGAGAAAAGAGGAGGGGCGAGGTGTTAAACTTACACGGATCGCGGTAACTTTATCCTGCGTTTGGTTGGCCTGGACCTGACATAGATCGCGTCAAATATACTATAACTGCGCACAGAGTATTGCTGCAGTATACGTGCCTCGTCTGATCTCCCTTCTCTCTTAGATATGTATTTTTTTCCCGTTAAGATATCTGGATACTGCCGCAAAGTTTACGCTTGTTCAGCTTCCAGTCCGGCCAAACCGTTCCTGCACAATTCCTTTGCTATGTATCTTCTGAAGTATACGTGTCTCCCTCTGCATCGCTCCATTCTCTATTTCTATACTCTAGATCCTGAAGCGACTCTGCACCCAGCTAGGCGAGCGGGCAGAAGCAGGAGAGGTGGTTGACGCGATACGTGTTTTCGGTGAGGCATGCACAGAGGGAACGCACTGATAAACGTCCAACAGTGGTGTGTGAGCAGATAGTAAAGTCTTCTCTTGGGATGTACGCCTTAGCCATTTAGCCAAGACACACAACTTTGTGGCGATGGTGCACCTGTAACACTGGCGGCGTCTCGATGTTGTCGCTGGTGCACGTACGGTACAGGGAAAATAAATATGCACTGCTGCCTGGTCAAGCAGGAGCGTGGACGGCATGTACTGTACATAAATCCCGCCCAAGAACTCGTGTGGGGTGGCTCCTCTGTCCACTTTCCATGCCATGCTAGTTTCGAGACAGTTAGAACCTCGAACACACGCGCAGCCTGTCGACGACAAATGGTTCGGGATATTTCCTAATAATATACGTGTGATACCATGGCGTCGGTTTAGATTTTCATTGACGCTTGTCTTAGATGCGGTGGACAAGCTAGCACATTTGCAGGAGATTTCGTGAAGTACAAGTGCGTGTTATTCGTCCATCAGCTGACAGGGCACTGCGCTTGCTTCAAGTGAGCACTAGCCTACTATCGCGAGGCACCTTCGATAAACGCGAGCCATCCGCCACCACCCGCAATGGTTGGACATGCCTATTTCGTGCCGGGCCGCCTCTCAGTCTCAGAATGAGCCAGCCCTCTTGGCTTGAGTTCCCTGTACATTTGTCCTGATGCCTTTCCGCTTACTGTGCTACCTCGCCCTTTCTTGTTTACATGCGCCTGCCGCTGTGTCAGAGCGGTTTACGCACGACTGTGTCGCCCTAGCCGCCTTCGGGCTTGACGCGGACAGCCTGGGCGCCACCAAAGGCATCCCGTGTCCGTCGTTTGACTGCATGGACACAATTTTAAGGTCTTTCATGGCCCTTGTACTGCAGCCGCTTTCAATGTGAGTGGCAGATTTAGTGTCATGTGCATTTCGCTACCTTTCAAAGCCCGATGCTTGTTCATCTGGCACCTTTCCGCAACGGAGAGTTACTTTTTTGTGGGTACTATGCAGTGGCAACTGTAATGATACATGCCTCCTGCCGTAGTCCAAGCGTACGTGCCGGTGATATGGCGCCGCGTGCAGTAGCTGGTTCGCTGGCAGTATATACCCTAGAGCCAAACTACGCTGGGAACACACATGTCGGTCGAATCAAAGGAGTATCCCCAGTGGTTGGCAAGGGGGGTATTAGGCCATATTTTCCACTGTTAATACCGCGTTTAGCGTCACTCGGGCGAGTGGCTTATTATTGCTCTCCAAACTTTGTTGGCGCAGGGTAATATAAAACAAAATCTGTGGTGGTTTTTGCCTCGAAACAAAAAATCGCACAAAAGGTTACGAGTACAAAGAAATTGAGGGAATCCCTCGGGCGAGTGGTTCTGAGTGACTAAGCGATAGTGATGTAGACGCGACAGCCCTGCCATATCAGGAGTCCGGTATACTCATTGGCAATCACACCAGGTATACGTCTGTTGCCCTCTGTCTTACACTTTGCTGCTGCCGTTTATTTGTTCTCGGACCGTTCTTAGGATCGGATGGGTGGCTTTGCCAGGGTTGCTGCCTTGGGTGCGGCACGCCAAACAGAACTCCCGACAGCTGGAGGGGGTGGTTCAGGTGACGATTAGTTGTCAAGTTGGTCATGGAAGTTGCTGCACGCGTCTGGAGTCACTTGTAGACAACGGCGCTACATATTATATATACCCAGATTCATCGCTACACCAACGAACAGGCTTTCGACTTTTGCGTGGTTCGTTTTTTTCACGGATATTCGTACTGCTTGAACATACCACCCCACTAACAAACGCCATGACGGTGATGGATCCAACTGTTGTTGGCCATGTGTTATTAGGAGCCCTGACGACGTAACAAGCGGCACTGTCGAGTTTATCCATTCACACGTTGCTCTATTTTGCAGTACCCTAGGGCGGCAAAGCAGCAAGTATCATTGCTACGCCTTCCCGTATTGAAAACTCGCTCAGATATCCGTTTGTCGCTCGTTCAATGACATGCTGCTCTTTTTGCGCCTCCGCATCAGCACTACCACCGCTCTTCTGGTTGTGGGTGTAGATCACGAATCTGTCAAAGCGATCGATATGGTCCTCGCGCCGCAAATATAGCTGTCTTCAAATCTATTGTTTAATTCATGAACGTACTATTTATATCGAGCATCGTACCGTCGCATGCTTCGCTGCCGAACACAGGGTGCAATTGACGCTGCCCGCCTCCAGAACAATCTCGAAAACAACCTCAAGAACAGTCTCGATAACAATCGGGGTAGGCACATCAACGGTGAGGTTGACGGTGTACGGAGACCATATGGCGGAAATCTTCTTCGGCAGATGGTTGCTACGTCCGACGGCTCAAAAGGACGCCTCGGCAATCGCATGGCCTTCTCCGACCATGATATCACGCGGCAAGTCATGAGGTGAGCGGTCGTAGAACAACCCGTGATCAAACGCGTGCTACGGTAGAGGTAGCAGTTTTTGGCTGAATTATTTTCTGAACGATCGGGCTCCTTAACCCAAATTCGTCGGAGTTTCGTTTTTGTGACGAATAATGTTTCAGAGTATACGTCGGTCATGAGATTTCTCATCCGGCAGCACTTTTATTTTCCTCCAAAATCATTTGTTTCGGTGAGGTATGGTGCTCCTTAAGTGAGGAGCTCAGACAAAACAGGGTGCGCCTCTATCGTAGCATGCGTCATCAGATTCCTTGCATAGCTCATGTAACACAATCGCGAATGCGATGCATTTTCTTTGTCTCGGGTACTGCTCTCGTGCCCATTTCAGTACATAAATATTGCAGGAATGTGTCACTTATGTGTGGACATCATAGGTATGCAATTGTTTTGTGTTTGAGACGTACATCTTGGTAATTGTCGCTGCGGCCCCAGCGCCTGGGCGAGCGAGGCAAAGGGTCGCCAATATATTGAACCGCCCCCCCGCCCCCCTTCCCCCCGAGATGGTAAAAAGCATAGATCACCTGGTAGAATGATAGATAGCACTCCTGGCCCGACGAAACGGAACAGGGAAAAACGAGAATTAACAGCCAGTCACTGAAAAAGTTGCTGCTATCTCATACCCACAGAAAGCTCATTGAAAATCGGCATTGATTTCGCGACAGAAGAGCGCAGAGAGAAAAGCGCACAGTAGAGGCCCAATCCATCATGGAGATGGGGTGATATTGCCAGGAACGTAGACATTACTATTAGGTTCTACTGCGTCACTACGGGTGCATACCTGCGGCAGACAATATAGCTTCGAGCAGGGTGCCTACAAGTATCCCACCCGGGATGGTATGACCCTGATCGAGGGCATCATGCACCACGATACCTTCTTCCGTGTAGGCTGGTAGGGTTTACACCTATCAATAAAACCTATCAAACGTACCCGTTAATTGCACCGAGATTAACTGTGCCTACTTAGTTGAACATTTTATGTTACCTTGTTACTTGCACGCTCAGCAGGCAAGCGATAATATCGTGTTGTGCAGTAAGGCACCTCTTCTGTTTCCGGAAGTTCAGAAACTTGACATCACAGTCGCGCTCCTTCTTGATCCTCAGCTCGATTTGAGGGTTGCCCCCTTAGCCCTCGCCCTTCGCCATAACCTTCAAACACCCTCCCAGAGGCATACTACGATAGAGGTGGCAGAAACGTTTTCTGAACTATTGGGATCCTTAACCCAAAATCGTCTGACTTTTATCCTAGTGTTGCCATATTGTTCACAGTATACTTAGGTCATGGTATTTCATAATCGGGTACCTCTCAAATTCTCGTCATGGTATACCATAATCGGGTAAAACATAAATCAGTCTTTGGGTGATGTATGGAGCTCCGCAAGGGAATAACCTCAGAAACAATAGGGTGCACCTCTACCCTGTGCACTACCCAAACACATAACGAACTGCATGTATAGCCGCGCGTCTGCTTCCTACTGGTCCGCTTGCGCTCATACCGAAAGCAAACATGTTTGCACCATGCAACGCCATTGCACGTTGCATGTATTACGTTTGTTGCCTGACATTTCGCTCACGGTCATGCATACTAAGTATATGCGTCTGTGACGAAATGCACACGTGACGAACTTTGCTGGTTATTAAAACACTTGCTTTAGCTCGTTCCGCTAGATGCGCTGTCGGTATTGGATTCGCAGGCTACTGCAGTGCTAGTGCAGTGCTACTGCAGTGGTGCCACACTCAGCTTACTCAGCCGAATTAAACAAAACAATTGTACTTCACTTCTGCGTCACAGACCGTAGGTTTTACTGGCGCTTGCTCCGTACGCCAATACTACTGCAGTAGAGCCGGCGTCAGGTTTGAACATGCCGATGTAGTTTGAGTAAACCATTCGTACTCGTACAGAGCAGCAGTTGCAATCGTCGGTGTTGATTGTGCTGCGCACGAGGCAGACCTGGGAGCTTTTATCCAGGTAGGTATTTTGCTCCATGGGGAAATTGGGGACTCGAATATCGTGTTGATCGTTGTCGGCAGTAGTATGCTGTGTGAAACTCGGTGAGTGTATCAAGCTGAACCATCACTCCGGACATACGTTCACTCTGCAACCTCCTCCCCGTTCTATGCCGTGTTGGTGTTTTGCCGTGTTGCCTTAGCCTCTTTCTAGGTGGGACCGTGGCGTCGGCCTTCATCCTGTCCTGGGCCATGTACTACCTCACGAAGAACCCGAAGATGTTCGCTCGTTGCAGGGAGGAGGCTCTCCGAGCGGCTCCAAACAGGTCAGACTAAGGCCTGGGGGGGGGGGGGCACACTGCATTCGGTTTGTTCTAGGTGGCTTTATGCAGTGCTCGCACTCGTGAGTGTCTCGACAGAGATAGACGAACAAAGGTGGTCGCTAAGATATCGATGTGTCTATCTGCGTAACTTGTATGTTGAATGGCTGCGAATGACCCCCTTCCGTTAGACAGACCACCCTTTAAATGGTGTCGGCGGTTATTTTATATACCGTTTTAGCGACCATATCATGTTTGTCATCTTGGCATGCTCCAAATCTTATCGAACCAGCTTCCAATGGCTTCGTAGACCGACACACGTTCGTCGATTTCTGGCTGGCTTCTATGGGCCAAGTCGCGACGGCACCAAGTACACGTATGTGCTCATCTCCAACCCTCGGCCCGTGGCGTGCTTACTGCTGTCTGCGAATCTGGCTGTCTGCATTGTAAGCAGCGCTGGCGTGGTATCCACCGACGAGGAACTTTCCAAGCTTGTGTTCTGCAAGGCGTTGATCATGGAGACGCTAAGGCTGAGAAGC
This sequence comes from Saccharina japonica, assembly GCA_008828725.1. NCBI lineage: Eukaryota > Phaeophyceae > Laminariales > Laminariaceae > Saccharina > Saccharina japonica. Next base: position 958,973 of record MEHQ01004020.1, read on the forward strand.
GGTTCCGTGGTGCTTTTTTTCCACAACGCGGTGGGTGCATGTCTCTACCGTAGTTCAAGTACAGCATATCCGTGTAACGAGGCGTGTTGCGGGTGGAGGGGGAGGGGTACTGTAACACTTTTTTATTGAAAACAATACCCACTAACACGGCTCCTTAACTGTCAAACTGCCGAAACTATTTGCACCCAATGTTTATTGCATGTTATTATCTGCAAGCCGTTTGTTTTGTGTAGCGGGCTTAGCCTACAACGTTTCTCAAATGCAGCTCTCGGGTCGGGTATATACCTCCTAACCACCCTCTCAAACCTAGGTGCTACTTCTCAAAGGCAAACATCACACGTCTAGTATCCGAGGGGGTGTTGGCCGTATTATTTTGTTTTTCACGATTCTGGGACACAGTACCGTACATCATTCTAAAGATATATTACCGTACCCAACGCTGTGTCCGGGACGATCTCAATACATACACAGCCGCAATGTATTACACCTCAAGAGTCGTTGTCTTTAGGAAACCTCTTGCTGCTGTATGGCTGTTCTGAACGGTACCTTGATTCAAGAACCCGTAGCTTTTCAACCTGTCTCGCATTACCTCCCCAAGCCTTGAAATTGGAAAAAATGGCAGTAGGTTGGGCCTTATAACGATTTCACACGAATTTGTTTTTCTAGTCTGCGAGAGTCCTCCCGAGTTCGAACGTCTTATATGTGTACACTATTTAACCACTTGACTCTTGCCTCGCTGAATTTCAGGAAGCTACGAGTTTGAAAAACGGGACGGTGTTGGAGAAAGACACAGGCGTGATTGTGCTGACGAGATACGCTGGCCTCTCCGACGAGTTCTTCACGAGGGCAACCGAATTCGTGCCAGAGAGGTGATGCCTCCCTCCACCAAACTCCTACGGTGCAGCGCACGGCGGTGGCCGTCGGTACCTAATGCTCCGTATTGCTTGGAGAACCACTTGCTTGATCTGTTGGTTAGGTTTCTCCAATGCAACCATTTGATTTGTAAGGCATGCCTGTTCAGTATTGAACGATGTACGCGCTGAATGCATTTGATAGAAAATTGACCCATTGTGGGCCCTACGGGTACATCTCCGCCGGTTTATTGTGTCGGGTACAGCAATATCGCTTGGGTGTCATATAGCTGTTGGACCCTCGCTTTGCAAATAATTTGAAGGTTGTCTGGCCATCCAGTGCGCACATGAAGCAACCCCGCGGCCGACACCCTACACCTTGCTCTCGTGGTGGGCATCCACTCGCTCTTTGCGTCAGACCTCCCCTCGCACCCCTGTCGTCCACGCCATATGTGTATGTGTTTGTCACGTGCATGACCGTAGATGGATCGAGGAGGAGCGCGATGAAGCTTTGTTGGGCCCCATGGGAACAGGCAGAGCTACCGGCGACAGCAGCCACACCGCCCGTCACGACGAAGCCGCTTTCCTTTCCTTCGGCGCCGGCCCCAGGGTATGCCCGGGAAAGGTACGACGGTTTAGTTGAGAGCGCGTGAGGGTTTAGCTGATCACATGAAACCCTATCCCAGAAGCACGAGCGACGTACAGTATTCATGAGGCGGGCGTTCAGCAGGTGGTGTTTGTTTTGTCTGATAGGTGCGGCCAAGTAGGGGACCTGTCACGGCCTGGAACGGGTTTGCTCGTCACTTAGCACCGATATCGCTCTGGCTGCATCGGTTAGGATTTTCGAGATATCATAGGTTCCAACTTCGTTCTGGCATGGACGGCTTGCGAGTTTCCATTTTTCCGCGTATACCTGGTACGTCGACAACGCACGTACGCGGTACCATTATGCACGAAGACTCCCTTTAGGTGGCTTCGTGCGAACTATTTGTGTTCTGACAAGCAAATGTACGCCGCACAAGCAACGCCCGTTGTATAACAAAAATGTCGTTGCCTTCATCCGTTTTCCTGTCGGCGGCTATGTATGTTATGTATGTGAATATTGTGTATATGTATGCAGGAGGTGGCAAAGGCGGAGTCAGCCATGACCGTTGCGGCGATTTGTGCTCAGTTCGATGTGGCTCTCGCACCGGGTCAGGTGAGGGCCTGGGCTGTTTTTATCCGGACATAATCAAATATGGGGAGGCTGCCCCCTGCAATAAGGGGGCTCGGACACGTGTTGTATGTTTTTATCATCGTGGACCATGAAGCACGAACCAAGCTTTCACGTAGTCCATGCGCGTGTATATAAACGAAAATACCAGCTAGATACAGTAGGGCTATCGAGGAGTGAAGCAGTTAAGATGTTGCTTTGTACGCTGTAGGCGATGACATATTTGTTGACAACCAGATCGAAGGGACGGAAACATTTGTGAATGTTGTTCCCGAGATCGGGCTCAGTGCAAAATATATATAAGACTTGTATGTAATCGATACTGATGCCTGTTGCCTCGATCTTCGGTTGTGGACCTCTCATGTTTCAATTACAACAGTTAGTGAAGCGCATTGCAGAACATAGAGATTGCGGTGAGCAAACTTACGCTGGAGACCCGAGTAGTGTCTGGCTTGGGTGACAGAAAACCGTGTTACACAAGTATCCCAAGTGTTGTTTTGATGTCAGCTTGCGTTCATCATCGCCGCCATGCCACGCAATAGTTTGTTCGAAGGACACGTAATATGCGGACGGTGTCGCTAGCCATGGGTGTACCTGTATACATAATACCATGGCGACCCTGCACTCCCTCTCGCCGCCAACACCATTTTTATATTTGGGCGCAGGCGGACCCGCCAGAAGAGATCCTGACGTACGTTTCAGGTCCCAGAGCCGTCAAACTCGTCCTCAAGAAACGGGTGGTGTGATCAACCTGTCCTCGTTCAAAGGACAATTGTGTGATTGCTTCGACGGAAACCATACGATTATACTATACACCCATATCTGCCTATACTGCGTCAAGGGCTGCATTTACCGCGCTCAAAAAGAGTACTCATCCCGGCGACGTCATTGGCTTGCCGAGCCATTCAGGACCAACGAAAGAGCAAGACTGCCAGCGCCAACACTACTGGAAATGTCCTGCGCTCGCAACTTCGATCGGCATCATAAACGCAGATCTCTGAAGGGCAGTACGTGACACTGCATTGTAGATGTTTGTGAGGAGCACCCGCCTTTATATGAACAAATGAAGTATGGCCGGCGTTATAAGTTGTCATACGCCTGGGACAATTTGGGCGTTCATACTTGCTTCTATTGCGTGAGCTTCGCTATGCAACTACATAATTTTAACAGATGCGGGCAAGCGAATCAGTTATTGTGTGGTCAAATCTTAAGTGGCCGTCGGGCTCAAGTTGGTATAATCCTGGCTTGAGTACTGTCGCGACCTACCGTACCTAGCACTGCTTCCACGTCTAACTTATTGTGTAGTACTTTGAAATAATGTTTTTTCTAAACTTATTGATGTCTAGTTGGTGTTTATGATTGCGTCACAAGCGGTACGGCAGTGAGCCTTTGCAGTGGCAGTGGTACCGTAGCAGCTGCAAAGAGATTACTGACGCGTGCTAAGTCAGGAGTCGCATTGTTTTCGTCGAATGATTACGTAGTGCCTACTATCAAACCGTACCCAACATCGTTAATCAAAGTTTTTGCTTTTTCAAAATAGTAATTCGAATAATGCCCACTTTACGCTGAGGTTCAGCGTCCATATTTTTCTCAAATTCGTTTGTTTTTGCGGGAGATATATACTGTAGTAGATGTCCTGAGGTTAAGAGTCTCGGAATCAATGCTTACGGTACAGTAGGCGTGCTACAGTGTCTGTCATAAGCCAGACAAAATTGCGGACACGGAGGGGGCAATTGACAGTGCAGAAGGTATAGCTGTGCCACATACGTTTGTTTCATTGGCTGCGCGTGGAAAGCGGCCGTGGAACCAGAGACATGGACTGCGCCTCCGCTGTAGTTGAACGATCGCTTCGGTTATTTTTTTATGTTTTCGTACGGTATTGTTGAACGATCTGTTTGGCCTTATTTTTCTTTTTTTCGTACGGTATTGTTGAACGAACTCTTTGGTTTTGTTTATTGTTTCCCCTACGGTCTTGGTTCTCTTATTAATCCGCTTACTCACTGAACGAGGACTGAAAACCACCCGTGGTGAGTTGGACGCCTTCCGCGTCTACGCTTGCCACCTCGTCACCTGCGTCATTTTCGCGGACCGGTTCTTCCATAGTATAGCGATAAATACGCGGCAAATCTACGAGTGTATTTGGAGCATGGACTCGCGTCGGTGTCCGTATTCGTGCGCGCGCACACTCGTCAGCCGCAATATGTCGCGGCTCCGCCCTGCCTAGCCTGCCGTGCGGATAGGCACACGATCGTCGACCGAGTGTTGCACCTTACGTTGCCGAATTATTGAGAGAGCTTCGCTTTCGATTTCAGTGTTATTCCGTATAAGGTGTGCATGCCGCGCATGCCGTTTAGTTGCCTAGTCCCTTGAATTGCGGCACCGAATTATCTTGATACATTTTTTCTCGGTCGCTGCTGTTGAATACCCTGGTATGTTTCTTTGTTCAATGGGATCGTCTTTTAGCCTATCAGGCAAACACGCCTCCTCATAGCGGGGTGCGTACAGGCTTCCATTATTTGATTTGTCTCTCGGTTTGTCTGTGTGCTGTTTGCTTGTGGTCTATTTCACTGATTTCAAACGGTTTAGGGAACCGCTTTCCCCTCAACCCAGGATACCTACAGTAGACGTTGTGTGAGCCTGGGCAAACGCGCGGGGCCCATATCGTCGCACACCGCCTCGAGGTTGCTATGGTTGTGTGATTGGCACGGTCTCCGGGCTGCCACGGGTTTGGTAGTGAATTTTTAATCCGGCGGAACTTGGTGCGGTTGTTTTGGAAGGCACACGGCCTGCTGCAAGTACGAGGCCCCTTCGCCGCACATACCTCTCTGCCACAGTAACAGTAGTATTGATTGGTCGACATATTAATCCGTGCGTATTTCGGAGCCAGGTTATACCTTGCCGCGATTGTTTTTGGGCGGATATGCATGGGAGGGTTGCCTACCTACGGTGTGGACTAGGAAGAGTAAGGTAGAAAAGATGGCAACCGCCTGTGGTAGAAGGCATTTTGCCAGTACAGTACATCATAATGGGGCGGTTTTCTCCCTGTACACAAAAACCGCCTCTTCAAAATGAAGCAAACCCCAGGGAGCGAAGTATCCGAGGCCGATGTTGACCTATTCCCTGTATCAAGTAGGCAAAATAGTCTGCATACCAGGGTGCGTGCAGGTGTCCATTGTTTAGTTCACGTGTATGTTGCTTGCTGTCTGTTTTGTTTTTATCATCGTTGATTGCAAGAGCTGTACGATGCCCATTTCCACAAGCCCGGGATATATAGGAGCGACCGAATATGGGCTAACGCTAGGGATGTGTTTCGTCGCACGGTCTCTCTTCGACGCAAACACGGTCGCCGGGCTGCTGTGGTTTGGTGTGGTTTAGTGTGGTTTTGGTGGTTAGTTTCGAGTACAGTGGGATTTCTTGTTTTTGTTTTGGTTCGTTTTTCTTCGAGCGCACACGACTTGCTGAAAATGAAATACGAGGCCGCCTTGCCTCATTTACACGTCTACTATAAATAGTGGCGGGGTGTGTGCAGGCTTCCAGCTAGTCTGTATGTTGCGTATCCGTTTGATCTTTTGTCTGCCGTGTAGATGTGTGCCATCTCTCCGTGACAGTCTCGTGATTTTGCATGTTTGATAGCGAGCGCTGTCCGTAGCCGATTTCCACAAACCCGACGTCTACACAATTGGGTGGACTAAGTGGCCGATTTACAGAAACTCGGAGTCTGTAGAAAGAAGCGGGCGAGCTTGAGTTAACGCGTGGGGCTTGTTTTTGTGGCACGCCAACTCGAGGTATTCGCCGACTCGGGTAGTGTGCTTCGAGTCCGGGGGGATTTCAATTTTGTTGTTGGTTACTTGTGTTTACTCAAACACGCAAACGGTCTTCGGCATGCATCATGCAGCCTGACCTCATTCGCGTCTCTACCACTGTAGTGCTGAAGGCGTTTTTCGGCTTTAGGCAAACACGCCTCTTCATGATGAGGCAAGGCCGTTTGTTGCCTACAAGGGAAACAACTCTCTTCACACGGGGGTGCGTACAGGCTTCCTAAAACCACTGGCTCTGTATGTCTGTCTGTCTATCTGTCTGACAGATGTGTGCTGTCTGTCTGTCTGCGTTATATGGCGTTATCACGTGTTCCGAGAACTGTACAAGGCCGGTTTAAAAAAACCCGGGGTCTATGGAAGAGCGCGGTTATGGGCTAACACGGGGGACGGACGTGTTTCGTCGCACGCGGTCTCGAGCTAGTCGCGATCGCCGGGCTGCTGTGGAAGTCGTGGTGTGCTTTGGATGCGGCGGGGTTTTGTGTGTTTGTTTTGTTTTGTTTTGTATTCTTCGAATGCCCATACACGGTTTGCTACAGGTATGAGGCCGCCTTGCCTCGTTTACCTCTCTACTAGTATTGAGGCCGTGTTTTGCCTGTAGGAAGATCAGCCTCTTCGTACCGGGGTGCGTACAGGCTTCCAGCAGTCTGCCAGTATGTCCGTATGTGTACTGTCTGTCGCAAGAGTATCTGCCCGGTTTCGACGGCTGTACGGGATCGACATCCACGAACGCGTGACCTGCAGAAGCGTGCGCGCCTGAGCTGATGCGTGGGGCTTGCCTAGTTGCACGCCGTCTTGAGTTGGCCGTGTCTGCCTTGATGCTGTTGTTTTGGTGTTGTGTTCTGGACGCGGCAATATATTGTTTGTTTGATTTTTCGGTTTGTTTTTGATGAGCGCGCGTACGGAATGCATGCATTAGGCCGCTTTGCCTCATTTTCTTCGTTACCAGTACCGGCTAAATCAGTACAGCCTTCCCTTATTTAAATTAGTATGTTATGTATGTCTGTCTGTCTGTCTGTCTGCTGTGTACTGCTTGTGTGTAACATACTCGCTGTTTTTCCTTTTGATTGCGAGAGCCGTGAGTGGGCGATTTGCACAACCGCTCCGTCTACAGAAGCGGACGAGCTTGGGCTCACGCGTTGGACATCTTGCGCGGCACACCATATCGAGATTGGCGCGGTTGCCGGGCTGCTATGTGTGTTGGTGCGCGATGGGGTTTCTTGGGGTTTTTGTTTTGTTTTTTCTTAACGAACACGGTCTGCTGCAAGTATGAGGCTGCCTTGCCCCATTTTCCTCTCAACTGCCAGGTAGTCATGATGTTAGGCCAAAAGAGAGGATGCACCCAACCCGTTCTGTGCATGGCCTATGGGCATAACAACCTTTTCAGACTAGTAGGGTGTGTACAGGCTTCCACGGTTTAGTTGGCAAGACAATCCGTCTGCTCTGTACTGTTTGTCTGAAACATTGGTGTGTTTGCATCAATCGTTTACTGTGAGAGCTGTACGGGGTTGATTTTCACCAACCCGGGGCCTACAGAACCGGGTGACCCTGGGCGAACGCGGGTCACTTGCTTCGTCATGGCCTGTCTCGAGTTGGCCGCGGTTGCCGGGATTTGTTTTGTTTTGATGAGTGTTTTCAAGGCGGCGATATTTGATTTGTTTTGTTTTGTTTTGTGTTGTGTTTCGCTGTTGAAACATCGAACGCACACGGCCTGCTGCAACTATTAATATGAGGCCGCCTTGTCTCATTTGGAAAGTTCCACCTGGCGTGTACAGGTTTCCATTCCTTAGTTAATATGTATCTATGTCCGTTTGTCCGGTTTGTATGTCTGTCCGTCTCTTGTGTACTGTTTGTTTGTGACTTTCCTGTTTTTGCATGAATCATTGATTACGAGAGCTGTACGTGGCCGATTTGCATACATCCGGCATCTATATAAGCAGACTATGTTGGGCTAACGCGTGGGGCTAGTTTTAGCATTGTTTCCTGACACGTTATCTGGAGGTGGTCGCGGTCGCCGAGCTGCTGTGTATTTGGTGGTGTGTTTTGAATGCGGTGTGACTAAAACAGTTTGTTTTACTGTAGTTGGTTTTACTTCAAAGACACACGACCCACGGCATGCACTAGACAATATTGCCTAATTTTCTATTGCATTGCGCTGCATTTTCTAGTGATCGAATTCGAACGGTTTCATGCCTGACGATTCTCTACTCTATGGCTTGATTTGGTCTAGATGGACATTGAGGACTGCGTGCGACTGGATTGAAGTTGGCATGACTGAAGGCCTTTGATGAGGCTCCTGTGAGTACCTTCTCCATCTGATGGTATTGATTTGGGACTCCTTGCGAGATATATCATACACGTGCTCTATGTGGACTAGCCTTTGAGCCATCGCCGCTATATACATGACGATGATGAATTTCTCACATTAACTCATGTCCCTGAAAGCCTGCCTGTGGTTACAAACCAGGCTGAAACAAATTATTGCTCCGCTCAACCTGTGATACGACCCCTTTGACTTGCCGATTACTCAACACAATAGATCGCGTAGCTGCGATCCTTTAAAGCCCAACGGTTTTCGATGAGAGCACACCGGTGGGAATACTGTACGTAGGTCCTCACAGTCGCGGTAGATGGATTTGGCCGCGAATATGAGCCAAGAGCTGAAGGGAGTGCGATAAGCGTTTGGGAAGTGGAACATGAAATAAGCGCGAGCCGTTTCGTTATTTTGGAAGAGGAAGACGAACTTAGGAGGGCGATGAAACTGCAGAAAATTCCGGCCGCAATACAGATCAAGAGAGCTGCTCTGGTAGACGGTATCTCGTATTTCGAAGCTATAAGAGCCGCCCCCACATAGGTTACTATAGCCAAGAGAGGCTAGGTCCGAGTCCAGCAGTTCGATTGTCAAATATGGCGTGCGCAGCACACCGTGGAACATAGGCAAAACGGGAGGTACAGTACATCCCGTGCACAATCGCCGCAGCGGTATCGGCAGCAGCGGATAGTTTAGGAAAAATCAAACGTGGTCTTCGTCGCGCTGCGGTCGCGAGAGTCTTTACCTTCGCAAAAAGGGCAATGCAAAAACGTGGTGAAATACAGGTCACCAAACGATATATGTCAACCCTCCACGCAGCCGACCCAGGGAAACTTGACAGCCGGAGTGGTACCCCATACAAAGGTATTGAACTATTGAATTTTCACAAACGGTATCGTGAACTCCGACCACAAAACATTGGTTTCGCGACGTTCTCACACCTTCGTTTTTGAAACGTGCTAGCAAACGTGGCAGACACACGGTAGATATGGCAAGCGTAAAGCGGACGTTGCAGGCCAACATAATCGCTCTCTGCAGGAAACGAGGCAGGATAAAACAAACAAAATAGAAACTGCTTTGACTGGAAATAATGACGAACCCAACAGAGGTGCCCAATGCCTGGTACAAGTTGTCGGCCCGCTAGTGTGCGATAATTCATGTAGGAGTACTCGTATGTGAGACCCTCAAGAACGATGCCCAGTACTGTTCTCCTTACCTGATACACCAGCTCGCCCTTGATGTGATGTATCAGGTACTACACAGTAGGTCGTTGTCTTAAATGGCAAGATGCCCATCCTTCTAAAGTACGATAACCAATAATCATTATCTCCATCTTGCTCGTCATAATCCGAACCATAGCTAGGCATTTCGCTGTCCAAGAAATAGCCTCCAACAACCGTCACGACAACGACTCACCTGCTTCCGAGTTTCGCAAAGCAAGAATACGCATAATTAGCAACGAAACCCATTGATGTCCCCAATCTCATCAAAAGCAGCGACCGGCGACGTCTCAAGATAATTCGACGCAACACCTCTAGGGACAGGGCAACTCAACGCCATGCACACAGCATGCTCACCTCATGGAAAGTCACCCGCACTGACTCACAGTCGAACATGCGCTCAATATGTCTGTAGCGTAAGGTGCCATAATCACCCTTGTAACATGCGTTCACAACACTCGCTACGGCAGGGGCGCGGCAATCGTGACGCTCGGCCCTTGATCTTATTGGCGGCTGCTACTGACGCGCGTGCGCCCGTATAGGTACCCCACCGACATGACCCCATCCCCCAAGTAAACCTATTGAAACAGTACAGTTACCGCGTAAGGTATCGCTTATCTACGGAACCGGCCCGCGAAAAGGACACAAGAGTGGCCGTGGCAAACGTAGACACGGAAGGCGTTCACTTCACCACAGCTGCTATTCGATCCTCGTTTAGTGAGTGGGACTCTCAGGAGGAGGACCAAGGCCGTAAATAGTACAAAAAACAAGGCAAAATATTAACCACGATGCCAACCAGATCGTGCAAACAAGTGCGCAGTCCATGCCTCTGGTTAAACAACCGCTTTCGGGGCTCAGTAAGTGAAAAAAAAGCATGCGGCACAACTACTGCACCCTCTACATTGCCAGTGCGCCGTGAGTGCACAGAGCCTATGTTTGAAAGATCTGTGCTTGCCTCATAGCAGTAGCACCTGTTGGTTATCAGGGTCCTAGCTTGAGTATTTATGCTATAGTATGACGGCTCTACAATATCTATCTCCCCTAAGCCCTGCTTCATGTTACTAAAAATGGACGCTTAACCTCGGTCCATCGTACGTATTATTCGAATCAAGCTGCCAAATTATCTATCGATTAATGCTATTTGGTACAGTACAACAGTAGTAGCGCAGTTTCTGAGTTGAAGAAAGAATGTCAGTCAGTCATAAACGTTTCGATCAAACGTGGTACAGTACCCCTTTTATCCACTGTCACGATAGTACTCGTACTCGTACCGGGAGCCAACATGAGACTGACGGCCACTAACAACAACGGGACAACACAAAACTGATTCGCTTTCCCGCATCGGTTTAATGCAATAGTTGCGCAGCGAAGCTCACACCCTAGTAGGGTTGAACGGCCAACCTGCACTCTACGCCACATCTAGCGCCGATCGCTGTTCGTTTTGCCATACAACGGCTGGTGCTCCTCGCATCGCTCTATGTTACAGTGTCAGGTCCTGTCACTCGGCTGGACCTTCTGTTCCGACGCCAATGCAGGCTCCGAGAAATTGAAATATCCAGAAATATTGAAGTTGGTGGTCTTCCACGTGCGTTCGTCCTGGGTGTAAGCGTAGGCTGGCCGAACGAACGCTCTTTTTTAGCGCTCTAAAACGGCAGCCCACAGCCAGCTCTTCTTGGTACTGTACAGATAGGTAGGTATAGTGGTATGGTACAGTAGTATGGTACTAGTATGGTAGTATGGTTTCCGGGGATGCAAATCGAAAGTGGTGCAGTATGATCACACCACCCGTTTCGTGAGGACGAGCTTGACGGCTCTCGGACCCGAACTGTACGTCAGGATCTCTTCTGGCGGGTCCGCCTGCGACCAAATCAAACGTGGCGTTGGTGGGGAGAGAGAGTGTAGAGTCGACCTGTTGTTATCGCACCATGTACCTCTAGGCCGTGGTCGCTGCTCGCATACGAGGCTGTCTTAGCGGTGATAGTTAACGCAAGCAAACTAAAACTTGCGATACTGCTGTAACACGGTTGTATCTCAACGAAGCCAGAACGTACACGGGAATCCGCCCAGCTTCTGCAAACCACACAAGGTCAATGTTGTGCGTTTCCTGCGATAATTGAAACAAAACCCGTGCTACGATACTGTAGGAGTATGAAATCAGTTTTTGACTCAAACCGTTTCTGATTGGCGGGGCCCGTTAACCCAAATGTTTCGGAATGCCACCCTTTGTTTTGACATTTTGTTTAGCGTACGAGTATACCTATTAACAGGCCATCGAATTCTTCATCGGGTACAGTATACACGTAGCTCGTAGCTCGTAGCACTTCTGTTGTTCTGCTTAAAGCCAGGTTTTGGGTGAGGCACATACTGTAGAGGTCTGCAAGTGAGAGGAATCTCAGAAAGAAAGTGGCGCACCTCTACCTTATGATGGAGACACATCCGAGGCCCGGGGAAGACATCAACTTCGAAGACATGCCATATACCTGGTAGGTCTTATAGTCATTGCCCTCAACTCGATGCCGACACCCACATTCACGAGTATTTCCGTCTCTTACAACCGGTTACCACCAATGGTACCATCTCATAAAACCTGACCACGACTTCACCGTTCCACCTCTTGACAGATGTATTATGTGCACCTGGTATGGTCGTCTAAGTACACTTGGGTCGATAGTGTGAAGACTTGGTTGGTGTTTAATATTCGGCGACGATAAGAATGATAGACAGCACGTGTCGGAGCATCTTCTGCATGCAGGGGGAAGCTTCTCCATACACGAGTATGTATGTGGATTAACTAAACCCAGGCCCTCACCTGACCCGGCGCGAGAGCCACATCGAACTGAGCACAAACCGCCGCAACGGTCATGACTGCCTCCGTGTTTACAACCGCCTGCATAACCGCACAGGAAAACAAAGGAAAACAAAAACAGTGTTGCCACAGTAACTTGCGGAATTGGCGTTCTACGGCCCAGATCGTCTTGTTCGAAAACAACCGAATCGGACCAGGTCACCCACATAGATAAGCTTTCCGTGCATACTGGTCATGGCAACCGGGCATTTGCGATGTATAATGCGAAGGGTATGGTCAGTCGTAGGCTGTTGATGCCGGAGTGATTGTGCAGCCTATCTCGAAGCGACCAACAGAGGGCAGAGTTATATCAAACACCACATGATAAGGAAGCGTTACAGGCCGTTACAGGCCGTGAAGCTCCCACTTGACCGTGGCTATCGGCGAGGACAGAAATCCATATGCTAAACGCTGTGTCGTTCATTCTTTCGGGCTACAGTTTCATATGGTCGGCCCAACCATCAAGCGGGCTCAAACAAACCGTCGTACCTTGCCCGGGCATACCCTGGGGCCGGCACCGAAGGAGAGGAAAGCGGCTTCGTCGTGACGGACAGTGCGGTTGCTGTCGCTGTGACCGCCTCCTGCTCCCAAGGGGCCCAATAGAGCTTCATCGCGCTCCGTCTCGATCCATCTACGTTCATGCACACGGCGTACAAATGCATACACAGTGTGGACGACAGTGGGAAGGCATGTGCCGAGGTAAGCGAGTGCTTGCACACCATGAGGAGACAAAATTGTAGGGTGTCAGCCGTAGGGCTGCTTCTGTTGCACGCTGGTCGATCAGAAAACGTTTCAATTGGCTCCAAAACTACGCCCCAACGGCTTCAAAGTGCCCAGGGGACGTTGCCTTATTCTAGTTCGCACTTTAAACAGATTGACGTGTACCGGGCAAGGACCACAATGTGGCCGTTTTCTCTCAAATTCCTTCAGCGTACGCATCGTACACTACCGTAACACTGAACATGCGGAAAAGACAATGGAAGTAGTGGAGGATATTAATGACGATCAAGCAAGTTGATCTTCAACTCATAAAGGTGCATCAAGCATCGGTGGAACCGGATATATACGCACTGCACCGTAGGAGTGTGGTGGAGGGTGTAATCACCTCTCTGGCACGAAGTCGGCTGCCCTCGTGAAGAACTCCTCGGAGATTCCAGCGTATCTTGTCAGGACAATAACGCCTGTGCCTTTCTCCAAATTTGTCCCGCTTTCCAAGCTGGTGGCTTCCTGAGAAACAGCCAGGCAAGGGCCAAGTGGTTGAGTAGTGCACAGTTTAAGATGTCCGAGCCTGGGAAGACCCTCGCACACTACCAGGTATACCCTTTCGGGCCTTCGATTGCATCTAAAATAGGTTCCAAGATACCGCTCTTTCCTATCTGCCAAGGCTTGAAGAACTAATACGAGATAGGATTGACAGCTGTAGCGACCATTTCCCATGGTTTTCTTGGGTGCTTGAATCTTGGTATCGTCCGTGAGAGCCGTACGACAGCCAGATTTCTTTTGCGCGCAGCAACTCACGAAATTACATCGCGGCTGTTGTATGGTGCCAGATATGTATTTAGAACGCGCCGGACACAGCGTTGGTTAAGGCGGTGTCGGCATTCAATGTGTCCAGAAATTCCGAAACTTACTTACTAATTGCAACAATCCCCCCTCGGGTGTTTTTCGCGTTTTTTCCCTTCTAGGGGTACCGCCTACTATTTAGGATAGTGTTCACTTTATTATCTTGATTATAATATGAAAGGAGCATTATTTCCCATCCAACAAACGACGTTGCAAAATATTGTAAGCTAACTTCTGACGCCTGGTCAAGAGGGCTTGCAAATGACAACATGCAATACACATCAGATACCACAATTTTGTGTGTTAGTACAGTAGTACAGTAGTACAGCACTTTGTTCGTTGAAAAATCCCGTTAGTGCCCAATGCCAGGGTAAACATGCACAGCTCCCATCGGATGTTACACCTCCTTTTCATCGTAGTATACCAGTATGGTTGAAATCGAGACTTTGCACCCACCGTGTTGTGGAAAAAAAGCACCACGGAGCTGCTCCTCAGCCTTAGCGTTTCCATGATCAATGCTTTGCAGAACACAAGCTTCGAAACCTGCTCGTCGGTCGATACCACACCAGCGCTGCTTACAATTTAGACGGCCATATTCACATACAACAGAAAGTGCGCGACGGGGCAAGGGTTGAGGATGAGTAGATACTGTGCTTGGTATTGTCGCAACCTGAGAGCTAATATTAATAGTATAAGTCAGGAAAGAAGGAATCGACGAACGCGTGTCGGTTGGCAAAACTATCTAAAAGTACTTCGACACTACGGTAGTTGTAGCATGCCCAGATGACAAGCATGCTCGTTCTACAATAGAAGTATCACCTAAGTTATAAGAAACTCTTCGCTCGAGCATCTGACTTGATAAGCTCCTGCACAATTGTGTTTATATAACAAATGCAACTGCAGTAAGCCCAATACACAATCCCGTAGGTTAGGTATCCAACGGTTAATGCCGTAACAGTATCCATTATCCATGGGATCAAGCAGTATCGGATAGTGTGATAATTGAAGAGCTCCATTGGTGAGAGACGACAATGATAAAGTAAACCTTCTACCCTAGATCGCGAGCGTAAACACCGCCCGAAGCCACCTCGGACAAATCACCCTCCCCAACCCAGACCTTCGTCTAACCTGTCTGGAGCTGCTCTGAGAGCCTCTTCCCGGCATCGAGCGAACATGTTGGGGTTCTTGGTGAGGTAGTACATGGCCCAGGACAGGACGGCCGCCGTGGTCACCGTTCCGCCGAGAAAGAGGCTGAGGCAACACGGCAACACGGCATGCAGAGCGAAGGAGAGAGACAGCAGTGTGTAGGTCGCAACAGAGACGGTCCTGTGATGCAGCCACCACGTGTTACACATAATAGATACCTGGCATGTGTTTAGGAGGGTGACAGGATGCCGATGCGGCCGCAGTGATAATCCCGTTGTACACCCTGCAAGCGGTACAAAACATACCACTGCGCCCAGAACTGCGTCCATGATAATCCAGTTCCTATCATAATCACTCCATTGAACACAATGGTTGACAACGTTCAGAGGTGAACCTCGTGGGTAACCATCATTTATCCAAACACACTGACCGCAGCTCGGCACCGTTTACACATAACCAGTACGCACGTCTAGGGATGATGGTGGCTCTACCATTACTAGCGTCACAAGCGAACCTATAGCACACTGTCCGTGGCACACGATGCTTAAAATAGGCTCAGAGTCACACTATAACGCTTGCATATCCGACATCACCGTCGTTATTAGCGGAACTAGCGAAGTGCTCCATCGATATCGTCATGTGCAAAGGGAAAACTTCGCTGGGCCCATCTTTACACAGCCACCCATTTTGTATGGGTGTATGCGGAAGGATAGGGAGCAAAGGATAGGTTTGTTCGTACACGCAGTATCGGCCTCCGCTACCGGAGTGTCACATAACCAACCGTGGTTTATTGTACCTAAGAGAATTTGGCATGTCAGCATCGGGGATCGGGGATCATAGAATGGTAAATTTATTTGGGACACTGGGACCCTAAATAGCCAGTACAGTAGTAGTATGTTGCGAACGAAACATCGCCCCCCCAGCAGGTGTAGGGGCTGTGTTTAGATTTGAGTTATTGTCGGATGGCCACGGTAAACGAGAGATTCGCCGCCGACTCGGGAGTAGTGCACCCAAACCCATGAATGGCGTGACTCGGGGCGATGTTGCGGTTTACGCCAACGACAAAAAGTCGAAATGCTTGCAATGGCAACCGGTCGACACGGTAGAAACGGGTGATCAGAAACATATTGGAACCATGCGCGTGTGGACACCGAACGAGGTTCGCGGGTCGAGGTCGGGTTTTAGGGTCGACGGCGATGTCGTTGCCCTTATGTTGGAGTTGACGTCATTTATTCCTGGTGTTTTTCCGACCACGCCACCCTCTCCTCGTGTCGTTGTGGCAAGTCTACTGGAGTAGTAACGGAGGTAGGTTGTAATCCCGATGAGTTCGCCCTGTACTCGTTGCGTATCGGACAAGCGACCACGCTCGCGGCTGAAATATGCATATATCCGGAGGGCGCTTTCGACCGTAGGATGCATGTTGGAACGAGGGATTAAAAATAGTAGGAAGGTAGAAGTCCGACGCGTACAAGGCATACACGAATGATAACATACCTATTATGGGGGTTTGAGCAGGGTGCCACGTAAGCTATCTAACGTTGGACAAGTTCATTGAAGGAGAGGCACCCGGGAGAAGGTACAGCCTGGGGTAGGAAATGACAACTAGTGTACTGCAACAGTAGTCTCAAATTACCTCGGAGTTGGAGGAGTCGAATGGTACGGTACCATTCGGAGGCTTGGTCATCCGAGACGACTGTAGGCGGTAATAGTTAGGAACCCGGCTGGTATCGTATTAGGGAGAGAGAGACGGTAGATGTATGGGCGAGATGCATAGGGGATTGCAGGAGGCTGCGATAGGTGTGTCTGGCCGAGAAGAGAACTCTCTCTCTCCCACAACCCAGAAAAACGATAATGACAATGCAATTCGAAAGATAATCAATAAACGTGCAGTATACATACAGTGCGCAACGCTTTCAAAGAGTGCAGTCCGGTGCTCGGCTTCATGGTAAAGGGGTCATACAAATGGAGCAGACCTTAATCGAGCTGATGATCGCGAACGCAATGACACCAAGTTTCTGAATTTCCGGAAACGTAGGGTTAACCGAACCTTAACCCTAACTCCTTATCACAATCGTGATTCCCAAGTGGGACGCATGCTACGGTAGAGGTATTGACACCATGATTTTGCCTTAGAAGGGTGGTCACTTGAGGAGCTCTATACCTCACACAAAAACTGATTTTGGAGAAAATAAAAAAGTGCTACCCGATTAACAATCCCACGGCGTACGTATGAAATGAAACCACCTGAAACACAGACAGTACTGATGTTCTGACGATTTGGGATTAAGGAACCCCACCACTCAGTAATAAAGTCAGCCTAAAAGGGCTACCTCTATCGCAGCCCGCGTCGTAGCTCGCACGCAAAACTATCCTTACGAGATTCTGGTTGCAAGGTTGCGACGACCGCTCACCTCATGACCTGTCGCGTAATCTCGTCGTCAGAGAACGGCATGCGATTGCCGAAGCGCGTGGTGTCGGCCCCGCCCTCGGCCGTACCAACCATCTTCCGCAGAAGATTTCCACCCGCTGGTTTCCGCCCGATGTTTGCCTCGCCGGTGATCTGCCTGCCCTGATTGCTCTCGAGAGCGTTCTGGAGATTGTTCTGGTGACGGGCAGCGTCAATCGCACCCTGCTTTCGGCAGCAAACATGCGACGTTAGGATGCTCGATAAGACACTGCAGTACGCTCGTACACTAACAATCAGTGTCCGGCCACGGTGAACTCTCCTTGTAGCGCCAGGAATATAGCGAGCGCTGTGAAATATTTGTGAAGTACACATCAACCGGCAGGCAGCCATAACAGCTGCAGTGGTAATACTGATACATAGGGACAAACAGTTGAGCATGCCATTGAATGCACGAAATTTGGGCATCGGCGGCGCCGTTCAATACGGCAAGGCAAATAAATAGTATTCGCTGCTTCCCCGTCCTAAGGTACTGCAATACGCAACGTGTGGGTGCATGGGCTCAACAGTGCGCTTTGCAACAACCGACAACAGTAGGGTGAATCATCCTCATTGCGTTTGTTAATGGCCCGATATTGTTCAGCAGAAATATGATTTCCGAAAGAGAATAGTGCAGGAGCCTGAAGTCTATTAAGTGTTGTCGCGATGAATCTGCGTATGTGGGGGTGCTGCCGATAAAGGCGTTCCACTAACTCTAAACACGCGTGCCGCATCTTCCATGACACGCTTGGTAGCTACTGTAGTCACCTGAACCGCCTTCTGCAGCTGCTTTGAGCTCTGTTTGGTGTGCCGTACCCAAGGAAGCAGCCCAGGGAAAACCACCCATCCAATCCTAAGAACGGTCCGCATAACGAAACGGCAAAACGTCAGTGTAGGCCTTGGGGAAAATAAAGTTGTATGACTTATAATCTACGCACTGGGGACGCTCTTTGAATCGATGTTGTGTCAACCATACGAATAATTTACTTCCGACGCATGGCATTCTGGCGTAGATTGGGCCTGCTGTACGTAGCATTTCTAGAGTCACTGAGCCAACTTGTTGTGCGCGACACCATATAAACGGTGTGCGATAAGGTTAGACTACTGCAGGGCATATCCACAGCACATAATTTACTGAATATTGAGGACGGGTGGATGGGATCTCCTCTTGCCGAGACTAAAACGCAAGTTGGTCACAGGACAGGGGTAGCATGATTACTATCAAATACTGGTTGTGGCCACTAAAACACTATACCACTATATATAATAATAGTGTATGCCTCAATTGAGGAACTAGTGTAGTCATCACGAACGTGTGACAATATCGTTGATTCCATTTTCGTTTCATAGTATAACAGCTCTTACAGTATGTACGATAGGCCGAGGTTAAGGGTCCGGTCTCTCTCAAAATCAGAGATAGGGGTAGATTTAGTGCTCCCCTACTATCATCAAGTAATTATCATAACCGTGGAAATAACGGGAGTTATGACACCTCTGCGGTTGCAAGCGCACATGGGAAGGTTGGCAAACGATATGACAGCCGTTTTGAGCACTGTTTGGACCGCCGGAAAGAACGCAAACGTCAACAGAACGTAGGGCCGTCTAAGCGGTAGACATATTAATCACCTACTCGTCGGGACAAAAACAGAGACGATGCAACGTCCATAAAACTACCGTAGATAAAATACACATCTTCCGAGATTTTTTCATTTTGCAAAAGGTGCTTGGAACATCTTTATTTCGCTCCAAGTTTTTTCAGGACGATTTCGAAAGCGGGGTGTGCCATCTGCCCGTAGCATCAGAAATAAAACCCACGTTCTGTTGCGACAAGGCTCCAGATGAACGAGGGTTGTACGTTTGAATGGCAAATACCCCTGCCGCTGCTGTTTTGAAAGACACCGCACATAGCAGGGACGACGCCGCCACTTACATTGAAAGCGGCTTCAATACGAGGGACACGAAAGACCTCAAGATTGTGTGCATGCAGTCGAACGACGGACAAGGGGTGTCTTTGGTAGCCCTCAGGCTGTCGGCGTCAAGCCCGAAGGCGGCCAGGGCGATGCAGTCGTGCGTGAACCGCTCTGACATTGCGGTAGGCGGTAGGCGCGTGTAACAAAACCAAGGGCGAGCGAGCACAGGGAAGGGGAGGGCATGAGGGCGCGTGCTATGATAGAGGTAACACCTTTCGACTGAAATGTGTTCTGAATGACTACAGTATTAATATGCTATTTACCCCAATGTCGTCGAAATTTCATTTTTGTGTTGCAATAACGCTCGTTACATACTTAAGGCGGGTAGTCCTTTTATTGTCCTCCAAAACCAGCTATTCGACTTAGTTCTACTGTAGTATTACTATAGAGCTCCTGAAGTGAAGAGCGTCAGAAACAAAATGGTGTGCTTATACGGTAGCACGCGTCTAAAGACTAATCTACAGTAGACCAAACCCAAGAGGGATGTGGTGTATTTTGAGGCTGAGGCGGCCCTACACGAAAACCCACCCGGCCAACCATTGCTGCTCGTGGGGAATACCTAGCGGTTGGCGAAAGTGACTCGCGA
Source organism: Saccharina japonica (assembly GCA_008828725.1). Classification (NCBI taxonomy): domain Eukaryota; class Phaeophyceae; order Laminariales; family Laminariaceae; genus Saccharina; species Saccharina japonica. The sequence continues at coordinate 978,936 of MEHQ01004020.1, forward strand.
TAGTAGACCAGAACTCCCCTTAGAGAAGGGCATCTTCCTGTCACTGAATGGAATCTTCCTGTCAGTGAATGGAATCTTCCTGTCACTGAATGGAATGATTTCACGCGCCTTCACTTCACGATGTTCCCTGCACACATATTAGCCGATGCACCCTAAGGAAAGCAAGCGCCTATGTATACCGTGCCCATAAATGGACCCACAAGCAAACGCAAATTTATATCCTTCAGGAAGGTTACGATGGGATGCACCCCTCCCTCTCAGAACAATTCGCCGTCGACAAGCTGCGCGTGTGTGCGACGTGCGAACTGTCTGCTAAATAAGGTATCAGCGAAAATGGGTCATAGACCCACCCCACAACAAGGACTACAGGAAATTACATGCTGCCGACCCTCCTGCTTGACCAGACAGCAGATAATACGAGCCTTGGCATGCTCCGTACGTGCACCGACGACTGCATCAAAACACCTCCAGTGTCAGAGGTGTACCATAACCTCTGAGTTACGTATTATAGCTTAATCGGTATGACGTACATCCATAAAGGGGTTGTGGGGTTAACTCTGGCCGGCTAAACACTACTTGAAGGGGTCCGTGGGTGCCGTCTACACACGCCTCACCGAAAACATGTCTTGCGTCCACCACTTCTCCTGCTTCGGCCCGCTCGCCTAGCTGCGTGCAGAGTCGCTTCATGATCTAGAGTAGTATGATCGAATGCGGAGATACATGAAGAGCACTTTAAAAACGAACAAGCGGAACACAGGCAGTCTCAACGAGAGACTTCTCCGGTGTATCGGTACTGGTCACATATAATGAAAAACAGTGATACCCAGCCTGAGACTTGAAGGGAGAACGAGAAGTTCGGGAGGCGTTATCTTGAAGTTAGTCTAGAAAACACCCTGTCTCATATGAAAAATCCAGCCTGGACCAGATTTCCTTTTCCTTTTTAGGTGTCTTGCACTGCACGGGTCAGACGGGAGATCAGGTGCGGTACATGCAGTGCGCTCCAACACCCTACACACAGTGGTACTATACTTGCTTCGATCCGTATCAGTTTCACGCGAACCGCGAATGCGTGAGACAGTTACCGCGGTCCGTGATAGTCATTTCATCTCCTCTTACATGGGATATAGTGGGTATCATATCCGCGACGTTGCGGGAATTGAGTGACGGACAGATGAGGCGCCTGGAGCGTCCCCACTTCTCATCCTCGTCGAAGAACATGGACGGCAGCAGACCAAGCTTCTCCGCCGCCCAGCGGAATTGATTCTGCGCCGACGCACAAAGGAAACACGCGGGTACAAACGGAACTCTGCCGTGGTAAGCAAAACTATGCCGCGCACTGACCCGCGCTGTGAAGTACTTTCAAGCGCATTTTACAAAGCACAATCGCTTATGGCTATCTGGACATTACAGTGTCGGGGTCGAGTCGTAAAGTTTTCAGTGTTACAATTGCACGTGGGGGGGTGCAATATGTCTACGTATGTCAAATAAGGCGAAACAATGCGGATTGTACGAGAACGCACGGGAGTTCCAAACACGTGATTCGTGCCCAACAACCGCCCTCGAATGCAAGAATGCTATGCATGTATTACGCATTTCTGGATATTGAACGGGAAATAAGCCGAACTACACCATGTAGTGACACAGTCGTTTTGTTTTCATTGGTGTGGGTACGTCGACGACTGAAGTGTAGGCGATGGACCAACATCCCTAATGCCGCACCGTCGGGCGAGCACATGGTGTAGGTGGGAAAGGGAAATGCACAAAACGACGATAGGCAGAAAAAACAAGAAATCGAAATTGGTATAGTCTTACCGCCGATAGTCCTCTCTTGAAAAGCGAAGGGCGCAGGTTCAGAACGCGGCGCACATCGGCAACTTCGGTAGCTACCACTGTCCGCTTGCCGAACATGGTCAACTCGTAATTCCCTCCGAGCTCGTCCGCCCAGGCTTCCATCTGGCCAACCATCTGATGGGAAACATAATACCACATACATACGTTGTGCGAAAAATATAGGGCGATCGGCACGTAAGACAGTAGAGCAGACGTATACATCCAAACGTGAAGCACTATGTGATGCAGCACCGAGGAGGATACTATGGAAGTGCCTGTGGTGATGGTTTTCACTGAACAATACAATGGGTTTCCGGCCTTTGGTAGCGTCCCCAACCCACTGATCGCTGCGAACCGCATGTACCACAACATAATGTGCACAGCAAAGTGTGTATGTCGTATGCTGCTCATACAATGAGGCTCAAGGTCCAGCCTCAGGCTCATTTGGCAGGAAACCTCTTCGCCGGGAATAACTCTTGTTCGTTACAGCTGTGCGTAGACTTGCTTTGCTGTGCTGTGCTACATGTGTTGCATGATTGTGTGCGCGTGTGGGCCGATCAATATATAGATGTAAACATCAACCAAATTAAGTGCGTTGACCAGAGTAAGACGTCTAGGAATACTTTGCCTACCAACCCGCCGTGTACAGGAGCAGACGAGCACAACCTACGTACATCTCAGGGCTGGCACCACGACAAGCCGGGACGACGTTGCCTCGTGCAGTATCTACCATGTAGTACGTATGTGAATATTCGAAAGTGAGTTTCGAATAGTGTTCTTCTATAGGAGTTGAGGTTTGTCGTTGCTTGTTATCCCCTGGAGGTGAGCGAGCCTTAATAGTGAGCGACTACTACACGACAAGCATTGCAAGCACACTAACGAGGCTCATAACCTGATAGGAGTGATGACTGCCCACTCAGGTGGCTGACCGATGACGGTCTCCAGAGCCTAGCACAGAGTCGTTGTGAGACAAGCTCGAGCAGCACTGATGTTGCTTTAGACGGTAATGAATCTGTTAACACTGGCGCTCGTTGGGCCATTAAAAGCTTGTAGTACGATGAACTGCAGGTAGTTCAGATGCTAGTGTGAGGGGTGCACAAGGGGGTCACTCCTGCTCTATCGTTCCTGCTCAATGTATTATTCATCTTGAACTGTAACTTACACTCATACACTTACGCTTATACCCACCTCACTGTAGTCACACGTAAGGTAATCTACAGTTGTGCGCAAGTTACCATAGTCAACAAGTTACTCGGTGGAATGCCATTCCACGTACCAGACGTGGGCATGCATTGCGCAAATCTAGCGTACACTGGGATATTATTAATGACAACGGCGTAGTCTGCATGCCCAATATTTCGAAGGCCGACAGATTAGTCAGAGTATTGCACATCTACTGGTAACTACAGTTGTGCATATCTCGAAGATCCTAATCTTTAACACTCCTCCTAGATGATATTACCATATAAAACAATGACGAACCTTGTCCGAACCCTTGTATATATAGGTTAAAGCTATTAACGCCACAATGAGTTCGTGTCACAGTGTTTCATCCTTTTGCATAGTTTGCGTAGGCTCACTTAGGTATTCCGAGGATCGTTTCAGCCCTATCTTCTCTATTGGATTGACCGCTAGGTTCTCTGTAATGAATGTTCAAGTCGGCCCTAACAACTCGTAACACGGAAGAAGCTGCACGGTGTATCGTATCTTCCGCGAGATGAGTGATTAGTCTATCTTTGCTTCTCTTGAATTATGGCTGATCCCTGCTTGACCATCTTTGATCGCTCGTAAGGAAACCGAAGTAACGCTGGGCATCCAAAGGGTTTCTCATCGACCTTTCACGCAATGACACTAATGTATTATCGGTATATTCCTCTACATCCTGCTTGAGCGCCCAGTTGGCGAGTTCCGCCGCGGCCTCCTTCGTGCATTCCCCTTTCAGAAAGGGAAACCTGTAAAACAGTGCACATTCGCCGTTCTTCGTCTCGCGTGGTTGTCCCCCCCCTCGTCTAAGCAGATGCCGCTCATGTTTGTCTCGTCTAGTTGCTCATCGTCGGACATGCTTTACGTAGGTATACAGGATTTTGTTGGGATGATCCGCTGGAGGTCCTGTCTCGTTGATGCTATGAAACCAGGTCGGATACGATGTGCTTCTGAAGGGTGTGCATCTCGGTGCCCGCGGCTTCTTTTTATTTTATCGATTGGGGTGATTCCATAGCTTCTTAGAATGTGTTCGGGATCGTAATTACCTCCCCATCCGAACGGTACCCGCAAAGTGGATTTAGTCAGCTACAGCGTAGTCAAGGCAGACTTTCCATCCCGTGTTCTTGTACTCCGTCCGACCGGTGTTCCGTCTTAGCTGCCAGCCCGCACTCCACCATCGTTTCTGTGTCGTGCGCTACCTCTGCGTCACATGCTGTAGGGGTTGAGAACAGTCTCGGGTTACCTCTTTCTCGTTGTTGGTGGGAGTGTAGCCCTTGGTGTAAGACGAGGTTGATGGCATCGCTTGTGCGTGTGCTCGTACGTGGTACGCCTCTAGGCTCGTGATATGTGGGCAATGCTCCTGTCGGGTTCATGTCGGGTGTTTGTTCGTTTGTTTTCACTGCAATCGCCTTCGAGCGGTGGTGCAGCTGCAGTGTCTCCAGCTACCGGCTCCGCCTGGCCAGGTGGTGTTGGGTTTTCCGTACCCCTACTGTTGAGGTCACTGGTTTCTTCAGGAGCCGAGCTATCTCTTCGTTGTTGAGGGCGCTGATGTCGCCCGTGGTTCGTGCAGCAGTTCTCTTGGAAGGCGTTGCTGTCTGCGTTTCCAAATCGCACGTACGCTGCATGGTGACATGCTACCACCGTAGTTGATGTTGTTGTCTCCAGCGTCGAACAGGACCTCCAAACCTTTGTAATTGACGTCCCCGATATCGTCTGCGCCCGATATCGTCGGGTACCTGTGACGCTCAGAGTACTGCCGTCCTATCACGAGTAGACTCCCATATCCCCGCAACGTCGAGGCCGAAATAAAACGGATGTTGGTTCATGTTCAGCTGTTGTATTGGCAGGTCATGCTGACCTTGCTCCCAAAGCGGACGAGAGTCGATGATGATGGCTAGCCGGGTCTTAGTTGTTTTTTTTATACTGAGAACATATAGTATCCCAACCCAGGTACGCCAGGTTCATGTCGGCAATAGCCCCGCAAAAAGTGCCGGTGGCAGTTCCAAGAACTTTCCGTCCGGCGGTGACTATCTTGTGAGGCCTCTCGTGTTCCTTGTACAGTAGATAAACAGTTTATCCGTTTGGCTCTGGTTGGAGCCCATCGTCGAGGTAGTTCCCTGTGGCTCCGCTACCCACGAGCATGGCCATGCCGTCGGAATCACTGCTTCATTCGCCGGTAGTAGGCATTCGGACTTTTGCCACCTATGGAGCTCCCTGAAATCATTGGTGAAACAACCAGTAGACACCGACGAATAGGATCAGCGCTGACATAATAAAATGCAGAAGATTCATCCACAAGTCAGTGTGTGGGACAGATTGAGGCCTGGGCAAGACATCCGCCTCCCACTGTGAGAATGGTGAGGGCGTAGCGAAGGCATAACCGAAGTCCCGTTCCTCCTTTGGCGTCGGCCCGGTCATGGTGTGAGCGCTGTGGACTTCACCCCGTGGTGGGGTGTTCGTGTGCTCTTTGCCTTTCTGAACTTTTCATTCGGCGTCACTGTGTGTCATCGACTTGTCTAGCGAGCAACAGTTTGGAATATCGGATATTTTCGTTTTGCTGGTTGTACAGTCTCGCTTGATATGACCGATTTTTTTGGCGATTGCAGCATCGTATCTTCCGTGCTCTTCGGGTCGACGTCATTTTTGCTCCCCTGCCATCTTTTTTGATGACATTTCTTGGTCGCGAGAGTCGGTCAATATACGAATTTATCACCATCGTTTGAATCTCGTCAATGCCGAAGTTCGGGCTGTGAGCACTCGTTATCTTGGCCAACAGGTAGTAATCGATGCAGTCTTGTAGTAGGATGTCTTTAAACCTCTCGTCCAAGATCTTCTCCCCTATTTCATGTAATTACACTCGAACCTCAAGCACCTTATACGTGTAATCGTCCGGGTCCGTACATTGCTCCATCCAGAAGTTCCCCAGTTTATCGTAACAGGCTCGCCATGCCTCCTCGCTGTTGTTGTGGTATTTGGCGTGCAAAGCGTTTCACGCCTGCTGTCCGTCTCCCAGACCTCCAACGGGAGATATCGTACGTATTGTCGAACCAGTGTGGTTGCAGTGCCGATAGTAAGGAGGATTGATAACAAGTCATCGCACGTTCCCTTCCAGCGACCAACTTCCAGCAGACGTTTTGGGACGTCTGGAGAGTCAATGTTTGTCCGAATCGTTGTCGGTTCAGTTGAGACGTTCAGAAAAGCAAACACGTCTTGGTTTGGCAGAGACAATACTACACTTGTCGTCGATTACGATTCTCGATAGTTCTCCGGTTTAGTCCCATCAATCCAGCCCGTTTTGTCTCGCTTTCTGCTTCTCGTGAGCTCGGTCCTGTTCCCAGATCGCCTAGAGTGTGCCGACCTGCTCGCCGGGCCTCCTTTATTTTGTTCAGCTAAATAGGTTGCGCGATCGCCTGGAGTCTGCCTACTTCTTCTTCTTCTGCCTGGTTACGTTTTCCCTTGCTCAGATCGATCCTGTTCGCGGGTCTTCTGAAGCGTGCCGACGTGTACTCGTCGGTCTTTTAGTATCCTCGTTCAGCTCAATCTTGCGCGTGGATCGCCTGAAGCGTGTCGTTGACTCGACTCACGTTGAGTTCCAGCATGACCACCATGCTCTGTAGCGCCACCGCAGGGGATTCCCCCGGGCTGTGTATTGTACACCAACGAGGCTCATAACCTGGTACGAATGATGAGTGCACACTCAGGTAGCTGACCGATGACGGTCTTCAGAGGCTAACACAGAGTCGTTGTGAGACGAGCTCGAGCAGCACTGATGGTGCTTTAGACGATCATGCATTTGTTGAAACTGGCGCTCGTTGCGCCAATACAAGCTTGTAGCATGAAGAACTGCAGATAGTTCCGATGCGGGCGTGAGGAGAGGACAAGGGGGTCACTCCTGCTCTATCTTTCTTGCTTACGGTGATATTCATTTAGTGCGGTAACTTACACTCATACGCATGTAACCTCAGTCACACCTAAGGAAGCCTACATTTGAACGCACGTTACCCTAGTCAAAACGTTACTCGGTGGAATGTGGTTCCAAATGATAAGTTTCCATCTACGTACGACAAGCAGTGATATATTCTGCATACCTAACGTACACTGAGGTATTATTACAGGTAAGTACGACGGCTTACTCTGCATACCCAAACTTCCGAAAGACGACAGCTTAGCCAGAGTATTGAGCATATACGCACACTTGTAACTAGTGGATCTCTCGCGGATACTACTCTTTACCAGTTATTGCCTCAGGTGGCCGGTAGATACACAAGCCACGCGACAATGTGTGGCCGCAGCTGGCAGTCGTGGGGTGTGAAACGGTTGCCTTTTGCTTCAAGGCTTCGGAGCTGGCGTCAATCAACCTACCTTAAGGCGGTACGAGACACATGTATGTCTTAGTTGTCAAGGAGAGTCCCACGGCACAGTAACCTAGTGTCGCTTGCTACACATATAGAGCATTGCATCATACAACTTCACCACGGGATTGATATTACTGTAGTAGGAGGGCAGGCTTGGGTGATACATATTGTGCAACCACTTGAGCAACTTCAGCTATTGTTGCGGTGTGTACCAGGTATTTGTGTTGTTTTTGTTGTTTTTGGAGGCGACATTGAAGGTATGTATATGGTTCGATCGGTCCCAGGAGGTAGCTGCGTGGCTGCAGCATTGGGGGGTTTCGATCTCATTACCGTGTATCGTTTCCCCTGTTGTGGTATCGCAGTCTCCAGTCCAGAACTTGGCGCGTTTTCTCCACAAGGAATATTGATAGACCATTCTTACAATCGAACGCCAATACACCGTACGTACGCAGTTGAGTTTTTGTTGTCCTCCGTCTTCTGTCAAGGATACACCACTACTGTAGCACCTCAGACAGTGGCCACAGTGGCCAACTTTGGGTACCCCACTCCACCCAAACGGAGACTTCTTATTGCTACGGATTGCCACTATTAGTGGGTCAAAGGTGTAATTTGTCTACATATGAGGAGCATCCTCTCCCTATTGTAGATGTAGAATATGCGTTGCTGTTACTGTGCAATATGGCAGCCGTTTGTTGTACTTGCTTGTACTGTACGGAATCGATAATCTAGTTTTGATTCTGACGTTTGCACGGTGTGGCGGGTAGCCGGGTGGGAGAAATGGGACGCCAGGATGTACGAGAAGCAGCGCGTTGTGACAAGGGAGCTAGAGCTATCCCAAGAGCGTATCCACATCATTTCCACAACAATAGTGTCATCACGAACTACTGTACCGTTGCTCGGTATTGCCACAAGAGTATCGCTACACAATTGTATTGTTGTGTAGACACATGATCGCTAATGTGCAGCCGCCGCATACCAGACATGTGGCAGCGTGTTGGGCGGGAGTCATTCCGACGCCTGCGCTGAATGTAAGAAGTAAGAAGCAACCCCAGCTAAATACCAACGAGAAGAGCCATGCACATACCAGTACTGTATACCCAACGAACATCTATGACGTGGGTCCCCGAACGCTGCCAAATGCACACGTCGCACATTTCCGGGTGGTATAGACCGGGCTTTGCGCAGCACCTGGTGTATCGCGTCGCAGACTATTCTCGCCCAACCAGTTGGGGGAGGTATATTCACACGACGGTGTGTGCTTGAATTGGTTCAACTTGCGCTTTCTCTCGGAAGTGGTTGCGGGACGAGAACTGTGGAACGTTGAAGTGGGGTAATGGTGGGAGGATATGATGATATGCCTCGATCATAGCAACCTCGTTTCTTGTTACTCTACATCACGTGGCGTACGTGGCATGAGACATGGCACAAGCATGCCGCTAAGAACGGGGAAGGGGAGAGAGGCCCGCGTGGAGACAGTTCAACCCCAATCGGAACAGCGAGCGATTCAGCATCTCCGAACTCCCACCACAACTAGCCACTACAACTATCCACTGCGTTGGTCGAAGCGCTGGAGCCCAGTTTAAGGGAATGGCGCGGGACGTCTACCAAGCACATCGCGGATGCATTTCGGAAACACAGGCAGCAGCCATTGACGAATTCGGCAAGGTTTACCATGCGCACAGGTGAGAAAATGGAGTATACTGCTCTATAGTTTGTGTACCCTGTAGTGTTCGAGAGTTTGTTATGTAGCAGGTACCTGGAGGTACACAAAGGTAGGCCATGCAGGACGCGCCTATTAAGTGGGGGAAACGCAGCAGTTTATCATCTACCTAGGCTCAATAGGATGAACAAATTTGACAAGACTTTCAGCATTGCGTACATTGTGTGCAGTTTCATGGCTGTTTTCCTCTGGTTTTTGAACAGTGTGCCCTGTTCGTTGTGCACACCCTTTCTTCGCGTCGCTGTACAATACTTGGAACGCCCGCGCAGCTTACACAATCAGTGGTAGAGTGAAACAGCTTTGCCTCATACTATTTACCACTACAGTCCTACGAAACGCTCGACCAAAACAGAACACTCCACCGCAACACAACCTACCCATATCCATCAGTACACGGCCAGTAGGCGCAAATACAGCAGCCGTCGACTTCGTTAAATGTTGTCGTGCCGGCGGGATGTGTCCCAGTAAACAGAGTGCGCCTATATTCAAGAGCGAATAGAGACCCGGGGTTCGCAGGTGGTATATATAGCCATAAACATGACGCGATACCCGTCGTACCATATATATAAAAGCAATATTATACCAGGTAGGGAATGCTAGGTATATTGTACCCGCACCACGTATTATATACCTGGTATGTAGTAAACCTGGCTCCAGATACCAGGCACGGAGTATTATACGTTGTCCCTCATACCAATGCATTGGTGCTCACTTTGGCCGTACTATATCCTAACGTCGCACGTTAGTTTTCCTGTACAACCCCAACATATGATAGAACCCTATGTACCCACATTCCATGTTTAGTCACAAAAAATATATATTTATTTTTCGCCGCGATTTACTCCCTGTGCGCTTTATTACTGCAGTACCAATAGTCAGTAGCAACAGCAGGCGCTATCAATGGGCACTATCAATATTCACTATTCATACCAATATTATAGGCAATACTTATTGATGCCTTGTTTTCGTTAAACGGTGCTGATTCGCGAAAATACAAGGGACCGCCCTGTGCGTCTTTAGCCAAACACGTCCATGTTCTTCGTGCCGTGCAGCATAGCTGTAGCGCAGTGTAGTGTAGTGTAGTGTAGTGTAGTGTAGTGTAGTGTAGTGCTGTAGTGCAGTGTACAGTTTTTGCGAGCCAGTATCTTTCGCCCCATCCATACGTCTGTTCATCTCTCCTTTATTTGCCGTCAAAAGGTATTGATACTACAGTATTAATATTAATATTAAATACGTGCAATATTAATATTCCCATTATTGCTGCCGGACTGCCGTAACGATAACACACGGCGTATGTACGTATAATACATACCCGCTATGGTATATACAACACGCATACCATCTAACCGGATGCCCACACAAAACATGTACGTATGTATACAAAGTAGTTATGCCAGGCCTATTACACCACATAATGTATTATATGTGCCCGAATACGAGTACCTGGCATATATACTGGCACCAGAGGTGCTGCTGTTATCCTACACTGTTGTGAATTGAGCCAACTTTTCAAGCAACGTTTTGCGTTTTAAACTCCTCCGGTGGATTGGTAAACCACCCTTTCACCTTTTTCGTTATGCCCTGTCTGGTGTTTCTGTACGTTGTGCCGGTAATAATGTTGTTCTCTACATACTACAGTATGTGCATAACGAACTCAAGAGCACAGCTTGTGGGGCTAGTTTGATCCATCAGAAGAGCTGTCCACCCTTCCTTTAATCCACCCACCCAACCTCCACCAGTCATCACCCGTCCACGCCATAGCCAGCATTATTCACTATTCAAAGTATTATTCCACCTTTTTTTCCTCTTCCTCTTTCCTCTTTCGTTTTCTTGTGATTTCTTGCGATTTCTTGTGGGTTGTTTTGCGCTATCAGAACCATATGTACTGTATGTATACCCGAGTATGTGTGCGATACAAAGTTCGAATTTCAGCACATCAGTGCGCGCACCATATACTGTATGTAAGTATTCTGATAGGAGAATGATTCCGCGGGCAATAATAGTTACTTGTTGTGGAGCAATCAATCAAATATTCCGGCAGCGCACGGCCCGCCATCGATCTTGTTTGCCATCTTGTCATCTATCTGGTGATAATGTCATATTTTGTCATCTGGTGGTATTGTCAGCTTGTAATCTTGTCGTCTGGTGATATTGTCAGCTTGTCATTTTGTCATCTTGCCTAGTGTCTGCTGCCGCCGGCATTGACGGTGAAGCCATTAAAACCACCGCCATGCTGATGAAATGGTCTGTGTATGACCGTCCAAACAATCATTGCCCATCCATGTTGCCGATCTAACCACCTCCCCCCTCCACAGCGCTAATGGCGCGTGCTACGATAGATAGAGGTAGCATTTTTATGCTGAACCGCTTTCTGAACGATCGGGCTCCTGTAACCCATCATGGGCGGACTTTCATTCTTAGGTTGCAATATGTCTCTTTCCATGCTTACAGCTACAGTAGGGCATGGGGTTGTTCATCGGTTAGCGCGTTGAGCGTCCCCGGTGGAATGGCAGGTGAAGATGGTGCATGTTAGAGTCACAAGGTGGTGAGTTCGAGCCCCCCCGAGTGCATGCTCGTATGTACGTAGGGACTTTTTCTCGCAAGAAAATATCTTGACTAGCGGAAAGCGCGAGAGCGTGAGTTCGCAAAATTAGATGAAAATCCACGAGCGTTGGGAAAGCTGAACCCTCTGCGCGGTAAAAATCAAGGCACGAATCGTCGCGGGGAGGAGGGGGAAGAGCCTGCTTTGTGACCCCGGATCTGAGTTACGACTATGGAGGGAGTGGGACAGAAGTGCGAAGATAATAAATGGGATACAAAAAACGATTTTTGACTACTGCAGGTATAGAGGCATGGAGATCCTCAAGTGAGGAGCCGTAAAACAACATGGCGCACCTCCATCGTAGCATGCGTCTAAAATAAAGTACAGGACCGGCCACAGCATAAAGTATGGGTTCTGCTCATGCTAGCATTCCGTCGAAAATAAACACGGATGCAGTCTGCTGCTACTACTTGTGGACAGGTATACAGTACGCGACGTATGTTAATAATCTGATCATTAAGAATTTGAGACTGATATTTTGGGGGGGGGATAAGAATTATACGTATTTGTACTGAAAATAGTGTGGAATTACATACGAATTCCAGTCTACAGTAGGCAAAAATAAGAGATTATTAACATATATATGTCGCGTACTGTACACGAGTACTCGTACAATATGATGAGTATTTTGCTTGTTTGTGGGTTGGTACGGCATTTCATAGAGCAGCAGCTGGTATTATCGTGATATCGGGCAGAAATAGTTGAATCAAACGCGGAAATCCAACAGTGGTTCAGGAAGTGCGAAGCGACCACGGAAATAAGCCACCATGGCACCATGGCACTCCCTTTGAGAAAAACACCTGGAAATTCGCTATCAGTGACGGAGAGCCTACGGATAACGGGGGTTTGGAGTATGGCAGCTGACCGTCCGGGCCGAGGTGAATAGTTGATAGTTGCGTGCCGCATTGCTTCACCAGAACCAACGCGGGGGTAATAAGAAATGACCTTGCAGGGTGGAATCTCAAGCCGTGGCTGCTGAGAGGCCTCAGTTTATTTCAATCCGATACGTTCATACAGAGGGGAGGCGAAACGATACCTCAGTATTAATAGGTATTTCCTTGATTGGGCCAGGGTGTGTTGTTATAGGCTACTTACAGCTGCCTCTATCAAGTATTGTACCCTCCCATTTTGACCAAGCTATAATATGTCAGGGACTGCAGTATCAGCATACGAATTTTACACACAACCGCACGCAGCATTTTATTTAGTGGTAGCAACAGCACCACATTCGCACCAAGAGAGCACGCGATACGTACGTCTCATCATGTGTTTGATACCTGACATGTATTTAATATTAAAGCATTTGTTTCGTTTGTTTCGTTTTTAGACAGTCGGCGGTGGTGTTCTCTGTTCTGTGGTTCTGTTCTGTTCCGTTCTCTTGTGATCAAGCAGAATTCATTCGTTCGTGTGAATATACCCTATAAACAGTTGATGCCAATACACAATTAATTACAATCATTTTTGTTGTATCTGCAGTATCGAAATGCTATAATGTATACCCTGGTATCAATACAAACATACGGGACACCGATAGGATATACATGCATGTTATATATATATAAATATATCTTACCGGGTGTCTCGGATGTGGAAACTGATATATTCACAACAACTCAAGTCACTACCACCGTGATCAATTAATGTCACCCTCTTGCACGAACGTATACTACATACTTAAGTGAAAATTATCCTTTCGCTCCGAAGTCGCCAGCTTCAAGAGGGGAGCGAGACACGGACGAAAGCGTAAATAATTCGAGACCAATATCAAACTATTTTCATATTTCCGGGGAACATAGTAAATAAGACTCACGGTACACACAAAAGCCTATATAATTTACGATTTTTACTGAAATTATGTGGTCCTATTTACTAGTGTTTACTATGCTCCCCCGTAAGAGTCGTAGTTTCCCACCGGCGGCTTTTGAGAAGCATTGCGCTGTTGTTGCCCTTAATGGGTTGCATTGCATTGAACTGGTCCCACATATTTGGGGAAAAATGACTTGGAATTAGTGTGGTATTTGTTTCTTCAGTTCTGAATGGGTCAACAGGGGCAGACAAGCAAATAAACTCGATTTCGGTATAAATAGACGTGCTATGATATTATGATAATTATATTATTGTATTATTCGGAACAGATGGCGCCCGAGAGGGGACCCTACGTAGGTCTGCATGCTTACCGTGCGTTCGACCCGGCAGTGTTCATATTATTAGTAGTCGATCAAGTAGAACTGATCGATGCATTTATTTCGTGCGAGTATTGTTGTAAATTTCGTTAAACCCACCGCGCTTTCGTGGTGCATTCACACTGTTGTGATTCCGGAGAGGTGTCGGGGACGAACAAACTGAATTTGGCACACCTTGGATCGTCTCCCCGTCAGCAGAAATTACAACAGTAACAGTAGTAGACCTTATAGGCCGGCCTTGGCTCACGGTGCCGAGTGATTATGGTCATGACTATGATGGTCCTTGCGGGCTGGCGATGGATGATGATCACTACAGTACCTCTCATTATCGACTTGAATGGTGACCAAGTTGTGCACAGGTTACCCCAATACCACTGAAATCACTGTATTCCTACACAAGCAAGCCTGGGAGCAAACATTGAACATACTACGTTACACATTCCACCTGCTGTTACATGATGATCGAATTGTCATCAGAGGCATATCAATGCGATGTGGAATTGACTGCTGATGCTTATCGATGAAGTGTTCAAAATGATGAAAATGATGACCGAGGGCGAGATAGGAGTTAGGCATATAACAGCGCTCGCTATTTGCAGTGCGTTTGTGTGCTGTCTTCACATTAAACCGGGGTTTCTACCCAAAACTGCATCAAGTACACCCAGTGTCCAGCCTGATTAGGTATCCTGGAGAGATATACAGTAAAAGTATTATCTACAGTACGTAGTCATACACGCGCGGTCGAACATTTGTTTTCGACACCTCACGTCGAATTATTCAAATTTAACCCGGGAGGGGGGTACCTAACACCGTCCCCTCCCTCTACGCCCGGACAACAACTCTATAAAACACTGAGCACGGGGGACGGTAGCCCCTCTGGGCCTTCCGTAGTACTATAATACAACTCGGTGGCGACCTATAGACCACAGCACTGCGTACTGACGGCGACTGCAGAAGCATAGTGAACGGTGCAAACGAGCTACTAGCATGAACTCGCCCGAACCTGTACCAAAAGCCTCCCACGACCCGTGGGATCTCGACAGGCTTTCCTAGATATGCACTCCCTGAAGCCGTTCATGGGGTAGGGCGGGGAGAGAGGTAACGCGGCATGGAATATCGAGTGCGTCCTTTTCTTACTTTCGTACATTTTATTAGGTCGCCGAACATGGACGGATCCGAATGCATAGTAGGCACCTTCCGTAGCAGATAGATCGATATGCCCCAGGTATCGCTTCCACACCTACCTGTGTACAAGCTTGTAGCCATCATCCACCAGGGAAACCAACCGCCGACCAAGCCTGGTGTAATTAACATCTCGCTTGCCTACCTGCTTGTTGTGTCCTGTACGCCACTGTCGGAAAAGTCGCGAACAATCGTCGACACTCGCATACGAAGGTCGTATTACATCCTGGAATTCCTGGCTAAATAAGCCGTAGAAGTACTACAATTATTATTATTGATGATACACTGAAGGACCAGTACATGCCAGTATTGTATCAGAGTGACCAGGCGGTGTTCAACCAAGCAGCAAAAACAGCAGATAGATACATACCAGCAGCTGTTGTATATCATGCCGTATTTATACGAGGGGTGTGATGTGATATTGCGTTATTCGACTTGATGCGAGGGTATACCAGGAATGCCTATCCGGCACTATCACACAAATGATACGCACCATACTAACCACACACACGAATAAAGGGGGGGTGGGAATAATGTTTTCAACCCCTCCGGGGGGGGGGTAGGGGGTACGGTAGTTAGACGTATGGAATCGAAATCACCGGACGCCCTCAAGTCACAGACTATGAGAGAGAAAAACAAAAACAAAAATAATAGCAAATTTATCAAGGTGAAGCAAGTGAAATGCCAACGTACCGGGTACGATAACACGGCACAGACCTTGCCAGAAAATAAGAACAAAACTACAGAAGTAGTAGTAGTAGTAGTAGTAGTAGTAGTAGTAGTAATTGTAGTTCGTAGTAGCAGTAGTAGTAATAGTAGTGGCAGTGGTAGTGGCAGTGGTAGTAGTAGTAGTAGTAGTAGTAGTAGTAGTAGTAGTAGTAGTAGTAGCAGTAGTAGTAGTAGTAGTAGTAGTAGCAGTAGTAGTAGTAGTAGTAGTAGTAGTAGTAGTAGTAGCAGTAGTAGTAGTAGTAGTAGTAGTAGAAGTACTTTTGATAACCCTCTAATCGCGACTATAGTAGTACTCGACTGACAAACGTCAAAACCTCAACAACATCGCGGCATAAACTCTAAACTGCACGACTGGTACAGTAGATAACTAACCGTTGGGTGTATACCTCGAAGTATATATGTATATATACATATGGTATATAATACCACTTTATACCCCGGTATACATGATTATGATTTCCCTACGGACGGGTGTACGTGCTCGTAGCGATCAAGTGGTGATGTGTGACGTGATGTTGATGTTATCATTGTCATTCATGCCTGCAGTTAAAAATATGACAAAATCCAACTTACAAACAAGATAGAGTGAATGAATGAATTTTGCAAAAGAGAGACGCGAGAATAGGGAGGGGTGGGTTACATGAAATAATTGATGACTTGAGCTATTAAATCGTGTACGACGTAGGTTCGTTAATTTTGACACGTAAAGGATAACAAAAACTCCCTACCAGGTACTGTATATCGAGGGATTATCCCAGGAGATATAGTCCAAGGAGCAAGCAGCATCACGACGAGTAGGGATCATCGGGAGCTGAGGTTTGTGTCTTGTGTCGTTCGTCGTTCATCATGACGAGAATATTTGACTGGTTCTGGTTGGTTTATTTCCTGAAGGCCAAAAGTTTCATTTTTTTCAATTCAACTGGATCTCGTGACAATAATAGAGCCGGCAACGGCAAGGATACGCGTTGGTTGGCACCAGCTGATTGGCACCCCTACGAGCAGCCTGTGGTAATATAGGGACAGGGGCAGGGGTGGATTAAATTAATTAATCATTGATGACTTGGGTTAGTGGTTAGTGTGGATTCATTAATTGTGACACGAGGGGCAAGATCAAAGATGTGAATCAGTCACCATAAATAAAATATTTAGGGAGATAACTACAGTACGAGAGTGGTA
This sequence comes from Saccharina japonica, assembly GCA_008828725.1. NCBI lineage: Eukaryota > Phaeophyceae > Laminariales > Laminariaceae > Saccharina > Saccharina japonica. The sequence goes on from MEHQ01004020.1 coordinate 995,916, forward strand.
TTTATTTCCCCGGATTAGGGGAGACGAAATATAAGTGGTGGATGAAATTGATTAATTATTTACTTGAGCTAGTATGGATTGTTTAATTTTAATATGAAGAGGGACACTGCTGATGAACGATTTACGCATATCATATTGAATGGCAGCATAGCCGCTTTCTACCCGCGAAATCATAGGTGGTTTAGAGAAAGTTAATGCTTGCCATTAATACCTGGTGCCGGTACGTGGTACCTAGCAGACACATTAGAAGGCCCAACCATGTTATCTGATATGTTGAATACGCCGCGGCTGCGGTAGCAGTCTATATCAACAACAAACAGTAAAAGTAGATACGTTTGCACGCATTCAGAGTTGTCTACATCCACTGCAGCGTAGTATCTCTGTGTCGTAGTTTTGTGACCACAGAACTCGTACCTCGCTAGGATGAAGAATCGGCACGGTAACTCGTATCTCGCTAGGATGAAGAATCGGCACGGACACTGGGTGTGCTAGATGTCGACGGGTAGAAAGAAAGGTTTAATGTGAAGAACACACACATAGATTATACGTACGCCGTAGGGTATGCGTTTGGCTGGGACGACCTGACGCCTGGGCACGTGGCACCTATATACCACCGCACTTCCCGTGGCGGCAGGTCATAATGTCCACCCGTGCTGTCAAACCTACCAGGTACACGATTATGGCCAAGCATTTCCGCGCGCTACTGGTAGGCGCCAGACGCTGACATGTACAGACTACCTGGTGCACATTAACACTGCAGTACCTGGTACCTGGTATCATAGCAACTACCGTACATGTTGCGGGTTTGCTTCTGGTGGACTCTTCGATCATGATGTCGATCATGATATAACAGCCGATTTTCCTAATTGAGAATTGCCTTTCCGATGAGAATGAAAATCGAAAATATTGCTTTTTGAATTGTAAGAGATGTACTTCCCACACAGTCATTTTTTGCACTGTAAACTATTGTCAGTTATGACACCCGTCGATGACAAAAAAACCCAATGAAATCGGCATCGGCAGTCTCAAGATATCGAAGATCCCAGAAAAAAATGAATTTATGGGCGAGGTACCTCGCTCATGAATGCAAATTCCCTTAAATCCTTGAAAAATGGACTGGTGACCTTAACGAGTCATAGGCAAGCCATGCTCAAAGTTCGCAGGGCCGGTATATGATACTAACAACAGGTACCAAAAATCGCTTTGATCTTCCAGTTCCCATTTTAACATTACGAACAGTAGTACCGTCACCATGCATCTCCTGCGGAGGAGACCCTTGTCAGCCACATGAGCACATGACCCACGCGCTTTGCCTGCGGACTGCGAACTGACCACTGGAGTACAATTCGCAACAACCGACCACGTGTATGACAGACAGTGCTTTGCGCCCGACCTTTCCCGTTTGCAGCCGTAAACCCGCAGAGCAGCAAGCTGATACACTCCAGCCTGTATTGGCTGTAGAACCATTCGCTGCCTTGTTTGTGGTGGCGTTACTGGCTGGCGATCGATGGTTATTCTTCCACTTGAAATGATACGGCTTTTCCAGCTGGTCGGGGTTACATTCAACCCGTGTTGATATGGTGCCAGGTACGAAGTAATATGCGCTTGAATCACGCGGAACTAAAGACGGTCGAGCGGACGTACATATACGCAAGCCTGGTTTTGTTCTACCTGCCCTTGTGATCAGGTGGAATATCCACTGGCGCTCTTGTTCTGATACTTTACTACAGTAGTTTAAGTCTAATCGAGCGAGCTAGCTTGCTGGTGTTGAGCTTTAGATCACTGCTTCTACTGCTTACTGGGTTGGTGTAGGATTCTGCGTGCACACCTCCATGGTAGACGCCTGTACCGTAGCAGTTATACGGGCTTACGACCTATATGGACAGGAGGCAGCTTCTGTACTCTCTTCTCGTAATAACATGCACTGCCAAGCGCCTTCTCCTCGGAATAGTTCCCGATCCTGCATAATTGGGCTTACAGTGCTTCCACTGCTTCCACTGCTGTACAGTGGTTAATGCTTATATTGAGTGTGAGACGCCTGCGGTATCTGTACTACTGTACTACAGTACTACAGCTGTACAGTGCTTACAAACCAAGTAGTTATGCATTAGGGTGCGATGTGTTGGCTTGAAGGCTCACATTTTCGGGGTGTATCTGTAGAGTGTGACCACCAAGGAGCCCGAGCCACCTCGGCAGCACGGCGATGGGGCTTGGGAGCGAAGATGCACCGGCACTGTTGCCTGCAAACTTGCGGGCGCGAGCTGACTCCCACGATCTCCACAAACAGTAGGCGAGGATGACAACGAAGAACACCACCACCAGCAGTAGCAGCAGTAGCGGCAGCGACGTGGTCGACACAGGGAACATATACGCCGAGGGCGGCAGCAGCATGTCTTGGTCTTGCACATTACCGTGTTGGTCCATGTCTGCCTGACAGAGTGGGCGGGCACTGTATGTATGCTGTCGCGTGTAAGCACTGTCGTCCCGTTTAGTACACGTCTGTTAATATTGTGAACCGTGTGTTCACTACTGTAGTTCGATTATTGTTCCAGAGTAGACTAATTAACAGCCTACATAACTTCGTAGTCATCATAATAACTCCCAGGAATCTCAGAATTGATGCCCTGGAACTCCGTGGCATTCTCCATTCGTCTTTTCGAAGTAACGGCGGTTGGTCCGATCCATCACCGTATCAACGTCGACCGTTTTACCAGCTTCCACAATATGCTATGACCGTCGACCATTGTCCACGCTATCCTACTACTGTACACATCACCGTCGACCCTGCGAAAGGGATCTCTTACGAACTGAGAACTACACAATTACCGCTATCAATTAATTGCAGTGCACTATTACTTGCGCCGCCCACAGGCAGCGGTGTTTCCGTGCTTTGCTTACGGGTTGCGCAAGAGTAGCGCCTGCCCCGCCCGGCTTGTCAAGTAAGTGTTGATGGAGAAGTTCCGATGTTGGCTTTGTTTGGACCCCTTGCGTACCGATTGCACAAGCATCACACTAACTAAAAATAGACAACGCCCCAACGGACCATCTGCCGTACTTCTGAGATCGAGCTGGCATAGCCCATGTAGCCTAGCATACCCAAAACGTCCTTCTGCGGTTTCGTGGTGCAGTAGGCGCTTCGTTTTATACGGTACTGTAGACAATGAGCATACGGATTACAGTATCATCCACAAAATTGTTCAAATTCATCCATGTGTCCATGTGCACATGTGGACGCTCCTTCAAAAGCTGATTTCACTGCCACATCCGTTGTTGAGAGTGTGTGTGTGTTCTTCACATTGTTGAGAGTAGTTAATAAAGAATCATGCTATAATAATCGCACTTGGAGGTATACGGTACGTGCTTAAACTTTAACCTGCCAATGTGCAGCAACCCGAATCTCTGCCGCGAGATGTTCGGGCTGCGTGTTTTGATGGTTTAGATGGATCTACAGCAGTACTTGAAAATAATGCGAGTACACTGGTAAAGGTATACCAGGCCCGCATCCGAAGTATGCGTGTTTTACGTACCCATATCTGGTACATCATATTGTTCACGACACATGTGGCACGATAAATGCTCCCCATGCGGTACCGATCGCGTGGCGCAGTGTAATGCATGCATGTGTTATTACGATGTAGGCATGGAGTACTGCTGTACGGTAGATAAAGCTCAAGCTGGAAGTAGGTACAGAGGGCAGCAAACTTTGAGCAGATACGTACGCGTAGTAGGTGGCTTTCTTCGTTCGGAGTGCTTCTGAGTGATCAACGTTGAAGCTCCATGCTACACATTTAGCTATACACATTGTCCGATGGTAAGGATGATAATAATTAAAATATATATATCAACAGGAAATAATGCCTTCGAAACTGTACAGCACGTACTACAGTACTGTGTAGATGCCATTCTCTTTTGCACAAACAACATGGCTACCGTCACCTGCACAATAGACTATCGAAGTAAATCGCTTGATGCCCCTGTGTGTCTTTTGTGTTTTGTGTGCCTTTTTTCTGTGGCCTCACGTTGGCCTCTAACCATCCTCAAAACGTCTTGATTGCCTTTAAGACAGTAAGCAGCGCAATCGACACAGTCGCCGCCGATAAAGTTAAAAACCAGCGACGCAACATCCTCACTGGTGTGAGCAGTGCTTCCCCTGCCACGAATAGCATCTCGGCCACATTACTACTGTACCACATTATATGCCGATTTGTTTTTTTTTCCTTCCCCCCATGTTTATCTTCGCACTCCTGCGTCTCTCCCTCCTTCCTCTCGTCGTATCTCAGGTCCGGGGTCACAAAGCATGCTCTTCTCTCTTGTCTCCACTACGGTTCATGCCTTGGTTTTTATCGCGCAGTGGGTTCAACATCCCCAACGCTCGTCGATTTTCATCGAATTTTGCTAACTCACGCTCTCGCGCTTTCCGCTACGAAGTCAAGATAGTTTTTGCGATAAAAAGTCCCTACGGGCATTTGCGAGTATGCACTCGGGGGGGCTCGAACCCACTACCTTGACTCTAACAGGGACGATATTCACCTGCCATTCCACCGGGGATATACAGCTGTGTAGTACTTTGGAGTCGATGACATACACTCATGACGCTCAGACCCTATTATACGAGTATTCTGTCAATAGTCTACTGTACTACGTTCTGTACAAGAGTCGATAAAAAGCAGGACCATGACACGCGCACACACATAAATACATACGGCATGATACCGTATACCGTGCGTACCACAGTATTAATAGTAGATGGTGGTCTGGAGTCAACACCATGCATGCGAACACTCACCGCCCACGTATAATACTGTGCATACATACATGCTGCTGCAGTCTACGCTACATACAGTTAGTAGCGTCGAGTTGACTTTTGCACACCAGATGGTTACACGATTTTTCTGCAGGCGATCCTGCTGTGCAGCATTCCTGCTTGCAACTACAGTACAGTACGCTACGTACGTGCTTCTGTCCAACAACAAGCGAGTAAATATTAATAGTACGGCCTGGACTGCTCTAATTTACAACACTCCCGAAACAACAGCGGTCAGATGGGCGGGAAATGCTCTAGTGCCCGCACTCGAGACTGGTCTGCTGCTGTTGCTGTATTGCCCTTGCTGCGTTTGTGGTCGGACCTCCCACACAATTCGACTCTTTGGAGATAGAAACCTCACCCTGAACTGCGGTGTTTTGTTTGTGGGAGCTATTTCAATGATGCCCGCGGTGGGAGCTGTTAACTCGAATTAAGTCTCCCCACTCTAGGTTTCAATATTTTTCTGCTCCGCTTCCCTACTGGCTATAGTACAGTACAGCAGTGCAGTACACTACTACTATTACTACTACTACTACTACTACTACTACTACTACTACTACTACTACTACTACTACTACTACTACTACTACTACTACTGTACTACTACTAATACTACAACTACTACTATTACTACTACTAATAATAATACTACTACAGTAACTGTAGTAGTAACATAAAACATCGCAGTTCCGATAGAATTGCGTAGTTTCTTCGCAAACAATGCACACCTTCACTGCCTGATGGCGTTATTTCCATCATTTCAGCGACCACCCTTTCGGCTCAACGTTTGGTTTGGCCAATTCATTACTGCTGTATGTATGTAAACACGTACATATTCTTTTCCCTCTTTCGCTAGATTAATTAATTGTACCCCCCCCAACCACGAACAACCTACTATACAACATGGTGTATAATATATTGCCCTGATGTTATTCTGTAACACTACGATGCGGAACAAGGTGCATTGTTAGTACTGTACCCCCACGTCGAGCTCTTGAAATTATCGCTTCTCGCTCAGATCAAGATTATTCTCATCCCCCCCCTCCGCCGAGTTGACTAATTCGTATGATACCGGTATAAGGTACCGTACGCAGCAGGTTCATTGGAATGTGAATGAATGTTGTCACGACATCACTATCCATACTCACGCGTAGTTCGTAGTGGTGACGAACTGCTGCAACGTCAGTATACGGCCAATATACGTGGCAGGATGGGGGGAAACAGAGTATCAGGTGACAGGTATGAGAAAATAACAAGTGTGACATACTCGAGGAATATGCCAACAAATCATTTGAAGTGGATAATATCTGTAAACCACACTATTAATATTAATAACTTTGTATATGTTCTGAATATTTTTCGAGGAGTCGCCATCATCGCCGAAAAGGCACACTATAACGCTATAATACAACAAACATTCTACGCAGCTCGCAAAGTTGAGCATCAACTATCCAATCGGTTGAACTCACAACTGACGTATGTATAATAATTTTATTTACGTCGTAATAGATTATGATAATGTTACCAATCTGTTGTACGAGCAGCCGCAGGAGGATCGTGTGCATTATGGGCTATGGCTCTCCAAAGGTCATATATATTATACGAGGTATTCATACGTACCCCATAGGTTGGCCTCGGCAGTTGATGTTGTGGATGATGTATAGACGTGTTTCATCATGGTTGTACAACGAACCATTTTACGGCAGTGCGTTACGTCTACAGTGCGGTTCTACCACACAGCGCGATGCGTACTATTCATATTATATAACCTATAATACGGCGCGGTACAATGCTGTGCTGCTACAGTGCGGTGCTGCTGCAGTGCGGTTCTACTACAGCGTGGTTCCACGATTAGTGGAATAGGCATAGTCCTATTAATACTACGTACAGCAGTGCGGTGCTACTACACTGCGATATACGGGGGGCATGTTTGGGCCCGACATGATCAGACCAACGGGGCTGTACTACCACACCGCACTGTACCTCACTGTAGTGGTAGGACTATACCACCCTGTATACAAATACTACCACCGCGCTGCAGTAGAAGCGAACTGTAGTACTACGCTGAGGAAGTGCTTCATATATTTGTAACCCCATCTCAAGTTTTTCATGCTGTATGGGATAAGCCTGGACCAAAGGGAGGTTAGCCGGCTTGCGCGCGCGACGATTATCAGCATCACGTTTTGGGCGATGTACTACAACAGTACTCGCATAGTAAAAGATGCAGAGCTCTCCACGTGAGTGACTAGACAAACTAAACAAAAATGAAATGCCTACCCCCCCTACCGTTGGATGCCTCTTTAAAAAATACTTATACTCGTATTTAAAGTGATGATAGTATCTCCTAACGGTACAGCAGTAGTCGTCCTTACTGTTCTCTTGGTATGAAGGGTTCAAAATAGCACATGAATAGTGCAAGTCGTCACTGTTTTTGGGTCCCTGGGTGAGTAACGTGCCCGAACACTCGTCGAGTGGGTATCGAACGGCCAGCCAAGGCTCCCCAATGACTTTGTACGAAAACGATAAAGAGGCGCACATCACCCATCACTCGTGTGAGCGCACAGGTGTAGCTAGAGGTAGAGTGGGGTGTCGCGTTTGACTCGACGCAGAAAGTAACGCAAACGGATTTATGTTGTACTGCCTGCTGAAGTGATACCTGTGCGTGCCGAATAATCACACCTCAATGAGACGATAACGGTTATATTATGTACTATATGTACGTTAGACCCTTGCCAGCATCTAATGCTGTACAGCACAGTGTATAACGGACATTGATGTGTTTCAGGTTTCAACAAACATATACCTACCTGGTACCTACATAAGTATTGCAGTAGTAATCGGAGCTCTATGTCTCCCCAAACCTCTACGTATCTCGCCTTCAATAAAAGTGATGCACCCAACACAGCGAATCAGCGAATAGTCCCGTGCGCCTACTGTACTGCAGCAAGCAAACGACGAAAAGCGAGCCACGGTAAAACAATACTGGGATACTGATGTATACGAAACTGCAGCACTATATGAGATAATGAAATACAGTAGGCGTTTCCTCATTTGAAAAGCCCCGCCAGTCACAACCCATTTAGCCCCAAAACACCCCCCGGCACTGTAGGAATGCGACGGTCCATGGGCGTAAGTATGATGACGGCCGGGCAGAACAATGAAGACAATGAGGACAGTGATAATAACGAGGATAATGAGAACAATGAGGACAATGAGAACAATGAGGACCATGAAGACAACGTTTAGGATGATGAGACACCTCTCACTCTGTCGTACCATGTCATGGCCCTCATTCCATGCACGCCTAAACAATTGCGGGAATAAACCGGACGCGTGCTACCGTAGAGGTACAGTGTAGCACGTTTTTTAGCTGAAACTGTTTCTGAATGACAAGCCTCCTAAACCTTTCTGTTGAACCCTTCTGATGCAACTCGTCCGAATGTTGCCCTTGTGTTACAATGTTTTCCGTTGAATACATACATTATATTGTTCATTGGGTATACGAGTACGATAACTTCAATTTTCCTCCGAAGCCAGTTTTCGGGTGACTTACCGTAATAAAAGTGCAGAGCTCCTCAAGTAAATAGCCTCACAAAACACATGATGCATCATCATAAATTATCCAGTCAACCCACGTGACGCGTCCAGCGACAGGTGCGTGCCAAAAGGTTTCTCGCTCATAACATCGGGGAGCATCCGGACACTTCCGCTGTTATGTGCGCCCTTCAGACTACTGCCCAACTTCGCTTGCTCCATCGCAGATAGCTCCGCCCGTTCCATGCTCCGCTCATGCAGTTATTCGATCTTGGCCTGAAAATGAACTTTCGGCGGCGGCTCGGTATACGACCCCACCGGTGCTGTAGCAATGTATTCAACGATACTCCCCATATTCTGTTTTGCGTCGCTTTCGAGCGATTCCCACGTATACGTTGCAAACCATGCAGCAATACTGTACCGCCACGCGTAATTTGCAGATACAGGGCAGTTTCCCACCCCTCTAACTTATCACTGCCGAACCTACCCACCCTACTTGGAATTCCACGTCTGCTGTCCCCGTAAAATTGCGATTATGTTCTTAAGAATTTGGCCCCCCAACCACGCCCCAACCTATAATTACGCGAGGGCCAAGCCACCTCCATTTACTATCGTCGACGATCGTACTCTATGGATTCCTTTCTGTCTAACCGAGCTTGTCGACTTGTCGGACGCCGACATCATCAACGTCTCACGTACACCGACACCATCAAGGTGTCATGTTCACCAGCACAACTCGGGTGGTACCTGCCTATCTTCCACAAGTCAGATAAACCGTTGGTGTCCTACCAGACGTACGTAAGCCCGACCGTCAGTCATACACACCTGGTGCAGTACATTTCCCTCAACCCAGCTTCGCCCCAAACAAACACATCCATTATGATAGTTGACTAGGGCGGTAAAATGACAACATGTAGCCTGTTCAGGGCGCGTCCAAGCGTTTTAGTTGCTAGCCTGTACAGCCTCGGTTGCGTTGCTACTGAGGGTGACCACATGTGACGGATAAGGTCCAACTGTGTGTCAGGGAAGGAAGGCACCCTGGCCGGATCAGTGCGCTTGAAAGCGGGAAGACTCGAAAGTGCCAATTCCATTCGTTCAGCTTGGAACTGTGTCCTGCACCAGATAGGCACTGCATAATGGGTTCAAGAGACAGTCCGCAGCGACTGTACTAGCGGTTAAGGCTCTACACGTTTCGCCTTGTTGCGTACCGGGCCGTTCTTTATTGTCGTGCTCGTGAACTTTCGTTAAATACGAGGTGAACTTCTCTCTCTCACGTTTCCATCGCATCAAAAGAGCTACAATAGTTTGTACCTTCATACACTGTTCAACGGCCGGAGTCGTCTGCGGCGGTCCGTGTGCCGCCCGTTCTGCGTTGCACGTTCATCTCACAAACGATACACATAAGTATTGCCATCATATGAGGCGAACAAACTCTGCGCTAACGAGGACAGAACAAAACTGCGAGAGCAAGTAGGGGAAGGGAGGGAAAGGGTGAGGAAGAGCGATGTCGAGATCACCTGGAAGGGGGACGTCCACGTTACTGGCGTGCCGAGGTTTCGGGGCTGCAATTGTGCCACGTACGCGGAATCCTTGGCAGATGTGAGCCTCACTACGGCGTGCGCGTTGTCCATTTGATTGAAGAATTACTCTTGAAGAGCTTAGTTAAGCACACAACGTGCCAAGAACGAACGGCCAACGACGAGTAGTGGCGGCCAATAATTCCTCGCTGTTTGGAACCAACGTGTAAATAGATATGTGTGTACTTCTGTTCGTCCATGGTAGTCTCGTCCCAAGCTCCCGTACGTACCTTCCGAAGCAGATCAGAGTCACACCCGTACCACCAGTAAAATATAGCAACTGCAGTGAAGAAAAGGAGGGCAGTGTACACATGCATCCGCTTGAAAATCCACGATGGACACACAATCGTCACGTGCAGGGCCTTCGACGTTTGCGATTTTCACCGTAGAGCTCAATGGACGTGCGTCGTTAATCCATCTATGTGATCGTATGGTATACCTGATGGCGTTGCTTTAGACAGTCCCCTGTACCACACAGCACACGTAAGCACTTCAGTCCGTGTTACCCAAATAGAACAGCGTGAGCTGTGCTCCGCAGAAATGACGAAATAAATAACCCCTAAGCGAAGCTGTCTGTCGATTAACAGCGGTCTCGGACAGGAGGCCCAGAGGGGGGAGAAGGTTGGAGTCTATTGTACCTTGACCTTGGTGGGCGGAGCACTCGTGTCACATCTACTGGAGTGACGAACCAAAACATACACGGGACTTAAGACCTTCGGTATACGGTCTAGCCTAAACTCTGGAACAAAGCGCTTCCGGTAGTCTTCGACCTCGTTTGGCTTGGGGCCCCACCGCTTGTTGAACCGCAGGGCTTAATCTTTCATTCTAAACAACAAATACTACTCGTGTGACAGCTCATCATTGTGCTGGTATGTTCTCCGAACAATCTCCTAAAACACCTTACGTCCGAGACGGCGAACCGATAGTCTACGTACTGACTACGGTTGTGGTAGAGCTATCTTCAACAGAGATGAATAAGCTCGTCTACAGATGGGGTGGTGTGTTCTTCGCCTAACACTGCCGTAACGCGTATATCCGCCACACTACAACCGTTACAATTTCGTCTTGATCGAACTCTGACCAACCCGGGGGAGTGCGTTGACTCCGGCCATCACAAACCTTAACGGCAGCTTCGCCATCGCTATATCGGCTATATAAATATAGTACCGGAAAATGACATGACATGCGTCTTCCAGTATACAGCATATGAATGGCTAGGTGGGCGGAAAAAAGTTATCTCTGCAGTCGGGTGCCGGGAGCATGGGTGATATTGACTTCTCCGAAAAAACTCAACATCCCGGGATGCAGCTATCAGTACGTCTTGCACTAGCCGGAAGCACCACCAGTATCTTACACTTTTGTTTCTTCGTATCATGGTCTGCGTTTGTCATGTTCTCGCTTTGACCTCGCTTTGACTTCGCTTCGACCATAGTTGGGCATTCGGGCGGCAAGATCGTGCAGTATGACCGTTAAAGCATCATTGGCAGCCTACATCTCACGTTTCGAATCCCCAAGTGGGTTACGACGGCTGACTTTGTATATTTTCTGCGAGTATGTGCGACACAGTTGCGGGTACTGTAACCAGTGTGCTGACGGAAAATATGACAGGGCTCACGAGTTGAACGGTCTGCTGAAGAAGCATACCAAGGTATTGTAGCAAATACCTGGGCGGATGGAGGTGTCTCGAACCTCCAAGCTGGATATTGCCGCGGAAATACGTATAGTCTACCTATCCTCCCGGATGTGCAGTAGTACCAATCTATGTCAATAGCGGGGCTGTCATTCGCAGGGACGCCTGGACTATGGAGACATGTTCGTTGGCCTAGTGCCCTGTTTACAGCAGCCTTGCGTATTATCAGTGAAACAACCGTGTAGATGCCTTGCACCGGCCCAAACCGCATTATCACGTACAGGAACCCTTTGCACAAAGGGCCACCACGGACAATCCATGGGTCGGATACGACAAGACTTACGTTTCCACCCATTGTGACCTCAATTATACGCACCCCCACCACTCCTTGCGGACGACTGTGTGGCCGATTTCCCGTAAGATGACCTTGCAGAGCCCCCAATGAAGCGTGTAACGGGCCAACGCGCGCTACGTACAAACGGCGAAAACGTCCCAGGAGCAGGTCACCTGCGTCGAAGCCGCCAACCTTGAAACTGTGATTGTATCACCGGAGATCGTTGCCTCCACACTATATGAAAACATGCTGTAGTGCAACGGTAATCAGCAGCATCGCTGTGCCTCATCCCCATCATGTGTTATCTTTGTTTCGGAATCTGGGCGGTCGTCGAGCGGCTACCCATACTTTACTATGTTCTAAGTGCAATATGTGAGAGGGAAACTGCCTCTATAGAGCACGATGAACCATGCCAGGAGGTAGTGACAAGCAGTGTGGCGGTCTTGTGTATGCTGTTGTCGTCGGTTCACTATACGAGTACTGTTGTTGTGCAGTATGAAAACGAAATAAAATTGATCTTCAAAGACTCACTATTCGAATTTTGTTTTTCTGCTGGCCGACTGTTGAGTAGAAAAGTCAATTCCCGGAAAATGTTAGCCACCAAGCCACTGCGCAACGAAACTACAGTAGAGCGTACGTGTTTATGTTTGCATTGCTGTGCTTGCATGTGTTGGCGCACGATTGCCGATGCACGAGAGTCGCGGTGGTCGTGAGTGACCGAGTGTTGGAAGCTGAAAAATAAGCTCCGGCACCAGCGTGATCCCTCTTGAGAAACGTAACAAACTGAGAAAGATCCCCCGGCAATCAGCGGCATCCACTGTTGTCGGGAAGCCGTATGGCCGGCATTCGCCGGACCAGAGCCTGTGAGATGTCGTGGAACTGGCATGGGATGCGATGACACTTCCATGGCAAGGCGGTGACATCCTCATGGCTTCATTGCACTGACAAGGGACTATCAAAGCTCGTTGTGACTGTCATGAGGCTGCGACGGGACTGTCACGGTGGTGATGAGGCTGCCATGGGTTCATGCCGCCATCTTGGGACTGGCATGGGATACAGTTGGACTGTTATGGGACTGCCATGGCGTCATGAGTCTAACATTAAACTGCCGTAGCTTCATGGGACCATCATGGGATACGATGGAATTAATTCGGAGGCCATCCGACTGCCATGGGACTACCATGGGTTTATGGGACAGCGATTTGACCGACTTGGGACTGCCTAGGTTCATGCCATACCATGGCGTTCACATAACAAGGCTAACGGGCTACCATGTGACTCGTATGGAAAGCCATAACTAACGTGGGACAGTCGCGGAATATCATGGCCCTGTCATTACTTCTTAGCACCACCATGGCTTTACACAGCTTCCTTGGAACCGCGATGGGACTGTTATGGGCTTCCATGGGACATCTATAGCCCATGGCATCGCAATTGCACTGCAAGCAGTTGCATTTGAACTGCAATGGACATAGAGATTCATAATTGGGTTGTCCTATTGCTTTATGGGCCTGTCATATAATGCAATGGGATGTCATGGGGTGTCATGGGACGGCCATGGCTGAGAATCACTGTCGTGAGATTGTCATAGGACTGCGATGAGAAAGCAACGAGAGTCTGTGGCACTGCCATGCCTTTGTGGCGCTGCCATGGGGCTGCCGTAGGTTGCCATGGAGTTGCTATGGAATGCGATGGAGCTTCAATGGTCCTTGTCACAGCCATAGCACTGCGATAGCTTCACGCGATTGGTATGGCAAGCCATGGCGTGCCATGAGATGGGCATGTGACTCTCATGTCTTGATCGACCCGCAAGGGGACTGCCATGAGACGGTCATAGGGCTCCCATGGAACTGCCATGAGAGACAATGGGACCAGCATGCCTTCATGGCATTGACATGGGACTTCCGTGGAACTTCATGGGACTGCAATAGAATTCAAAGCAAACGCCACGGCTCCATGGGACTGATTTAAGACTGTCGTTGCTTCATTTGACTGCCATTGGACGCTATGGGGTGCATTGGAATGTCATGAGACCCCATTGGATTCATCGACATGCCACGGGGCTGTCATCGCCATGTAAAACGAACATGGGGACTGCCATGGAACTACCGGGGAATGCTTTGCGATGGGGGTTCCATGGGATTTCACGATATTCCGTGGCTTGGTGGCACTGCAGTGAGTCTGGGAGCATATTCTGTGGAACTGACATGGCTTCATGGTACATATTTGGGACTGCCATGGGCTGCCATGGGCTGTGATGGGACTATCAGGTCAAGACCATTGGACTCGTTTGGACTGGCCTGTGACTGCCATGGCACTACCACGCTAAAATGAACCCGGCACGATACGCCATAGAACTGCCATGGGACTGCTATGCGACTGCCTTGAGACCACCATCGAATTGCAATAGGACGCGAATGGGACTGCCACGATTTCATGGCACTGCCAACACTGTATGGCACCTTCGTTCGGCGCCAGTCGGCTGCTAAGGCATGTATTGACTGTTCTTGGACTGTTATGGTACTGCGAGGGGACTGATATTGGACTACCATGGCTGCATGGTACGCAAAGGGGTAAATAGGGACACCACACCAGCCATGGGACTGTCATGGTGCTGCGACGAGATTTTATTATACTACCATGGATTCATTGAAACACCGTGGGGCTGTACTTGGACTGCCACAGGACACAGAGCTGCCATGTGACTACTGTATGACTGCCATGATATACCATGGCTAATAATTCGGCTGCCATGGCACCCCCATGGGGTTGAGACATGACTTCGTGGGACTGTCATTATGATGCCGCGAGACGCAATGTCTTCATCTCACTACCATAAGACAGTCATAAACTTTCATAAGGTTGTCATGGGGCTTTCATGAAACTGTCGATGGGACGCCATGGGACTGCGATGGGAGTGCCATGCGGTACCATGGAGCTATCGTGGCGCTGCTATTAGTCCATGATTCCACCACGGGGATGCCACGGAACGTTCAAGACGATGTCGGGATAATTTCATGGAACCCTGGCACTATATTAGGATATCATGGAACTGCCATAGGATCGCCATGGGGCTGCAAGGGGACTGCCGTTGGGCTGCTATGGGACTATCATTGGACATCCATCGGAAGGCATGGGCTGCCATGGCTTTATGACACTGTCATGGAAGCCCCGTGACGCTTTCACGGAAGTTCTGTGACGGATTTTATTGTATTTTCATCACAGTCGGTTTCATGAGAATGGCGTGACAGTGGCTTGATGCAACGGAGTTCTCATTGAGTAGGTATATAGTAAAATGGCAAGGACCCGTGGGATGTCATGACCGCCCCGTAGCAGTCCCCTTACAGTATCATGTCAGTCCGATGAAGCCGTAACTTCGCTCTGCTCCTACAGTGTTTTAACCGATGCGGGCAAGCGTCAGTAATTGTGTGGTCATATTCTGAAGTGGCCGTCGGGCTCAAGTTGGTATATTCCTGGCTTGAATACTGTCGCGACCTAGCTACGCACTGCTTCTACGTCTACCTTATTGTGTAGCTCTTAGGAATAATGTTTTTCGAACAAATTGGAATGCTTGTTGGTGTCAATGATTACGCCACAAGTGGCACCGTAGCGAGCCTTTGCCGTGGCAGTGGCAGTGGCAGCGACAGTGACAGGGACAGTGACAGTGACAAGGGATTGCTGACGCGTGCCAAGTTAGGGGCGCATTTTTTTCGTCAAATGATTTGTGACTACTATCAAACCGTATCGGACATCGTTAATAAAGTTCCGAAATAATAATTCCAATACCACCCACGACAGGCTGAGGTTATAGAGCAAAACGTACCACTTTGTGGCTCGTTCGTCATCTTATCAGCAACATAATGCCAACAAAAATGTGTGTACCCCCCGTATGGAGACCAACGTAGGCCCACTATGTTCCCAATATTGGAAAATCCAACAGAAAGGGGTGTCTCTCCGTTATCTGACCCCTGAGACAGTGCCAGTCATAATACGCCATCATCTTGTCGCCTCTTTTTCTTGTTTCGCGAATATATTCGATAAGACATGCCCTGACGCTATATACCAGAACGATACGTACCATACGTAAATATGACGTACACCGGGTACTGTATATGAGAACGACACGCATAATATTTTGAATACATACGACTACTACTGTATGTTGTTTTGGCCATAATAGGTGCTGCTGTTGCACAGCCTTTCAAGTTTATCTTTGGGTGGTGATCTAGAAGTCGGCAAGAAAAAGGACCCACGAAGCGGTACTATAACGCTTGGTCAAACGTCCATGTTTTTATCAAAATCTGTTTTTGTGCGGGAGATATGTTTGTGGTATGCGGTCGTTCGATACTAGTGTCCGAATATCTGCGGGTTTCATATCGTACTGGTCTACGGAGCTTGGGGTCTAATATTGGGTGGCGAGGCATATAATCTGAGAAGATGCGTGGATGCCGGATGCTGCTCCCTACGGGGGCAGTCGATGATGATAGTACGATACAATCCGGACTTTGATGATGCTATACTGTCCGTATATGTATGTGAGCGTGGAGCGTGACGGAACGGTACGACTCACTTCTGTGTGGTGTTTATGGTGGGGCCTTTGACGACAGGTACTGGTCTACTTGTGTGTATTTGGTATTTGGTATTTGGTGTATTCTATCTTCTCTCCTCGCCTACGGCCACGCGGTAGGCCGCGCGGATAACCTTGATCACGCCCGACAGTAGTGTACACGAACTCGATATCGATGTGTGTCCAGCGCTGGAGCTACTGGAGGGATACTGCATGTCAGAGGAGAGAGGGCTGATTCGGCGGCAGGTTGATACTGCAGAGAACGAGCGGATTCGACGACCGGTCGAGGAACTGAGGGCGCAGCTGGCCGTGGCGAACGCTGCTGCAGAAACGGCAAATGAGGTTTTGGGTGCAGTCTGGAAGGAGTTTCATGCCCATAGAGGAGCCAGGAAATCGTTGGAGGCGAAGGCGGTGCGCCAGGATCATTTCGTTCTTACTTGAATTGATTTGGAGAGTAGGCTGGAGCAGGCGCATGGAGCAATGAGAGGTGGTCCTTCGCACTGAACACGACGCTTTCTGGACCGTGCTGGATGGTGTACCATTCGCGGAACGCGGAGCAGGCTTTCTAAGGATAGATGCAGAGCATGCGCCGAAAGCAGCCAAAGTGGCCGAGCTAGCAGGGGCGCAAGAACCCAAAGTCGGGCCCGTCTTCTTTGTCGAGAAGTTCGAGAAGGCAGCAGGAAGGGTCGGGCTCAGATACGAAGACATTATGGAAGTGGAGATGCTTCGTGCTGCTTGGAGGCGTCTGTACAGCAGCAGCACGAGGCTGAGGAGAAGGAGCTCGGTTTTGCTGAGACTGAGGTAGTGGAGCTTGGTGTTGTTAGCCTGATGTGTAGGAGCTCAGTGGTGCTGGTGTAACGCCCCCGCCGCCTTCGTCGTTGGTGAAGCCGCAGCAGCTACGTGAGCATGGCGAGGTGGAGCTTTGCGGTGCTGGAGCTGTGTCTACGGCCTGCACAATAGTAGCAGTCACGAACGCCCAAGTTGTCCCAGCCACATGACGACGCTTCTAGTGCCGACCATAGTTCATTTGGTCATAATGTAACGGCTGGCGGTCCGCGCAAACATCTTCGATACAGTGTCATGTACTGCCCTTCAGAGATCTGCGTTTCTGACGCCGATCGAGGTTGCGAGCGCATGACATGTCCAGCAGTGTTGGAGTTGGTAGTTGTTGATTGGTTTCTAAATATGTACTTCGAAGTACACCCATTTGGGACGGGAAGGCGTCGTGGTGGCTCAAGACAGCAGTAACACATAACTCTTTCTTGTGTTATTATTATTGACCTGTCGAGAGACTCGGCCCAAACATCGAGTGGCATCGAGCGGCTCATATAATATCCCGATGTCCCATATCTGACGATATAATCCCTATAAAGCATTTGGAACTCCTACTATACGATGGATCTTATGTGCTGTATTACTCAGGACAGTCAACATCCCCCCTGCTCATTATACATGACCATACAAAATTCCCCCCTGCTCGGTGCATAACAAGGCACGACATTGTAGGGTCGATACACAGCAAAATAAGAATGAACTCATATCAGACTCGGAAACTCAAACCCAATCTGCAACTCGAAAATCATATTTTCAAAAAAAAGACTCACACAATCTCAAATCCAAAACATATCAATATCAAGAGGAAGCTCATACTGAAGACGAGTAAAAGCATCTCCCTCAACCCCAGCCAAAACAATGCAACCATGGAAAATATTATAGTAGGTAGTCACACCAAACCAATAATTACTAAGAAAAAGGTATAATGCCAGAGATCGTAGGGAACCCCGCTCCCCCGGGAAAAAGTCTCCTTTCATCCCCTACTCCCGCCACAGATTCAGAGATCGCGACGGTAATGCGAGATAGCATACATACGTCTCCCATAGAATTAACCTGGCGCTCAAACCACAGTACCCGAAATAATGGTCGCTCGTGCCGGAAACATCGAACACTCTCGAAATTCATGGTCAGGAATAACGGCACTGTTCTCATAATTAGATAAAGGAAACGGTATTATTCTTCGGATTCAAACCGCACATACGCATACACTGCTGTGCGCTCACGCAACAACCAGCACTGAGTATGTTCCCCATTCAGAAATCAACGTAAACCTCCTTGAGTATTGCCGATTATTTCGATATACTAGTATCCAGCATGGGGCCTAGCTGAACCAGGAAAAATGAAACTCCATACTGTACTAACGTAACCGCAGAAACTACATCCACGCGTATTCTACATTACGTCAAGTATGCAGACCCAATGTCGCTCGATCGAACGCGTAACAAACGCAAAGAAGGGCAGAATACGACTTAAAGCTCAAAACCAAGAGCATTTAATCTGGACCGAACGCGCCCTCTAATGTAGTTTAGAGTCACCTCAGTCGTGGTCGTTTTGCCGTAGACTTAGATTATTTCGTATCTAAAACAGCCGCACGCTCCACGCGATACACACCAAGCAAATCGGTCAGCAAACCCTCCAACAATTGGATCGTTCGTAAGAATCAGGCAATCGCATTTCATTCAAAAACCTGAACCTTCCCACAGTCCCAACAATGCCCCAAATACTACCTACTGCTGGTGTTGCCTCCGCTGCGGCTGCCTCCCCTTCCGGCCTCATGGCTTCGCCACAGCTCGGGTCATCCAACTAACCCTCCAGGGTGAAGTCAGGAGTCGCCTCGACAGCATATTGACTCGACTCAAAGAGTAGGGGACAGGTCGTGCGGGCTAGACATCAGAGTGGCCACGAGTATTTTGCTCGTTTCATGCATTCATTGTCACCTTGCAAATCTCTCTTTTTACAGCAACGTAATGCTCTCAAATGCCACTGCATAATGGTCACTTCACGACGACAACATACCTATGATAACACATGACACATCATACCACGTCGCATCCATGAATGACCGATCACTATATATTGCTGTAAGTACGGGTAGAATTTCACCCAATCCTCCTGTTAAAACCTGGTGAACATATATAGCAGTACCGTGAAAAGAGTGTTTTCAGCTCATTCTTATAACTCCATCACCAACAGCAGTATATATCAGGGAAACGGACACTGGACGAAGGATTTTGTTACACTGCAGCCCAGATATGTACGGCGTAGTATCGTACTCAACTCTCTGCATGCCCTTGTACTCACAGCACTGGCTGTACTACTATCGATGTGTTTCTCGTGGTACTCGAATCAAATATTACTGCGTGTCTCCCCTTATGAAATATCTCCTCTGTGTGGTACAGCACTACTGATGATATATCATACGATGTGCGGAACATTTAACTCAACATTCCAAATTTCCTTTCATTTTGAGTATCAGTATTGCATGCTCATAATGTACTTTTCGCACATACCACAAACCACAACATGTACTCCTTTTACCAACCATGAGGACCATATCTGTACGAGAATGCTGTGGTTGTGCACCTCTCATCACGTATTTTTTTCTCGTGCGCAGGTAGGTACGACCTAAGAACCAGCCTACCGGCAACACGTTGCACATATTATACGAGAACATACAGCACAGCAGTATTTGATTTTCGCCAACTTTCCTATCACAATTACTACTACCAGTCTCTACGTACCAAACCAAGTCCTTGGGGAGGCACAGGGAGGGAGGGACGGAAGGAGGGAAGCGAGACATTGATTTCTACTGCTGTAGGTTCGATTTCCACGTCTACTCGTACTCGCATCAATGCCCAGCCAGGGCGCTCGACCACGTAACCACAAAACAGACATACATCATACGCCTACTAGACAGCTCTCTGTCGGCTTCATCTGTGTCTCATCCCTCCATTCCACTCTCCAAATCTCCAAACATGCTCCATTCTCAATCTTAGGGGTATTCCTCATTGTTAAATCATTATAAATTAAGTCAAGAACGGAAACCTCAGCAAGAAATCAACAAAATCATACGTGCCTGGTGGGGACGTGAAACCCTTGCTGACGGTGTGGTGTTATTTTATCCTATACCCCCTCTCGCTTCGGGCAGCGCTTCCTCTTGCACCCGTGCTCTGCCTCCCAACCGATGATGCAAACTCCACCGCCAGCCCCCACCGTCGCTCTCTCCATTTCCTCCTTCCTCGGGGGCAATGTCCCCCCCGCCTTCCAAGTATCCTCCCCTCCGCCGGCCCCTCGTGCCGGCCTACAAACTCCCTCTCTCTTGCTTTATCTTCTCCCGCGCAAACCAGACCCACAGTCTCAGGCATAAGCCTGGCTGAACCGGGGTGTTCAAGCGGCAGCTTTGATAGCGGCGGCAGCGACGGCGGCGGCTGCGGCGGTAGCGATGACGGCGGCGGCGACGGCAGTGGGTACGGCGGCGACGAAAACAGCGGCGGCTAGGGCGGCATCTTCCCTTTCTTCTCTCCTCTCTCCTCTGCTCTTTCCCTCTCCTCGCTCTCCTCTTATCTCTCGTACCTATCTAAAATACCCCATCAACGTTCATCAAGGCCTCCGTTTGAAGCTCATGCTCCTCGCGGAGAAACTGAAGCCTCTCCGCCATCATCGGCTCTCGCCATGACCATAATCGAGTCGAGGCGGGATCCTCTGCATACGAGGCTTGCAGAGCTGCCTCTGCGCGTCCGATCTCACTCTCGAACTTCAGTGCCGCGACCTCAATCTTCAGTAGCTTTATCCTCTCCATGCCAGCGTCCTCGTGAGCTGGCAGGCTCGCGCAACATGCTCCTCTCAGGGACTTCCCTCTGGGATGCCAGCGCTCTCCAATAGGGCCACCGAACCACTAGTGTGTTGATTGATCTCTAAAGGTGTACCCGCATTTTTCACAGGAAGGCATCTTGGCGGCTCAAGACAGCAGTAACACAGACACGCTCTCTTGTATTAGTATTGAGCTGTCGAGCTGACTCGGCCGAAACATCGAGGGACATCGAGCGGCTCATAAAACATCCCGATGTCCCATATCCCACTACAATAATCCCTATCAAGCATGTGGAACTCGTAGTATACGATGGATCTTATGTGTTGTGTTGCTGAGTACAATCAGCAGCAGTCTTGCTCTTGCGTTGGTCCTGAATGGCTAGGCAAGCCAAGGACGTCGCCGGGATTAGTACTCTTTTTGAGCGCGGTAAATGAAGCCTTCACGCTGTATAGGCACATATGGGTGTAGAGAGTAATCGTATGGTTTCCGTCGAAGCAACCACACAATTTTCCATTGGATTAGGACAGGTTGATCATACCACCCGTTTCGTGAGGACGAGCTTGACAGCTCTGGGGCCTGAAACGTACGTCAGGATCTCTTCTGGCGGGTCCGCCTGCGCCGAAAAAACAAATGGTGTTGGCGGCGAGAGATAATGCAGGGTCGCCATGGTGTCATACAGGTACGTCTATGGCTTGGAACGCCATCCGCCTAAGAGGTGTCCTTCGAAACAAATTATTTTGTGTGGCATGGTGACGATGATTAATTCAAGCTAACGTCAAAAAAACACTTGCGATACTGCAACACGGTTTTCTGTCACCCAAGCCAGAAACTACTCGGGTCTTCGTCGTACGTTTGCTCACCGCAACCTCTATGTTTTGTAATGCGCTTCACTAACTGTTGTAATTTAAACATGAGAGGCCTACAACCGGAAGACCGAGGCAACAGACATCAGTATCGAAGACATATAAGTCCTATAGCTCTTTCCCTGGACCCGATTTCGGGAACAACATTCACATAAGTTTCCGTCCCTTCGATCTGGTTGTCAACAAATATATCATCGCCTACAGCGTACAACACAACATCTTAACTATTAATAGTTCGCTCCTTGATAGCCCTAGGGTATCTAACTCACGTGGTCGTTTAAATACACCCGGATGGACTATGTAAAGGCTTGGTTCGTGTTTTATGGTACGCCATGACAAGAACACACAACACGTGTCCGAGCCCCCTTATCGCAGATGGCAGCCTCCCCATATTCGATCACGTCCGGATAAAAACAACGCAGGCTCTTACCTGACCCGGTGCGAGAGCCACATCGAACTGAGCACAAATCGCCGCAACGGTCATGGCTGACTCCGCCTTTGCCACCTCCTGCGTACATATACATAATATTCACATACATAACATACATAGCCGCCCACATGACAACAAAGGACAACAAAGAAAAGTTTATGAAACTATAGGCTTTGCTTGTACGGCCCACATGTTCTTGTCAGAACACAAACCGTTCGGAATAAGCCATCCAGAGGGAGTCTCCGTGCATACCATGTAGGTGCGTTTGCGATGTATACGCGAAAAAATTATAAAGTCACAAGCCATCGATGCCAGAACGAAGTTGGAGCCTATGCTATCTCAAAACTCCCTACCGGTGCAGCCAGAGCGATATCAGTGCTAAGTGACGAGCAAACCCGTTCCAGGCCGTGACAGGCCCCTTACTTGGCCGCAGCTATCAGACAAAACAATCACAACCTGCTGAACGGCCGCTTCATATATACTGTACGTCACTCATACTTCTGGGATACGGTTTCATACGATCTGCTAAACTCTCCCGCGCTCTCAAATAAACCGTCGTACCTTTCCCGGGCATACCCTTGGGCCTCCGCCGAAGGAAAGGAAAGCGCCTTTGTCATGGCGAGCGGTGTGATTGCTGTCGCTGTTAGCGCTGCCTGCTCCCATGGGACCCAATAGAGCTTCATCGCGCTCCTCCTCGATCCACCTACGGTCATTCACGCGGCATACACATACACATATGACGGGGACGACGGGTCTGACGCAAGGAGCAAGTGGTTGTACACCACGTTAGCAAGGTGGTGTCGGCCGCGGGATTGCTTTATGTGCGTACTGAGTGGTCAGAATTTCTTGACAATATTTGCTAAACGAGGGTCCAAAGGCTATATTACACCCAATGTACATTGTCTACTGTAGTCGACACCACAAATCGGTGGAGATGTACCCGTAGAGTCCAAAATCGAGCAATTTTCTTTCAAATGCATTCAACGTATGTATCGTGCACTACTGCAATACTGAACATGCGCTATAAAGGCAATGGCTGCATTGGAGGGACCTAACCTAACCAACAGACCAAGCACGTAGTCCTCCAAGAAATAAGGAGCATTGCAGTAGGCGCCGACGGCCACCGCCGTGCGCTGCACGGTAGGAGTTTGGTGGAGGGAGGCATCACCTCTCTGGCACGAATTCGGCTGCCCTCGTAAATAACTCGTCGGAGAGACAAGCGTATCTCGTCAGCACAATTACGCCTGTGTCTTTCTCCAACACTGTCCCGCTTTCCAAACTGGTAGCTTTCTGAAATTCAGCGAGGCAAGAGTCAAGTGAACGGAATAGTGTACACATGTAAGACGTGCGAACTCGGGAGGGACGTTGCAGATTACAAAAACAAACATTCGGGTCACATCGTAATACTGTATGGCCCAAGCTACTGCCTTTTTCCTTATTTCAACGTTAGGAGAAATAGCACGAAACAGGTTTTAAAGCTACGGGTGCTTGAATCAACGCACCGTTCAGAAAAGCGATACACCAGCGAGAGTTTTCCTAAATTCAACGACTCATGAGGTGTATTACACTGCGGTTGTTTATATGTTGAGATCGTCCCGGACACAGCGTTGGGTACGGTGGTATACCCATTCGTTAGAATTATTTACATTACTGTGTCTCAGAACCGTGAAAAAACAAAATACAGCCAACACCCCGCCCCTCGGGTGTTAGACGTGTGATGTTTACCTTTGAGGAGTAGCACCTAGGTTTGAGACGCAGGTCACTTAGGTAAAACATGGGAGTTATATATATCACCCGAGAAGTGCATACGATAAACGTTGTAGGTTAGACCCGCTACACAAAACGAAGCTTGCAGATAATAAAATGCAATACACATTGGGTGCAAATATATCGAGTAGATTAAAAGTTAAGGAACCCTGGTAGTAGATATTGTTTTCACTAAAAGGTGTGTCACAATGCCCCCCTGCCGTGACACGCCTCGTTACACCCTCGTAGCATTCTCCTATTATCATACATAATATACTTGAACTACTCTAGAGACATGTACTCACTGCGTTGTGGAAAAAAAGCACCACGGAACCGCTTCTCAGCCTTAGCGTTTCCATAATCAATGCCTTGCAGAACACAAGCTTGGAAAGTTCCTCGTCGGTGGACACCACGCCAGCGCTGCTTCCAACGCGGGCGACCAGATTGGCAGACAACATAAAACACGCAACGGGCCAAGGGTTGGGGATAAGCACATACGTGTATTCGGTGTTGTCGCGACTTGGGGCGCAGAAGCCAGCCAGAAATCGACGAACGCGTGTCGGTCGACGAAACCATTGGAAGCTGTTTCGATATGATTTGGAGCATGCCAAGATGACAAACATGATATGGTCGCTAAAACGGCATATACGAAAACCGCTGCTACGTTCTAAACGGTGGTCTGTGTCTGTTTCAGCATGCCCTCTAACGGAAGGAGGCCATTCGCAGCCGTTCAACATACAAGTTGCGCAGATAGACCATATTTTCACTCATCGATATCTCAGCGATCACGTTTGTTCGTATATCTCTGCCGAGTCTCTCACGAGCGCGAGCACTGCATAAAGCCACCTAGAACAAAACGAATTCAGTGTGCAGCCCCCCCTCTTCTCCTCTCCCCACCCCCAGACATTCGTCTAACCTGTCTGGGGCCGCTCGGAGAGCTTCCTCCCGGCAACGAGCGAACATGCTGGGGTTCTTGGTGAGGTAGTACATGGCCCAAGACAGGATGAAGGCCGACGCCACGGTTCCACCGAGAAAGAGGCTAAGGCAACACAGGAAAACACCAACACGGCATAAAACGGGGAGGAGTATGGCAGGTTGAAGGTGCGGCCGCAGTGATAGTCTAGTTTGAAACACTCTCCAAGTGGTACACAGCATGGCACTGCCCACAACGATCAAGACGATAGTCGAGTCCCTAACTTCCCCTTGGCTTGGAGCAATATACCTACCTGGAAAAACGTTTCGAGGTCTGGCTCGTGGGCAGCACAATTAATACCGGAGAATCCAACTGCTACTCTGTACGAACGGTTTACCCAAACTATATCCCTACGTCAAAGCTGACGGCGGTTCTACTACATTAGTAATAGCGTAGCCGGTGCAAATGTAACCTGCGGTTCGTGACGCAGAATTAAAGTACATGTTTCTCCTATATTCGGCTGAGTGTGGCACTAATAAACCGCAGTTCTTGGTAGCAAAATGCCTGCGAATCCAATACTAACGGCGCATATGGCGAAACGATCTACCGTAAGTGTTTCCTCAACCAGCAAAGGTCGTCACGTGTGGACTGGACGCCAAGTTGAGCGCATTCCGTCAAAACAACAAACATGTATGACTGCGAGCGAAGTCTCAGGAGACAAACTCGATATATGCACGTGTAATTGTGTTGCATAGTGCAAACACGCTTTCGTTCGTTATGAGCGTAAGTGGAACGATAAGAAGTAAACACCCGTTACACATGCAGTGCGTTATGTTTTCGGAGAGTCCAGGAATGCTTCAATTTTATGGCGAAGCGCAAGCGCAAACGAACTAGACCTCAATTAAACTGGGGATCACGAACGAGAGCGACTGTGATGTCGAGTTTCTGAACTTCGGGAAACAGAAGAGGTGCCTTACTGCACAATACCATATTGTCGCTTGCCAATGAGGTACAATTATTTCGTCAAATTAACGGATGCGTGTAATAGGTACTGTTGATAGGCATAAGCCCTACCAGCCTACACGGAAGAAGATACCGTGATGTATGATGCCCTCAGTCAGGGTGCTACAATTCCTTCACAATTCTCGTTTTGCATGGTAAGAGATCGGCTCGTTTGAACGTAGTTTCGCCAGGAGGCACCACCCTCGAAGCTACACAGTCTGCCGTAGGTGTGCACCCGTCGCGCCGCTGTAGGGCCCAACCGTAACGTCTGCGTTCCTGACACTACCAGCCCCATCTTCGTGATGGGTTTTTCCTATAACGCGCGATCTTCTTCTACGCTCTTCGGTCGCGAATTCAGTCGCTTTCCAATAAGTTTTCTGTGAGTATGAAATAGCAGCCACTCTCTCAGTGACTGGTTGTCTTATGTTCGGTCAAATTTCGGTCTTCTCTGCTTCGTTTTCGCCCGGTGAGGGGCCAAGACTAGTGACACCTATTAGTCTACCAGGTATGTTCTCGCCAGCTCGGGGGGGGGTCGAAGATATTGGCGACCCCTTGCCTCGCTCGCCCAGGGGTTAGGGCCTCGGCGACCTTATATCAAGCGTTTTGTCTCAAAGCAAAACACAACTGCATACGAATGGTATCCACACATACACGAGAGCAGTAACTGGGACAAAGAAAACTTACCGCGCAATAGCGATTGTGCTACATGGGCACCGCAAGGAATCTGATGACAGACTCGTCGCGGGGCTCCGGGACGATCGCTCACCTCATGACTTGCCGCGTGATAAAATTGTCGGAGAAGGCCATGCGATTGCCTAGACGCCCGCTTCCGCCGTCGGACGTAGCAACCATCTGCCGCAGAAGATCGCCACCAGATGGGTCCCTTACACCGTCAACCTCACCGTTGATCTGCCTGCTACCCTCGTTGTTCTTCAGATTGTTCTTGAGGTTGTTGTCGATATTGTTTTGGAGACGGGCAGCGTCAATAGCACCCTGTGTTCGGCAGCGAAGCATGCGGCGGTACGACGATCGATATAAATAGTACATTGAGAAATACATAAATATATGTCCAGCTACAGACAACTACCTTTGCGGTGCGAGGACCATACCGATCGCTTTGACAGATTCTTGATATACACATGAACCAACAGACACCCACAACCGGAACAGCGGTTGTATTGCTGATGCGTATGTACAAACAGATCAGCATGCCCTTGAACGAGCGAAAAACGGATATCTGAGCGGGTTTTCAATTCGGGACGGTGTATAAATGATACTTGCTGCTTCGCCGCCCTAGGTTGCTGCAAAAATATGCAACGTATGAATGAATGGACTCGACAGTGCCGCTTGTTACGTCACCAGGACTTCTAATAATGCATGGCCAACAAAAGTTGGATAAATCACCATCATGGCGTTTGTTAGTGGGGCAGTAAGGTCAAGGAGTACGAACATCCGTGAAAAACACGAACCATGCAAAAGTCGAAAGTATGTTTGTTGTTGTATAGATGAACCTGGGTATATATCATATGTGACAATGTTGTCTATAAACTCGTTCCTCTGACTCCAGACGCGTGCAGCAGCTTCCATGACCAATTTGACAAGTGTTCGTCACCTGAACCACCCCCTCCAGCTGTGTTGAGCTCTGTTTGGTGTGCCGCACCCAAGGCAGCAGCCCTGGCAAAGCCACCCATCCAATCCTAAGAACGGTCCGAGATAAACGGCAGCAGCAAAGTGTAGGACAGAGGTCAACACACGTAAAACTGGCGTGATTGCCAATGAGGATGCCGTACTCCTGCTATGGCAGGGCTGTCGCGTCTACATTCTTATTGCTTAGTCACTCAACCACTCGCCCGAGGGACTAGACAATTTGTTTACATTCTTGAGCTTTTGTGCGATGTTTGTTTCAAGACATAAACCGTCATGGAATTGTATATTACCCTGCGCCATCAAAGTTTGGAGTGCAATAATAAGCCACTCGCTCGAGTTGCGTTGAATGAGGTGTTCATTGAAAATTATGGCATCATGTCCCCTTGCTCTAGCACCAATCGTTGAGGATACTCCTTCAATCAGTGTGTGTGCCTCTAATTCGACCGACACATGTGTTCCCAGCGTAGTTTGGCTCTAGGGTGTATACTGGCAGTGCATCAGACAATGCGCGCGGCACCGCATCACCGGTGCGCAAGCTTGGACTACAGCAGGAAACATGTACGTATCACTACAGCAGCCACTGGATATTGGGCACAAAAAAAGTAACTCTCCGTTGCGGAAAGGGGCCAGATAAACAAGCGTCGCTCTTTGAAAGGTAGGTAAATGCACATGACACTAAACCTGCCACTCACATTGAAAGCGGCTGCAGTACAAGGGCCATGAACGACCTTAAAATTGTGTCCATGCAGTCAAACGACGGACACGGGGTGCCTTTGATGGCGCTCAGGCTGTCCGCGTCAAGCCCGAAGGCGGCCAGGGCGATGCAGTCATGCGTGAACCGCTCTGACATTACGGTAGCGGCGGGCGCGGGTAAATCAAAACAAAGCGAGGTAGCACAGGAAACGCTGAGGTATAAATACCAATCTAAAAGAAACCAAGGCCAAGAGGGCTGGCTTTGTTTGAGACTGAGAGGCGGCCCGGCACGAACAATTCCTGTCCAACCATTGCGGGTGGTGGCGGATGGCTCGCGTTTATCAAAGGTTCCTCGTGATAGTCGGCCAGTTCTCACTTCAAGCAAGCGCAGCACCCTGTCGGCGGATGGACGAATAACACGCACTTGTACTTCACAAAACATCCTGCAAATATGCTAGCTGGTCCGCCGTATCTAAGACAAACGCCAATGAGAACTAAACCGACGCCATGGTGTCGCACATAGAATAATCAGAAATATCCCGATGGGGTGCAGCCCAACAACCGCGGTGGTCCCCCTCTCCGACAACATTGTCGTCGACAGGCCGCGCGTGTGTGCGAGGTTATCACTGTCTCGAAACTAACATGGCATATAAAGTAGACAGAGGAGCCACCCCACACGAGTTCTTGGGCGGGATTTATATACTGTACACATGCTGCCCACGCTATTGCGTGACCAGGCAGCAGTGCATATTTGTTTTCCATGCATCGTACGTGCAACAGCGACAACATCGTCACGCCGCCAGTGTTACAGGAGCACCATAACCATCAAGCTCTCTATTAGGGCTCGTTGGTTACGGCGTACATCCTAAAATAAGACGTTGACATTTGCTGACAAAGCACTGCTGGACGTTTATCCGTGGGGCCGTGGGGTCCGTGTTTGCGTGCCTCACCGAAAACACGTATTGCGTCAACCACCTCTCCTGCTTCTGCCCGCTCGCCTAGCTGAGTGCAGAGTCGCTTCAGGATCTAGAGTTTAGCGTATAGAGTATGAAAAAGTGCGGAGGGAGACAGACATATTTTGAAAACAAGCACGCATAACAGTGGCAGTGGGCACAAACAGTTTGGCCGGAGTAACTGGAAGCTGAATAAGCGTACACTTTGTGGCGGTATCCAGACAAATGAACGGAAACAAGCCCATCGATAAGATCGGAGGGAGATCAGACGAGGCACGGACAGTGCGCAATAACACTCTACCCGCAGCCGTAGCATACTTACCGCGATCTGTGGACGCATGCTACGGTAGAGGTGCACCATTGTGGTTCTGCCTTCTGAGGGTGGTTGCTTAAGGAGCTCTACACCTCGCCCAAAACCTGATTGTAAAGGAAACTAAAAGTGCTACCCGATCAATAATTCCATGGCCGAAGTATAAAACGAACCCTGTTGTATCGCAATAATGAAACTCGACCAATTTTGGGTTAAAAGAGCCCGTCATTCAGAGCCGATTTAAGCCAAAACGTGCTATATACCTCTGTAGCACGCGCCTGTGTTGTTCATAGTTCATATCCACAGAATGCGGGAGACAGTTAATGTAGTCCGTATCTGTGTTTAAGATTCATCCTCTCCTCTACAGTACTCTTACATGCGCTATGGAGGGTATCATAGCAGCGACCTGGCGGGTGCGGAGCGACGGGCAGATGAGGCGCCTGGAGCGTCTCCACTCGTCATCCTCGTCGAAGAAAATGGACGGCAGCAGACCAATCTGTCCCGCCGGCCAGCGGAAATGATTCTGCTCCAAAGTACAACGGAAACACGCGGGTAAAAATGGAAATCTGCCGTGGAGACCAAAAGCGTGTCCCACAATGTCCCGCAATGTGCGTTAGTTTCAAACGGGAGGTGGAACAACCACTGCTATGACCACCTGAACAGTCCAGTGTCAGGGTTGATTGGCACAGTGTTCAGTGTTACAACTGAACTTGGCGTGGTGCAGTTCGTATACTACGAACTATACAAAATGAGACCGACCTGCATGGTCACCGCCTGGGAGGTCGAAACACGTGTGAGTCATGACCAAATAATCCGTTTTAGAATGCTATGTGTTGCGCTTGTTTTCATCAGAATCGGGGGGCTCTGTCAAGCTACAAGATGCAGGGCTCAGGAGGGTAGGCAAGGGGGAGGAATGAGGGCGCCGGCTCTAACACCACACCGTCGGGGGATCACATTGTGTTAGTGGAGAATAAATATAATTAACGACGATATGCAGCAAAAACAAGGAGCTGAAATGCTAAGGCTGGTATAGACTCACCGCCGATAGTCCTCTCTTGAACAGGGAAGGGCGCAGGTTCAGAACCTGGCGCACATCGGCAACTTCGGTAGCAACCACTGTCCTCTTGCCGAACATGGTCAACTCGTAGGTCCCTCCGAGCTCGTCCGCCCAGTTTTCCATCTGATCAACCATCTGATGGGTCACAACAGACGACAGACAGTATAGGTAGCAAATAAAGCGATCGGCACGTGAGACAGTAGCGCAGACGCTTAACGAGGAATACACACAAAACACGCACGAACGGCTTACTACTAGCGGAGTACTAACTACTAGAGTACTTAATACATCACGAATCCCACACGAATACTACAAACGAGACATATAACAAGCATTCTACGCTGCTCGCAAAGTGGAGTACCAACTATTTAATCAGTCGAACTCACAGCTGGCACATTTAAATGGTATTTAGTTCAATGACTCCCCTGGATGCTACCCGGGTCAGCAGGACACTGTAACATGGGTATCCCATGATCATTCTACGCACTGATACTATATAACCCGAATAGAGAGTACTATGATATTTGGCACATGCATCGAGTCCCGAGATGATTAGTCCAAATCCATGCCAGAGGCCGCTGGCTCTTTATAGAAGATTGGTACTGAATGGGACCATCGAGGTTCCATCACACCAGGGGAGGTCAGGGCCTCATCCCCGGGTTAGAAACTTCTCAATATAAGTATATCTACAAATCCAACCAACCGGGGACAAACACGGTGATCTCCCTGGTAGACACCGCCCCGCACGGTGTGGAAACCCCTCCCCATCGACTGATCACTGATTGTCTGAGGATCACGAAAAGCCAGCGGCACCCGGGGAAGGTAGGGTCCCATCCCCGGACCAAACATTATTCCATACATGTACGCCTCCAACATGTCAGGGACGAAAACGGACACCCCCCTGGTCGATACCGCCCGGCAAGGTGTGGAAACCCCGGCCGAAATTGCGGAAATTGCTGATTTATGAATGGCCGGGGCTCATGGAGCACGCACGCGGCGAGAGTTGCCCCTCAGAACAACGGCGATGTCCCACCGTGCCAGGGGAGGATAATTTCCCATCCCCGGATCAAACATCCTTCAATATATATACATTATCACAACAACCCGAGGACGGAAACGCATCCTCCGGGTCAATACCGCCTCACCCGGTGTGGAAACCCCAACCCTGCGGGCTGATTTATGATTTGCTGGGCCTCATGGAGCCAGCGCGCGGCGAGAGTTTACCCCCGGCGCAACGTCGATGTTCTGCCGCATCCGGGAACCAGAAGGTCGCGTGTGTGCACCAGGACTCCTTCCATTCATACATCTACAACTCCAACAACCCGGAAACGAAAACGGCCATTCCCCGAGTCGATACTGCCCCGTGAAGCATGTAAACCCCAACCCCACTGGCTAATTTCAAGTTTGGCTCGGGCTTATGGCCGATGTCCCACCGGACCCGGCGATGACACGGCCCGTTCTCCAGATCATTGATATTTTCATACATATACAACTCCAACAACCCGGGGACTAGAACGGACACCCCGCGAGTCGATACGACCCCGCACGGTGATCCGTACATTTCCGTTCATAGCGGTATGTCACAGTGAGTACTGCCACATATCTGGGTAACGCAGGGCTTGCGCCACGAGCGGAGCCGTGGCCGTACCGCTATTATGAATATCATACCACATCATACCGGTACGGCGGTACATGATTTCCTTCCGGACGGGTGTACGCAGCGATTAAGTGGTGATGTGTGACGTGAAGTACATGCTGTCAGTAGAATGCCTGCAGTTGAAATATATGTCAAAGTCCAACTTACTAACAAGATAGAGTGCATTCGTGAATTTGGTCAAAGAGAGACGCGAGAATAGGGTGGGGTGGATTAAATTATTAAATTGGTGACTTGAGCTATTAAATAGGGTAGATTAATTAATTTCGACACATAAAGGAACACAAAAACTCCCTACCAGGTACTGCATATAGAGTTACTACCCCAAGAGTTACGTTGAAAGTACAAGCAGCGTAACGACAAGAGAGCACAGCCAGCTCGCCGTCCAACATCACTACGTACGAGTAGCAAGGGGGTTGAGGTTTGTGTCCTTCATCATATCGAGGATATTTGGCTGGTTCTGATTGGTTTATTTTATAGACGCAAAAATCTTCATTTGCC
Source organism: Saccharina japonica (assembly GCA_008828725.1). Lineage (NCBI taxonomy): Eukaryota > Phaeophyceae > Laminariales > Laminariaceae > Saccharina > Saccharina japonica. Next base: position 1,028,776 of record MEHQ01004020.1, read on the forward strand.
ATTTCAACTGGATTAAACTGGATCTCGTGACATGAATAGGGCCAGTAACACGTACGAGTAGCAAGGGGGCTGAGGTTTGTGTCGTTCATCATGACGAGGATATTTGACTGGTTCGTTTTTTTTTTTCCTAAAGGCAAAACGTTCCATTTTTCTTTGTTATACAAGTATAAATATTCGAATTGCGTTGTATATTATGATTTTTTGTGGTATGAGACAGATATCAGCTGGTTGGCATGTCTACCGCATTATCCCACTGTGTCATGCCTACAGGTCTTTGCTCATAAACGCATTTCCCTCCCTTCACTGCCTGGGTTATATTGTACGAATTATCGGACGACTGAGACACCCAATGGTCCAACACCATTGTACTCCTCCAAGAAAACATATACCATTAGGGTATAAACCCCGCATGCCACAATAAACAATCAAATAACGTACACTCGGTCATATTATAACAACCGAGAATAGTACCCATGTCCTCGTTAAGGTCTCCATCCCATCACCATCGAAAGAAAAAGGGTGGGTGGGCGGGAGAAATCACGAAATACCTGGCCCAGCGCACGACCGCTGTCTAGTTACAAGCAACAACCCTGTCTATTCGCGTGTTCTACCAGTCTACCAGCACCGTCCCGTGCGGTATCAACATGATATTCCCACAAGCGCGATCAGCCAAACAATGGCATTTGCTGCTGTCAAAGTGAGTATTATACGTACTCAGCCAAATAGTATGAACCACAACGTCAAATAATATCTAGGACAACAAACTGCAGATTATTATATTATCGGTTCCCGGTCCTAATTCTACTTTTCTTTCTTATGTATATATTTCGAACTGCGTTGTATACTATACTTTTCTGTGGCATGGGAGGGAGAGCAGCTGGCTGACATATCTACCGCACCATCCAACGTTGTGTCCTGCGTGTATGTCTTTGCTCATAAACGCATCTTCCTTCCTCCCCTGTCTGGGTTATACTGTACGAATTATCGGACGACGGAGGCACCCAATGGTCCAACACCATTGTACTCCTCCACAACCGAGGTTACTCCGAGACTTCTACAGTTTATCCCATATCATATCTTGACCTGGCTGTATTTGAAAACCCCTCCCAGCTACTAGTTTACAAGACACATGCCCTGCATCGTCCGCATTATTCCGGGTGCACCCCTTATATGCATCGGACTTCCATGTTCCTTCTCGCTTTATGACTCGTCCCGACACGTCGCTTCCAGCCGCAAGCGTCGAGGCACTTCCTAATCTCGGCGAGTTGAGGGCGGAATCCTTGGGAATACGTCCCAACTTTCCAACTACATCTCTCAGCGCTCGCAACGCTTGTCAATATCCCCATGCTCTTACTTGCCCCCCTGAACGGTATGAAGAATGTGGCGCGTGCTTAGGTGGCGCTGCATGGCATGACAGTAGTGCCCCCATAAGAGCAACGGCTCCGCCACCCTCAGCCAGCTCAGAACACGAGCCCCGAACGTCGCTCCGTGTACGTACAGCAACGCTACCAACTTGAGCCTGGTCGTCTTTATGGCCGCAGAATCGCACCTTAAGACGGTCGCCATCAATGCATTGAAGACGCCTTAACTGACTGAAACGAACGCAACATCACTTCGCGTGAGACATGTGCTGGGTGCACCTCACCTGAGCCCTTCGCAAATACCCCCTCTGACCTAGCGAAGAAACAAAGTAAAATAGCTCATACCCAAACATAGCCTAGTCACTCAACCCCCAGAACCCCAGGAAGGCATAAATTCCTGCCCCTTGCTCACCATATCTCACGATGTAGGGATCCAAACCCGTGAGCGTGTTGCCGCCATTGTAGGTGATCGCGAAATACCTTGCAATACACTCTCGATCAACGGCGCTCGTAAGATGTTTACCTGCCAAATATCCTTCCCGCCCGACTCACTGCGGGTGGTTAGACCATTCATGTTGGCAAATCATACACTGGTGAATATTGCACTTGTATCCACAGCCGAAACCTCTTGTGCATGTTGCCAAGTTAAACTGCAAACGTGGTGTTACCGTCTACCTCTTCTGCCTTCTTCACGGAGGTTCAGCGAGGAAGTATGCAATATTCTGAAATAATTTCGCCCGTTTTCGACAAACCAAGAAATACCGACGACAATATCCAGGTGCTCTACATCTCACGACAATCACCAAAACTCCCTGCACTGCCAATTCAGCCACCCAGTGTCACTTACAGCTCTCGACATTGAACCGAAGCCGTCAATTAGGCCACGCACACCTTGTCGAAATTGCACGATTGCCCCCATTGACATTAGTATGTTCGGCTCGCTTTAGGAAGAATTGTGAACTACTGGAACCACACTGTGCCCCATCGCTAACACACAGATAGGTATACCAGCACGACTATGCAGTTTGTTTTTTGACATTACACATCGGCCTTGTACCGCTGTAAGTTGTGGTCGCCTTGCTGGGTTTGAAAATGTTACTGACGGCGCTCACCAAGCGGTGGTCCAGTGCACATATCTTGTCTTTCACATACTGGTATTCGGCTAATAGTTCATGCAACATAATATATTATGAGCCCCATTGCGACCACGCTGTAAAGGTACTGGCACGTATTGTACAATATCGCCCGGCCGCGACATGTGAGCAAAATTTCAACAATAACTGCTTACGGTTCACCCATCACTGATGCCATTTCTGCCACTAAGGTCGGCTATCTACAAGTATCCGCGTTCGAGATACCTCGAACGTTTGACTGTGAAGATCTCTCCTCAGCACGTGGTGAGAGACTCATTAATTACAACATTCTAATATACTCGTAAACGATACATTGAATGCTCGCCCAAGGACTGTTGGACGTTTCCAGTAAAATAGTGCAAGTATTTCTCGCCCCATCGCTACCGCGAGGGGTAACAGCGAGACGACGCAGATGCACTATTGACAGTGGCACCGTGCTGCTGTGAGTATTGTCGCTCTGCCGCAACACGTTGATAAAACATAAAACAAACATTGCGGCTGCCGATTGACCCATCAGTGATGCGAGTTCTGCCACTAAGGTCGACTACGAATGTGAGAGCATCCGCGTCCACGACAACTCGAACGTTTGACTGTGAAGATTCCCTCTCAACTCGTGATGAGACACGCATTCATTCCGCGATAATAGCATACTCGTAACTATAATTGTTGCATGCACGCCCTATGGTCTATTTATATTGTTAGCCAAGTTTTCGAACATTTTGCACCCCATTTCGACCGCAATGCATAATAACGATAATACCTAGGTGCACTTTTGACAGTGGCATAGTACCGCTGTAAATATCGTCGCCCTGCCGCGACATGTGAGAAAAAATCAAAATAATGCTGCTCACGGTTCACACATCAGTGTCGCGCATTCTGCGACTGAGATCGACTATCTACAAGTATTCGCGCTCGAGACATCTCGAACGATGGCTTTGAAGATTCCCTCTTAACTGGTGGGGAGACACTCATTCATTGGGCCTTAGTAATATACTCCTAAACATTACTGTGGAATGCACGCCCCACGTCGTAAACTTTTAGAAACCCTCACAAATTTTCTGCGCCACTTTGCGACCACGAGGGGTAGCAGCGAGAATACCCGTATAAACTAGTGTCAGCGGTATGGTACGGCTGTAAGTATCGCCGCCCTGGCGGGGCATGTGAGCAAAATTCAAAATATTGCTACTCACGGTTCACCCATCAGTGTTGCGATTTCTACCACAGAGGTTGGCTACTACAAGTATTCGCGCTCGAAATATCTCGAACGTTTGGCTGTGAAGATTCCCGCTCGGCTCGGGGCGAGACACTCATTCACTCTTCGTAAACATTCATGTTTCATTGAGCTCTGCTGGACGTTTTCAGTAAAGTCTGCAAATAGTATGCGTGAATACTCAGATACGTGTTTGCCAGCGGCGCCGTACCGCTGTGAGTGTGAACGCACAGCAAACGTTGTTGGTCACGGTTCACCCAGCAGTGATGCGATTCACCCGGCCGTGATACCATTTATGTCGCTGCGGTCGTCTCACTACAAGTATCCACGTCCGATACATTTCGAATGCTTTGGCTATGAAGATTACCTCTCAACGCGTGGCGAGACACTCATTCACTACACCATAACCATATACTGGTAAATATTCATGTAACTGTGAATATCCTGCGCCCCATCGCGACCGCGAGGGGTAACAGCAAGAATACGCAGGGGCACGTTTGCCAGCGGCATCGTACCGCTGTAAGTATCGTCGCCCTGCCGCAACATGTGAGCGAAATTGCAAATGTTGTTGTTCACGGTTAACGAAAATAGCAAACGTTATTGGTCACGGTTCCACCCAGCAGTGATACCATTTATGTGACTGAGGTCATATCTGTACAAGCATCCACGTCCGAGACATCTCGGACGTTTGGCTGTGAAGACTCCCTCTCAACGCGTGATGAGACACTCATTCGCTTCGCCAACAATATACTCGTAAATATTCGTGTTACATCCACGACCTGCTGGATATGTTTAGTACATATAAATCTGTAAATAATATGAGCCCCATCGCGACCGCGAGGGGTGCCATCGAGAATACTCAGGTTCACTTTTGCCAGCAACATCGCACCGCTGTACGTCACTGCGGTCGTCTCTGTGCAAGCATCCACGTCCGAGATGAACGCTTGGCTGAGAACATTTCCTCCTAACGCGTGGTGAGACACTCATTCACTGCGCCACAACCATATTCTCGTAAATATTAATGTTACATCCACGCCCTGCTGGACCTTTGTAGTACATATAAATCTCCTAATATTCTGCGCCCCATCGCGACCGCGGCGGGTGACAGCAAGAATATTCAAGTGTACTTTGGCCAGCAACATCGTTCCTCTGTAAGCCACTGCGGTCGTGTCTCTACAAGTATCCACGCCCGAGACATGTCGAACGCTTGACTGTGAAATATCCCTCTCAACGCGTGGTGGGACACTCATCCACTACGCCACAACCATATACTCGTAAATATTCATGCTACATATACGCCTTGCTGGACGCTGTTTAGTACATATAGAACTGTAAATATTCTGCGCCCCATCACGACTGCGAGGGGCAACAGCGAGAATACTCAGGTGCACTCACGCCAGCAACATCGTACAGCTGTAAGTATCGTCGCCCTACCGCAAAATGTGAGCGAATTTACCAATGGTGTTTCTCCCGGTTCACCCAGCAGTGGTTCGATTTCTGCCACTGCGGTCGACTATCTGCAACTGTCGGCGCCCTAGACCACTCGGGCGTTTTGGCTGCTAAGATCCCTCACAGCGAATAGCGAGACAATCGTCCAATATACCAAACTTGTATATAATCGTAAATATTCATGTCCTATCCACACACAAGGCGTCTCGAACGGTTTGGGTGCAAATATGAATTGTTTCTGCGCTCAATCGCAACCACGAAGGCTAACAAAAATAGTATCCGGCTGCATTATTCCCAACGTCTTGAATAACCAATGTGATCATTCAGAACAATCTGTGCACCATCGCAACTACGCTAGAGGTAACAGTGAGTATGTACGGTTTCACTATTCCAAGCGGCATCGTAGCATTGTAACTATTATTTCAAGGGGCATCGTAGCATTGTAACGTTGCCTGCCGTGACATGTGAGCGAACGATGATGCCTCACGTTCGCCTAGCAGAGTGCAATTTCTGCCCTTGTATTCGACTATCTACGAGTACCCGCGCTCAACGTCTCGAGCGCCTTGGCTGTGAAGATTATCTCTCCCTCGACATTTCGCGTGGGAAGTCACTCTTTCACAAGTATGCCATATTATATACTCGTGCATGCCAGTAGGATGCAATTTCTGCTCCTGCAATCGGTTACCGACAAGAATCCGCGCTCAAAACCTCTCGAGTGTTTTGTTTTTTCGTCTGTGAAGATTATCTCTTACCCAGCAATCCGCGTAGGGCTGCATTCATTCAATATGCCATTTTCGTTTCCTTTCGTTTACTTTGTTTTTAGTGAGCGAAAAAAATAAAGTACTTAAATATTGCCGTTTTCCAAGCAGGGTGCAATTCCCGCCCTTGAGTTCGCCTATCTATGAGTGCCCGCGCTCAACCTCTCGGGAGTTTTCACGTGGGAAGTCACTCTTTCACATGTATGCCATATGATATATTCGTGCATGACAGTAGGATGCAAGATCTGCCCCTGCAATCGGTCACCGACAAGTATCCGCGCTCGAAACCTCTCGAGGTTTTTGTTTTATTTTGTCTGTGAAGATTGTCTCTAGCCCAGCAATCCGCGTGGGGATGCGTTCATTTATTATGCCATTGAGTTGTTTCTTTTATTAGTTCATATTTTTACACGTGAGCGAAAAAAACCAAGTATTCTGAAAATGCCGTTTTCCAAGCAGGGTGCAATTTCCGCTCTTGAGTTCGCCTGTCTACGAGTGCCCGCGCTCGAAAGCTCTCTAGCGCTTTGGCGATGAAGATTATCTCCTGGGGAGTAACTCTTTCAGGATGCCATATGCACTCGTGCATGGCAGCAGGATCCAAGTTCTGCCCCTGCAATCGGTTACCTACAAGTATCCGCGCTTAAAACCTCTCAAGCGTTTAGGCTGTCAACATTATCTCCCACCCACCAATCCGCGTAGGGAGGCACTCATTTTGCATGCCATATTCAATACTCGTATGTGTACCATCACGCATATTCAGTTTCGCTAGCACCACTATCGTGCTGCTTTAGTTTTACTTTTACGTTTCGCCCTCCGCAACCAATGAGGATTGTCCGACAATGTCGTTTACAATTCGACAAACATCAGGGCGGCCTTCTGCCTCCCTGCAGTTTTCCGGCAGTGTGATCGATTACTATATTAACAAGTATCTCTGGCTCCCACCCGATTAATGTACGTATGAGTACACTACACATACGGCCATTCACTGCGCCTTGTGTACTCGTATCATATCACCGTCCTGCGGTAAATGTTTTCTCACCCTGCCGATATTGATGAGGATTTTTCGAGAATGCCGCTATTTAAGTAATTTGGAAATAAAACAGGTATCCTTGGCTTTCTCCCAATCGGTTGGCCTTAGTACGTACGTACAAGTACGCACTACAGTACAAGTATTCAGTGTGCCTTATATATTCGTAAAATACATAGCATCGCGCTGCTGTTTCCTCGCCCTGTCGTAACATAAACATGTACCGGTATTATTTCGACTGGCACATGATATGCGTAGCATACCGCAACAATACCTTGTACGAGCTATTGTAATTTTTCGGCCACCCGTGCAGTTTTTCTGCGTCTTGGCCGACTGTTAATACTATAAACTGCGAATAAACAAGTATCCGCCCATCTGACAGATAATGATATACTGCTGAATAGATCATCTTGATCTCTTACACCAACTGTAGCCCTGGTATATGAACACGAGTATGTTGAAGTCGGGGGTTTAGTTTGTCTCCGCTTTTCTCCGCGTTATTACTCGTACAAAGTTGATGACAGGATTTTCAGAATGACCTATCGTACAGCAGTAACCCAGCAAATATCCTGGTTGACATAGCAGAATGCTACTTAACAGGCATACTCGTACGAGTGTTACAGCAGTACGAATATACGAACACCACTGCTGCTGCTGCTGCTGCTGCTACTGTACACCAGCTGCAAGTATTTTAACATCAGTACGGAACGAGCGCTGCTGCTGCTGCCACTGCTGTGCGCCGGATACCCGGTAGTAGGTACTGTTTGTACAGCTTTACTCGCAAAACTGGGTGATGAGCAGAATTCACATCGCAGCTCGCTCGAGCCATCTGAACCAAGGTGCTGCATGCATGCACTGTTTTTATCGAAAAACTGAGCGATGAACAGAACTCACCTCGCAATTCGCTTGACCCATCTGAAAAACATCACGCCTTCGGCCTTCAAGCACCAGCAATAGGTGCATGCGCAACGCAGAACATACCGGTATGGTGCACGATGTTGATGTCTCCGCACTCGCCGCCCACACACCGCCTCTACCATGGCCGGCCCCAGGGGCTTTGCAACCCCCCTACTGTAGTACCGATGATACTCAAGAACCACGAGTAACCACGATATGTCTGGCCCAGTGATGATGAAACTCAAGAATCACGATAAACCGCGAAATACCTGGCCTAGCGTGCGACCGCTGTCCAGTTACAAGCAGCAGCCCTGTCTGTTCGCGTGTTCTACCAGTCTATCAGCACCGTTCAATACAGTATCCACTTGGCATTCCCACAAGCGCGATCAACCAACTAATGTCAGTTGCTGCTGTCAAAGTGAGCTACTTACGTACTCAGCGAAATAATAGGAACCACAGCGCCGAATTATCTCTAGAACAACAAACTGCAGATTATTCTCATCAGAAAATAAAAGAAAAATTCCATTCCATTTATTATTTTCGCCCGGCCTTTCTCTCTCCTTCCTAGTCTTAACTCAAATCTGGGGTCACAAAGTGGGCTTTTCTCCCCCCCCCCCCCACCCTATCGTACGGTTCTTGCCTTGCACTTTTATCGCGAGAAGATTTCAGCAATTTCTTCCCTCGTCAACTCTCGTCGAATTGTGCTTACCCACGCTATAATATTTGTTTTCCACAGTTGGTGTTATTTAAGAATACAAATCTCCACACATACGGAGACTCGAAGCCTCAACTTCCAACCTAACTGGCTTCGTGGCTACCTATTAGACCACCGGGGCGACCGGTGACGAGTTAGGATTACATATGAAATATTTTATCGGTTCCCGATCACTAATCATATTCTCTAATTCAACTGGATTAAACTAGATCTCGTGACATGAATAGAGCCGGTAACGGCAAGCATACGCGTTGATTGGCATCCCTATCATACGAGTAGCCTGTGGTACCATAGGGCAGGGGTGGATTAAAATACTTAATTGTTGATGACTTGAGTTATTAAAAGTGTGGATTGATTATTTTTGACATGAGGCATAAGATCAAACATGTGAATCAAGTACCATAAACAACATAGTTTGGGGGGTAATTAGAATAGTAGCATGCATTTCCCGAATTCGGGGAGACGAACGGAAGGCGGGGGGGGACTCATTTGTTGCTCGCCTTAGTCATTTGACCATTGACCACGCATCTCTTTCGAGACGGAGCGCCGTTCCTACTCCTAATAGAGACACATACAACACTTGGGCGCTCATTACGTTGTTTCCATATACTACTACGAAGAATTGTCTTGCTAGTTTTATCCCGCCGCCTGTGGCCACCATCTATCTTCTAAGATAGTGATCGTTTTCTCGCTTCTCTTCAGTGTACCAAACTTCTCTACGTCACATTCGTCGATTTTTCTCATCTCCTCCTCACGTCCCTTTCCTCATTTTACCTATCACATCTGTGCATCTACTTCCTCCTCCTACCGCTGGTATACCTCCTTCTTCATTCTGGCAGGTCCAAGTCCCCTACACGAAATCGCATTTTCAGCTTTTTCGTGAAGTCCATTGGGCCGTTATACTTTTTCATTCCTATCCCTTCTCTCAACCCTCTTAAGTGTTCTTCCCCTTCTGCCTTATTTCTTAGCGCTATCCTTTCCCTTCTGTCTATCCTTTATTTGACTCCTGCCTTGTACCCCCTAAATTTCTCGATATGGCCAGCATCTCTTTTTGGTTTCCTGCACCCTTCCGTATTTTCCCAACTGCGCTATCCAGCTCGCCCTTTGGTTAATTTCTCCCAAACAGCTTCATCAGTTATAGCTGGCAACCTCTTATTTGGCATGTTCTTTACATTGTATTGTCATTTCAACCTACGCACGTCTCTAAATGTCGAAACGGAAGGGGTGGATGAAAAGAACGAACCAATTACTTCAGCTACACGTAGTGTGGATTCATTAATTTTAACACACTGTAAGAGGGACATGACATGTACTGCTGTACTCGTAGCACATCCACGCGCATCATAGTAGCGTAACGGCTTTCAACCCGTTGATGCTTTGATGGTTTAGAGAAAGTTGATGCGTACCATTAATACCTGGTGCCGGTACCTGGTACCTAGTAGACACATTAGACGGGCCCAACTATGTTGTCTATTATGTTGTCTACACCGCGGCTACGGTAGCAGGCTATATCGACAACACACAGTACAAGTAGATACGTTCGTACGCATTCAGAGTTATTTACACAGATTGTACGTACGCCGTAGGGAATGCGTTTGGCTGGGACGACCTGACGCCTTGGCACTTGGCGCCGATATACCACCGCACTTTCCTTGCCGACAGGTCATAATGACCACCCGTCATGTCAAACATACACGAGTATGGCCACGTATATGCTCCTATGTACATACCACCTGGTAGAATAACACTACAGTAGTAGTATTACAGTATGTACCTGGTACATGGTAGCATAGCTGTTACAGTGCTGCTGTACTGCAGTTGCGGGTTTGTTTGTAGTCGATCATTATCTGTATGTACAGCAGCAACCATTAACACTACTGCCGTAGTCTGTACTGTAAGTTATTACTATTGTACCTGTAAAGAATGTACATCTTGTACTGTAATGTACGTGAAACGACGAATAACGGACTGATGCCCTTGTCATAGGCAAGCCATGCTTCATAGTTCCAAGTACCGGTATGATATGTGATACTACTGTAACACCACACACCAAAAATCGCTTGCTCTTGAAGTTCCCATTATTACACTACTGTAGTACCGTTTCCATGCATCTCCTGCGGAGGAAACCCTTGTCAGCCACATGAGCCACGTCCTTTGCCTGCGGACTGCAAAACTGATCAATACAACTCGCAATAACCGCCCAATGGTATGATAAGCAGTGCTTAGCGCCCGACCTTCCCCGCTTGTAGCCGTATAACCACAGAGCAAAACAAAAGTGTTACAATCCAGCCAGTATTACAGTAGTTCAGGACCATTCGCTGCCTTGTTTGTGGTGGCCTTGACTGGCCGGTGGTCGATGATTCCTTTTCAATTGGAAATATGGCGGCTTCTCCCGCTGGTCGGGGCTAAATTCAACACGGGTTGTTATACAGTAGTGCCAGGTACGAAGTAGTATGCGCTGGAATCGCCCGGAATTGAAATCGGTCGAGCGTACATATAAGCAAGCCTGATTTTGTTCTACCTTCCCTTGTGATCAGGTGGAATATCCACTGTCGCTCTTGTTCTGATACTCTACTACTGTAGTTTAACTTTAATCGAGCGAGCTACTGTAGCTTGCTGGTGTTGAGCTTTAGATCACTGCTTCTACTGCTGACTGGGTTGGTGTAGGATTCTGCGTGCGCACCTCCACGGCAGACGCAAGTCACGTTGAGTACTATAGCACGTTTACGGGCTTGCGACCTGTGGACCGCAGGCAGCACTGTGCCCTCTTCTCATAATAACATGCGCTGCCAAGCGCCTTCTCCTCGGAATCGTTCCCCCTCCTGTTGAATTGGGCTTACAGCGCTTACACGGCTGTAGTTAATGCTTATCTTCAGTGCAAGAAACATGCAGTATCTACTGTACACTACTACAGCTGTACAGTACAAATCAAATAGTTCTACAGTAGTAGGGCGCGATTGTTGGCTTGAAGGCTCACCTTCTCGGGGTGTATCTGTAGAGTGTGCCCACCAAGGAGCCCGAGCCACCTCGGCAGCACGGCGATGGGGCTTGGGAGCGAAGATGCACCGGCACTATTGCCTGGAAACTTGCGGGCGCGAGCCGACTCCCACGATTTCCACAAACAGTAGGCGAGGATAACAGCGACGAACACCACCAGCACCAGTAGCAGCAGTAGCAGGAGCGACGTGGCCGACACAGCGAACATATACGCCGAGGGCGGCAGCACCAGGTCTTGGTCTTGCACATTGCCGCATTGGTCCATGTCTGCTTGACAGAGTGGCCGTGCACTGTATGTATGTTGCCGCGTGTAAGGGCTATCCCGTATAGTGCGTGTCCGTCAATGGTGTTGGCCTCGTGTTTACTGTAGTTCGATCATCGTTCTAGTCGCCGGCCTAACATTGTAGAATAATTATCAGCCTACACTCCGAAGTCATCATAATAACTCCCAGGAATCTCAGAATTGATATCTTGGAACTCCGTGGCATTCTCGATGCGTCTTTTTGAAGTCACGGCGATTGGTCCGACCCATCACCGTATCAACGTCGATCGTTTTACCACCTTCCACAATGTGCTATGTATGACCGTCGACCATCGACCACGCTATCGCCCTATCACCGTCGACCCTGCGAAAGAAATCTCGCACAAACTGAGAACTACACTATTAATCAATTAATTGCAGTGCACTATTACGTGCACCGCACCCAGTCAGGGTGTTTCCGTGCCTTGCTTACGGGTTTTCCGCAAGAGTAGCGCCTGCCCCGCCCCGCTTGTCAAGTGTTGATGGGGAAGTTCCGATGTTGGCTTTATTTGGACCCCTTCCGTACCGATTGCACAGACAACACACTAGCTATAGACGTCGCACCAACTGACCATCTGCCATACTTCTGTGAGCGCGAACTGGCATACTGTAACCCATGTATGTACTCTACCCAAAACTGCCGTCTGACTGCGGTCTCGTGGTGCAGTAGGCGCTTCATTGTACAGTACTGTAGATAGTCAGAATGCGGACTACCACCCACAAAATAGTTGAACTTCATCCATGTGCACCAAGTGTGCGCTCCTTCAAAAGGTACTTTCACTGCCAAAGACAGTTGTTGAGAGTTAATAAAGTATCATGCTAGCTTGTGCTAGCACTTGGGGGTACGGTACGTGCTAACATGTTTACCTGGCATTGTGCAATAATCCGAATCTCTGCCGCCAGATGTTCGTGCCGCATGTTTTGATGGTTTTGATGGATCTACAGCCAGTAGTACAACAGTACTTCAAAATGATGCCGGTATACTGGTAAGGTGTACCTGACCCGCATCTGAAGTATGTTTGTGTTTACCTATTTATCTGATTAACGATACCTATTGCTCACGACACGTGTGACAGGATAAATGTTCCCCATGCGGTACCGATCGCGTAGTGCATTGAAATCCATGTATGTGTTACGATATGGACATGAAGTGCTCACTGTACAGTAGATAAAGCTCAAGCCGGAAGTAGGTACGTACAGAGGGCAGTAAACTTTGAGAATATCACTTTATTTGTTCAGAGTGCTTATTAGTGATCAACCGTGAAGCTCATCACATTACACATTGTCCGATAACAAGGTTGATAATGATAAAAAACACCAACAACAGGAACGCCTTCGAAACTATAGATGTCATTCTCTTTTGCACAACATAGACACCGTCACATACCCAATATACTATCGAAATAAATCGCTCGATGTCTCCATGCCTTTTGTGTTTTTGTGCCTCTTTCCTGCGGCGTCACGTCGGCCTCTAAGCATCCTAAAAACGTCGCGACACACCGTCGACAGTACGTACGTAGCACAATCGACACAGGTTAAGAACCATCGAAGCAACATTATCACTGGTGTGAGCTTTCCCTGCCACGAATACAGTATCGACCACATTACTATTGTATATATTATGTATATAGACAGCGTGATGCCCAATTAATAACTTCAAAATAGAACTGTCTTTAATACCAACTTGTTTTTATTAAACAAAATAGCTCAAAGCACTCGAAAATCACGTTTCGTAAGCTTTCTTGTGCAACCGTGGAAACTCCTATCAGAGGGGTTTCATAGGGCTGATTAGACGAAGCCCCGTCGGAGTACTTGACGCATGTGTCGTCTGGTATGTACAACACGAATAGTCCCATAGACCCACGTATATACGAGTACATTGTGTGCCGACCGGTGCTCTATTAATAGGATGTAGAGAAAAGCGCTACGTCGTATAGGCAAGATGTATCGTATACGTACCTGGCGATTGTATACTGATGGTGTATCGCATCGTCGAGCTGTATCATAGATTTGGTGACACATATATATTCAACCCACGACTAACCCACTTCGTACTGGGCAAGGCTAGTGGATATACATAACAGCCTCCAAGGTATCGTTGCGATCCGTACTGTAGGGGGCGAGAGGTTGTCTGCGGCGTCCTATGGTCTTCGTCCAAACCTTAAAAAAGATATATGTTTTGCCATGGGAGAGAGATCGAGAGTTTTGGTCGTCTGTTTTGTACACACCAGGGGCTAAATGCTTATTTTACCAGACGCTTGGCCGGCCACGCCACATGTCATCGACCAAGATGTGAGCACGGTGACACTAGGATGGGTCGGGGCTCTTAACCAGCGTGATCCGTTCCGAGTTAGTAGCGGGGTATTTGGATTTGTCGATCGATTTCTTCCGAGGATTCTCGTAAAAGTTGTCTCCAGAACCTGGGAGAACAGCAGTTTCATGAGTATTGCGCGGGCTCCCGTGACGTTAAATATTTGCCATTCCCCGTCGTGGAAGCTGTGCTTTCTGGTACAGCGTACAGCGTACATCAGTATGTACCACGAGTACCGTAGTTACGTTTCGACGAATCAATTGATAACATGTTACGGTTCAACAGTATAGAAGTAGTGCTGCGTTATCGATGGATTTCATATTGCAGCTTCCCACGATACGTACGAGTAGCATCGACAGGAGATACCAGGTGTCAGTAAGCGCATCGTACGCCGAAACACAACACGTCATACACCCACACACGACAGCATCCACGAGATATACCAGGTACCAGGATTTCTATACTGACAGGTATGATACGAGTACACGAGACAGCACTCGTACAACCCTCGACACGATAGCTTCCGCGAGAGCATAGTCGCGTCGACATCGATATTGTAGTCAGCAGTAGTATTATTAGTTACAGCAGCAGAAAGTAGTACGTCCGCATGCACCACTTGATAAGACCGTCTGCCATTGCAGTGTGCGTGTTGGTCTGTCTGGTACTACTCGCGATGGATGCTGATTGTACGAGTATGCATAGCTGATCTGTTGTAGAATTCGCATGGCCTGCCTTTCGCTGCATCGGCTTTGACTCCTATATCATCTTCACATTCTACTGTGTAGTATTGTTAATCACAGTACTTTGGAGTCAATGACACACTCTCATGACGCTCCGACACTATATATACGTACGAGTATTCTGCCAATAGTCTACGTAGTGTACAAGAGCCAACAACACAGAGGCCCATGACGCGCGTACACATATATGTATAGGTACAAAATGGACATTTTTCCGGAATACTTTCACTTTTCATCTCCGGCCGCGGGTCTTTTCTCCCGCTGTCGGCTGCAGGGCACGCAGGGGGCCAGCGTGTACACCGCGGGTCCCGGCCGAGGCCCGTGGGGCGTGCTCTGGGCCTTCAAAGTCGCGAGTTCTGGCAAATAACTCAGAGGAGACGTTCCGACTTGACACCGCCTCGCAACTACTATGAAAAACCTGCCGTACGACTGGTTTTTGGTTTTCGTTTTTGACCCACCGCATGAACGGAACACACACAGCACACGCACCACGCACGAGACAAGAATAAGGACCACACCGACTTGACATTGAACGAGGCACACATAAAGCGTCGTGCAGCAGTAGTTGGTACCACGTTGCATGCGTCTGCTCTCTCTCTGGGCTGTGTACATGCGCTTTTATACAAATCTGCAAATTTGGTCCCAACATTTTTCAATCTACGTGGAGTACATACATACACAGATCTACGCTGAGTCAAGGGCGGGTGAAAAAAAGGACCCGAGACCCCCACTCACATTTTTGCATTTGGGGCCGATTGGGGGGGGGGGGGGGGGGGGTTGCCCCCCGTATAAATATATGATATATTTATAGGTTGGGTTGGCGTCGGTTGGCAACGACGCTGTAAAACACGCCACTGGCTGCGTGAGCTAGACAACCAGGGTGCCGTTTTTTTTTGTTATTTGTTTTTGGCGGTCACCAAAGCTGGCGGTCGAGTAGATCATTTGTGCGGGGTGGAGAACCTTTGTTCCGCACAAGGGGAATGGTCGTATCACGTAGTGTGTATATGGTAAGGCACCCATGCGGCAGATACATAGTAATACCCATTGCTGTCTCTGGGAGTGGCCACACCAGAAATTAAATCAATTCATTGGAGGCTGTCGTCCATATGCAAGTCCGCCTCAGAGGAGGTTCTTAGCAGGGTGCAGCTCACCCTCCATGCGACTCGCCCAATACCTCACGGCGCTTCGCGCTTGGTGCAAGCAATGTCTGCCTGGTTGGTGAAAACCCAACGTGCTCCGCCCCGGCATTGTAGGGATGCGAGGGTCTATGGTCATACGACTACGGCCGTGCACGATATGAGTACACCCCCCCCCCAAATAAAACGCCGGGGATGCACAAACACTTTGAGAACGCCCCGGGCTGAGTTTTTTTTTGCGCCCCCCTACCGGCACGTTTGAGTTCGCCCCCGGGTGTTAGTTTTTCGGATATTGTTTTGGCAGCCCCACGGGGCGTTCACATACGTCGAAGACATTCATTCCGGCAACATTGTTGTTGTTGTTGTCGTTGCTGTCGTTGTTTTTGCTGCCGCCGTTTTTTTTTTTGTTCACTTCAAAACACTTTCCATCAACTAAAATCGCGCACCACCTCGGTACTCCTTCCGACAAACATGCGACTTACAATGTCACAAGTGAGCCGGTACGCAACGCCAAGAAGGTGTATGGTACGGCACGACTCACCAAGTATCAAGCGATAATCTAGCTTACGTAAAACCGCGATCGGAACTTGTATCAGAAATCCCAAGGAATACGTCATGACATTTCGAAACGACGTGACGCCAGACAAACAGAGACGACAGCTAAACTTAAACAGTATCGAAAACAGCAGCACAAGCGAATAAAAAAGGGGACCCGTCCACTCCGAATAGAGGCTACCGTTCCAGTGCGAGAGGTCCGTGGCAAAGTGTGTGTTTGTGTATTCGTCCGGTGGGTGCCCCGAACAGAAAAAGAGACCACACAACACCCCTGGGAAAATTCGCGCCGGGTATTTTTGTTGTGGGAAGATCACCCCCCTCCCTTTGAAAACGCCCCGGGGTGTTCTTTTTCACCAAAAAACAAAAAGGCACCCCGGGTGGTGTTCGCAGAGGATATTACGGCATTCGGCTTTGCTTGTTTGCTTTGTGCTCAGCAACCGAATGTGTTGACAACCAGGTGTGATAGTTAGTTTTGGAGCGTATGTCGTGTCGCCCCCCCCCCCACCTACCTACCCTAATGGCATGTGCTGTTATGTGTTTTGTCCGGCGGAGGACAAAACAGCCTGTCGCCCAACACCCTTCCCAAACCCCACTGTATCGGTTCGCACGTTGCCACGTGTGTCGCTTCTTGCTGTGTTGCATTGCAGGGCAGAACGCGCTGATCAAGGACAAGTGCAACACTCGCACGTCCCTCATGGATGTGGCCAAGTGCCTCTCGGGAATCATCGACGGCCAGAGTAACGCCGCCAAACTTAGTGACTCTATTCACCACCTGCCACCTGTTCGAATGGCCGTTTCGGCGACGGCCTCGCACAGCTTAGTGCTCAGCGCCTGCGAGTTCTCTATCGGCCGGTGGCCGCGGCGATTCATGGCTCTATCGGCCGGTGGCCGCGGCGATTCATGGAGCAAGAGATGGCCGCCGCCTTGCTGCATTGCAAACAGGGCGGGGAGGCCCGCAAAGCGCGGATGCGTTGAGCCACACGTTCGAGTACATATCGGAGAAGCTTTGGGACGTGATATTTGTCTACCAAGTTCGCGAGGAACGCGACTCCAAATCCTTCCCCTACGTCGTCTTGCTCTTCTCCGACGGTAGCCACTTGTGCCAGTGCCGCGCACTCCAGACACTGGGGCTTGGCTGCCGCCATTTCTGGGCGGCAATGCTTCTTCACCCCAAGTTCCGGTTCCACGTCGGGCTCCTGCACGAGCACTGGCTGACGGAGAAAGCCAGGCGAACACTCGAGGAGGGCTGGCCACCCGCCGCCACGCCTGAATGGATCGCGGCGGATCGCCAAGGGGGGGCAGCCGGAGGAACGGAGAGCGTCCAAGAGGCGGCATCAGAAACCGGTGTTGGCGGGGGGTGGAAGGCTGTCGTGGGGAGCTGCCAGACAGTCCAAACGGTCCTGCTAGATCGGAAGGAGAAGGGCCCAAGCGTACAGGATAGACAAATTTTGTACGCCGACGTTTCGAAGACGCTCGGTCTCTCATGCAGTATGCTGTCTGGTAGTTTCCCCCCTGAAGTCGCCAAAGCTCTGGCGGACAACTTTCATGCCTCCATCTGTAGTCAAGCACAGGTGCACACTGGGGTTCGGAGGTCACACTGGGGTGGGGAGGGTGGCAACCTTCGTCGGGAACCCCGGTACCGTTCGCCTGCTCCCTAGATCAAGTAACCTAAGAAAACGCGGTGCGGCAGAAGTACGCGGCACGAGGGCGGGTAGAAAACGAACCGCTACTTCCGGGTCTTGAAAGTATGCGTGGTCATCGCAGCTAACCTTAGCCGGTGGGAGGCGGCGGGCGTGGTGCACGCACGGGACGATGGCATAATGTCTAGGGCTTTCCTGGAATGGGTTTTTTTTTCCCTTTCCCGTGCAAATATCGTTCCCGTGGTGCCATCCAAGCAGTTCCCGAGGAAATACTGATTTCCCGTTCCCATCCAAACAGTTCCCGTGGAAATGTATGATTTCCCGTGGTTTTCAGTTCCCGTGCGGCCGTAAACTCCCGTATAAATATCGATTTCCCTTTTATCG
Source organism: Saccharina japonica (assembly GCA_008828725.1). Taxonomy (NCBI): domain Eukaryota; class Phaeophyceae; order Laminariales; family Laminariaceae; genus Saccharina; species Saccharina japonica. The sequence goes on from MEHQ01004020.1 coordinate 1,047,387, forward strand.
TGTAAACCTAAACAACTGCTGAGAAATAAGTGATTCCCGCGGGAATTATTCTCGCGCCTTCCGGGATCAGCAAACAGGATCACCACGTACCACCAACCCCAAGATCCGGGGTATTCTATAATATATGTATGTAAATGTGACTAATATCCAAAAAAACAATTAAAACGAAATCACCAAAAATATCAGGGCATTTCAGCATAGATTTTGTTCGTGTTTTTCTTCCTTTTGCTCACGCGTGTCTTATGTATTGTTTGTTGTGTTTTTGGTTCTTTGTGTTCAGTTCAACCATGCACCAATACTCGGGAAAAAGAGGAACGAAAAACCGTGTATGTTATCCGGGTTTCTCCTGAGCACCCCCGGAAAGTTCCCAGGTGGATCCCTAGACGCATCATGTAATAATATTGTGTCTTTCTACTGTACTAAGTACTGTCTATCGTGTCAATGACAATGAGCACCGTGTACTCGTGACCGAGTTAGCTAAATGTTAAATCCCGGAGTCCGCACAAAGAACTGCAGACGCAAAATCCTAATAGTATCCGTCCCGTTTCGCCGGACCGCACGTATAAGTGTAAACTCCGCGTTCCGACGCGCCACACAAAATCAAGAATCAACCCGTTCCCAGCACGATTCGGGCGATAACATCCAGAATTCCCGTGTACAGCGATACATCTTTAAATCCCGCACATTTAGTGATTCTTTTTCACCCCTCAAAAAAGGAAGCTAAAACATCGTTACCGCATTATTAAGTTTACAAACAAAACCAGTAGTACGCCGGTGGTGGAAAGTATCGGTCCAGTGCAGACTGCAAACGTTGGAGTTGTCGACAGAAATCCCCGATCTCACACAGTATGAGCGTTTTATTGTTTTTTTTGCAATATGTGATCGAAGTTTTTAGCTGCGAATTTATATTAGCTTGATTGTGCCTCGATGTATACATATGCTACGAGAGTCATAGGAGTTTACTTGATTGGGCTCTGTTTGGTGCTGCTGGTAGTAGTCTGCTTGTTCGCTAGCTCCTGGTGGTCGGGTGGCGGGCTCCTTTATCTCGTGGAGGTTGGGTTTGATCGTCGGCAGTAGGTCTGCTGCCTGACTGTGCTGATGTGCTTCGGCGCGCCAGTGCTCTTGTCTTTATCATCGTCTGGTGTCCTTGTTATTGGTCTTGGTGTTTAAAAATTCCAGTCGTGTGGGTGTGGGTGCTGGAGAACCAAAGAGAGGACATTTTAGGGTGTCCCTCGACGGCGGGTGTCCACCGATCGTGGACGTTAGCATGCTGTGCGTTCTATTGCACCATCCTGCCTGCGCCGTGCCGAATAGGCGCTCCACCCACTGTCATCCCGCAAATTAAAAATCACGCGCGAGCCATGGCAGATGTATCCCTTACACATAATGCCTCATCGATATATGGAACTCCCTACTATAAAATGGATCATCTCCGTCGTATTATTTAGCACAATCAACGTCCCCCCTGCTCAATATATACGACCATATAAATACTCTCCCCCCTGCTCTGTGCATGACAAGGCACAACAACGCAGGGTGAATGTATCGCAACTCATAATGAACTCTTATCATACTCTGAAGTGCAAACTCGAAAACCAAAAAAGAAATTGAAAACTGAAAGTTCATCAAATCTCCAAATCGAAAACCAAATTCCGCAAATCAAACCTTCAAAACCTCAAATCAGGTCTTCGAACTCTCAACACAAAAACATCTTAATATCAAAAGGAAACTCATCCCGATAACAAGTGAAAACCGCTCCCTTACGCTCAGACCAAAACAATTGCAGCCGTGGAAAATATTACACTATGTGGTCACACCAAAAAAATAAAAACTAAGAAAATATATATAATACTAGAGATCGCGAGAGACCCCGTCCCTCCGGATACAAGTCTCCTTTCACCACCTACTCCCGCCATAGATTCACAGATCGCGACGGTAATGCGAGATAACATACAAACTCCTTCCCAAATAACTAATCTGGCGTGTAAACCACAGTAGTACCCGAAATAAAAACCAACACAAATCTTCCTATCTCGAAGACGCATCAATATTCATCAGAAAACCTCTGTGGTAGTGGAAAGCCGCGTTATTGAGTGGCTTTGTCAAGAAGTCTGCATGCTGCTCCTCAGACTCTACATGGACAATACTAACCTCCCCCTTAAAAACAAGCTCCCGCAAAACGTGGTGTCACATGCCGATGTGTTTTGAGTTCGACGTACACACTGGGTTTTGTGCCAGGTGCCTTGCTCCCTCATTTTCCTCGAAAACCGTAATGCAAGTCTCCCCAAAAGCCGGAAAAAAAAAACTCCACACATACCGCCTGAACATAGCCTCCTTAATGCTGTCTGCCATTGCTACACACTCGGCCTCAGTGGTCGAGAGCGTAACGCATTTCTGCGTCCTCGAAAACCAGCACACACACGCCCCTGCACACATTATAGCCCCACCGGAAACTGACCTCCTGCCAGTGGCCTTGCTAGCATAGTCTGCATCCGCAAACGCTATCAAGCCCATTTCCTTTTTGGAAGATAATGCCGAAATCACTCGTAGAAAACACGTACTCTAAAATGCCAATCGCCGTCTTCCAATGTACCTCCCTCGGCTTATTCGCGTACCTCGCTACCACTCGCACCGCGTTCGCAATATCCGGTCGTGTTTGGTTCGCAAGCCACATCAAGCATCCCGCCAACTCGCGAAAAGACCAGTCACCCACGGTTTCATCTTCGAAGAACTCCTCGAGTTTCAGACCAGTCCGAAAGTGGGTCACTCCTCCCAGAACCTACATTAAACCTTGCCGCGGTATTTTCAGCGAAAGCCTGCTGCGAAATCGTCAAAGTACCGGCATCCCAATCCCTACAAAAACGACAACCCGCATACCACCGCAACTCGCCCAGGTTGTTCATCGGAACGAGTCGGTTAATATCTTCACAGAACTGATCGCACCTGGCCTTGAGTCCTACAGCAAAAACTATCATCTACATGAACTACTGTTACTACGGAGACAGAGCCCAACTCGATCAACCGCATGACACACGCATCAGCTGGGCTTTGCTCAAATCCAAGACTCTTCATGTGAGTGAGTACGTGGTTGAGCCACGACCTCGACGCTCGCTTCAAGCCGTAGAGACTGCGGTTCAACCTGACTACCTTACCAGACATTTCGCCGCAACCGGGGGGTAGTCTCATAAAAACTTCCTCTTCCAAACTCGACTGAACGAACGCTTGCTCAGCATCAAAATGACACAAATACAAACCCAACTCGCATGCAATAGCACCCAGCAAACGAAAACAAGACGCCGCAGGGGTGGGGGCAAAAATCTCATAGAAATCAATACCCTCACGCTGCTTAACTCCTCGCGCTACCAGTCTCGCCTTCGCCCGAACCACCTCGCCGTGCTTGTTGGACTTCCAGGCGAACACCCACTTCGCCGAGATGACGAAAAAAGTCCGCTTGATTGCTATGTCGCTCCAAACGTCCCCGCGTCTGCCAGCCCGTGGTACTCCTTTTCCATCTCCCGCCTCCAGATGGCCGAATACTCGTCCGTACACGCTTCAGCATACGAGGTCGGCGATAGAAAGCTCGCTCGCCGGGCGTGCGTGAAGAGGGGAATTCTCGTACGGCGGGGCTTGGTGGAATAGTATATGACCTATACCCTCCCTTGCTGCCATCAACGACAGCAGTCCATGCCCCACAGCTTCTCGGTGTCGCGCAGTTTCCCCCCTCTGTCCTGCCCCTCTGCACATCACCATCCTCCGGACCCGCGGTGTGGCCACCCAGCTCCTGGTGCCTCCCAGTCTACCCCCAAGTCCGGCCTCTCTGTACATCGCCATCCTCCGGGCCCGGGTTGTAGTAACCCAGCTCCCGGGCAGCACGCTGTGAAAGCTGTGGCTGGGGTGGCTGCTGCGGCGGCGACAGCGGCAATGACGGCGGCTTTGGTGGCGGCGGCGGCGGCGGCGACGGCGGCGGCGGTGGCGATGGCGGTGGCAGCGGCGGTGACGAAGACGGCGGCAGCGACGGGGGTGGTGACTGTGGTGGCGGTGGCGGCGGCGGCGACGGCGGCAGCGGCGATGATGGCGGCGGTTGCGGCGGCAGCAGTGGGAACGGTGTCGGTTGGTCGGACCGTACGCCGGGGCCTCCCAGAGGCTCTGGCATGTCCGGGGACGGCGACGGTTGGTAGAACCGTACGCTGGGGCTTCCCAGAGGCTCCGGCATGCCCGGGGACGGCGACGACGGCGGCGGCGGAGAGCACTCCTCTTCCGAAAGCAGTAACNCTGTCACAACAATACACCTGCTGGATCCCCCCTGCTAGCTGTGTGGTACGGATCCTGCCCACGCATACTGGACACCACAGCCGTCACAAAGGCAACAATCTGAGCAGCGGCTACTACTGCGTGTTACACAGCTTCTTCTGCTGTACTGCTGTGCTGTTCGATAAGTGGCGCCTTGGTTGCTTTGTAGTTTGAAGTCTAGACATGCACCCGTAACATTCAGCAGTACTCGTACGTAGTAGTACAGCAGTACTACAGTACTGCTGTACGTACCAAAATATCCGTCCGCATGTTGATCGGCCTATCGTTTTACGTAGATAGACTTATTATGGTATGCATGCATACGTACTCATCCAAGGGCGGGTGAAAAAAAGGACCCGAGACCCCCCCCCCCCCCCAAACACACCTTTTTTCATTTATTTTTCGCTCAAACTAAACATCCTATTTGTCAGCCGTTGGGCGTCAGCTGCTCAGCAAGACGTTGTCGAAACAATGCGCACGAGCCCTACGTGTGTTGTTTGTGTGTTTCATGAATAATTTGGATGGTGAGCAGTGTTGAAAGTGGTGTTTGGTTTAATTTATCTGCAATAATAGTCGGAGGGAGGGCGAACAAACGAAGTGCTGAAAAATCGGATGAGTTGGATGAGTCCAGACATTGGAACACTTTGTCCGTTGCAGCCCGCGAGGTGCATAATGAACTGGGCTCAAATTTGCGCGTGCCAACTTGAGCGAACTACTGTAGTTCCTTTAAAGGATCTCGCGTGCTTGACAAAAGAATGACGCCACGTCATTTCTGATCTAACTGTTCTTAGCGTTCTCGGCTTTCCGGAATCCCACCGTCTACTATTGAAGTGAGAGCAGAACCTTGGCAGAACCCATAAGAATGACTACTACGCAGATCATCCGGCTACCCTCCCTCAACCACACTCACTCGTGCGGCCGTTGCAATGGGCACTGCGGTCAGAGACGGAACATGGGTTTGTGGTTTGTCGCAACTGCCCCCCTCCCCCGCCTCGGCTTGCCCCAACTTAATTCGTTTCCTTCCACGTCCGCTTCTTTGTCAGTGTCCGACCTCTGCTACTTTTAGGCGCAGTGGCTGACAATTGCCCATTCTAAAACCAAGTAACTTGTGGTTGAGTCAAGGGTTGAGTCATTGGTTATATAGGATTTAGTATAGGAACTGGAAAAGTCATTGGTTATATAGGATTTAGTATAGGAACTGGAAAATTCATTGGGTATATAGGATTTAGTATAGGAACTGACAAATACCCGCAGTGGCTGACAAGTGCCAATTCTAAAACCAAGTAACTTGTGGTCGAGTCAAGGATTGAGTCATTGGTTATATAGGATTTACTATAGGAACTGGAAAAGTCATTGATTATGTAGGATTTAGTATAGGAACTGGAAAATTCATTGGTTATATAGGATTTAGTATAGGAACGGACAAATAGGGGGGGCGTACTCATTTGTTGCTTGCCTTAGTCATTTGACCATTGACCACGCATCCCTTTCGAGACGGAGCACCGTTCCTACTCCTAATAGAGACACCTCCAACACTTGGGCGCTCATTACGTTGTTTCCATATATTACAGAGAAACCTTTTGCTAATCTTATCCCCTTCCTGCTTCGCCGCCTGTGGCCACCATCTATCTCCTAAGATAGCGATCGTTTTCTCGCTACTATTTAGTGTACCAAACTGCTCCATGTCACACTCGTCTATTTTCCTCATCTCCTCCTCTAGCACATCCCTTTCCTCCTTGTACCTTTCACATTCTCCCACTATGTGAACTCTACTCTCTATGGCTTTGCCACATGGGCACATCTGTGCCTCTACTTCCTCCTCCTCCCGGCTACTGGTATACCTCCTTCTTCTTTCTGGCAGGTCCAGGTCCCCTACACGAAATCGCAGTTTCAGCTTTTTCGCGAAGTCCATTGGGCCGTGCAGATACCTTTTCATTCCTATTCCTTCTCTCAACCCCCCGTACATCTCTAAGTGTTCTTCCCCTTCCACCTTCTTTCTCAGTGCTAGCCTTTCCCTTCTTTCTATCCTTTCTTTCACTTCTGTCTTGTATCCGCTAAATTTCTCTATGGCCAGCGTCTCTTTTTGGTTTCCTATTTCCTTCCATACTTTCTCGACTACGCTATCCCACCTTATTCCAGCTCGCCCTTTGGTTACTTTCTCCCATACAGCTTTATCGGCTATGGCTGGCAACCTCTTATTTGGCATGTTCTTTACTTTATATTGCCATTTCAACTTACGCACGTCTCTATTTGTCTTAAGTGGGTACATTCCCAGTTCTGCTCTCAATACTGTATTACTCGTCGTACTTGAGCATCCTAGTACTTTTTTAGCTGCTGTCATCTGTACTGTTTCCAGCTGTTTTACGAGCTTCGCGTTCCCTTCCCATACTTCTCCTGCATATTCTAGCTTTGGTACAATCACATTCATCAGTATACATCTCTTAATTCTAGTGTCAAGGTGCGAGTCTGTTAGGACTGCTTCCATCTTGCCTACGTGTGCCTTACCCTTGCCTATTATTTTATTTATGTGTGCATCCCAAGAGCAATCTTTTGAGATTTCTACGCCAAGGTACGTATACTGGTCTACGATCGGTAATTCATCTTCTCCCCACTTCCACTTACAAGTTACCGGACTCTCCTTATCTTCGTTACATACAACTACTGCGCACTTTTTTACGTTCGCCGTCACTCTCCACTTCCTGGTGTACTCGATTGCCTTCTCTATTTGTTTCTGCAGTCCTTCGGGTGTTTCTGATATGCAAACGAAATCATCAGCAAACATCAATCCCGACACCGTATCTTCCCCCACCGTGACTCCCTGCGATGCTGCTTCTACTGCTACTATCATGTCATTAATGTATACCTTGAATAGGTTAGGTGATAGCGTACATCCCTGGGCAACTCCCTGTAGGATATCAACGTACTTCGATATTTCCCCGTCCAACATCACAGCACTTCTCGCACATTCCGTCATCTTCTTCATCATTCTCCACATCTTTCCTCTTATCCCTATTTCCCACAACTTTTTCCACAGCCCATTTCTCCATACTGTATCGTAGGCCTTCTGTACATCTAAAAAGAAACAGTACGTTGTTAGCCCCGCGTCTTTCCTGCCTTGGATTATCTTACCTAATGTGTACACATGATCGACGCAGCTACGGTTTGGCCTAAATCCTGCTTGCCCTTCGCTAATCTTTTCTTCCTTCTCCATCATTGTTCCCATTCTATCGTTCAAAATCTTACAGAACGTTTTACCTACAGTGCTTAGTAGCGTTATTCCCCTATAGTTACCCGGGTCAGCCTTGTCTCCTTTCTTAAACAAGTTTACTACTACTCCTTCTCTCCATCTCTTAGGTGCGTACTCGTTTTTCCATATCCAGTTATACAACTTAACCATCATGGTAAGCATTCCTTCTCCCCCGTACTTCATAAATTCATTAACTATTTGGTCTGCCCCTGCTGCCTTTCTATTCTTAAGTTTAGCTACACACTTCTTAACTTCTTCTCTTGTGAACTCTCCCTGTAACCCTTCTGAACCACTGTCTTCCCTTTCTGATGCATCTACGTTCGCCTCCGCCCACGCGTTGATATCTTTCTCAAATTCTTTGTCGAACGTTTCGTTGGTTGTGGGCGTCCCTAGCTTGCGGTAATGCTCTACAAGTACTTCCCTTTTCCCCTTCGAACTACTAACCATTTTACCGTTCTGTGCTCTTAATGTAGCTATCCCCGTATCTGCCTCTCCTGCTTGTTTGCCTAGTATCCCTTTTATCCCTACCCACATCTGCTTCATCCCGCCATCAAAGTCTTCATTCGTTTTAGTAACTACGTCTTTCCATACCCCTTTCTTCTTCTTCTCAACCACCTTTTTTACTTTATTTCTAGCAATACCATACTCCTCCCATCCTGACGTAGTTTTGCTCGATGCGTATCTTGCGTGTGCCTTTCTCCTTACTCCTATAGCCTCTTTTACTTCGTCATCCCACCATTTTACTGCTCTATTGCATATTATCAACTTCTTTCCTATTACTTTACTTGCTGTGGTCTTGACCAATTTCTCCCATCCTTCTATTATCCTCGCTCCTGCATTATCTCTCTCTATATTGTTCTTTGTCGTACCTATGCTTTCCAGCAGATCGGAAAAATGCTCTGCATTTTTAGTCATCTCTTCTTGGAACTCTTCCCGTTTTTCCTTTACTTCTAGTTTATCTATTCGCCATCTGTACAATTTCCTACCGCGCCTATTTTTGATAACTCTCGTCTGCTGGCTGTCTGTCCATATTAGGCAGTGATCCGTAGTTCCTACGTCCGCTGCGCATACATGTACTTCAGTTTCCTTACTACTTCCGTTTTCTACCACTATAAAGTCAAGAACGGAGCTTTCTCCCTTTTGTATGCACTGTCTAGTCCATTCTGGCTCTGGCTTGTTTGCTCTACCGTTCAGAGTCTTCATCTCATTGTTCTTAAGGAATTTCAGCATCTCTTCCCCGTTCTTATTCTTTGTTACTTCCCCATACTGTCCAATGTTCTCGTTCGGGTTGCTTGCCTTCCCAATTCTTGAGTTAAAATCTCCGACTAGTACTACTTCTCCTTGTCTTTTATATTTTTGTACATCTACTGCTATTTCTCCGAACTTCTTCTGTATATCTTTGACCGTACTCTTCGACTCTGGGGGCATATAGATGTTTCCTAAGAAATAATATTTCGCTCCCCTCTCCCCTGGTATCTTTATCCAGATGCTTTCATCGAATTTCGTGTCTTTGATCACTTCTATTATGTCACGCAGGTATTCTTTGACTAGGAACCCTACTCCCCCCGCCCCCCTATTCTTCTTGTTCTGTCCCTTTCTCTTTTTCCCTATCCATGCGTACTCTCCAATTGTGCATCCTAGGAGGCCGGGGGGGGGGGTTATTTGCTTCTTCGGGGAATGAGCTGTTGAGTTTATTTTCAGCTGCTGTTGTGTTGCCCAGGTTATATTTGAGTTGTGACATTTAATCCAAGAATATTTGCGAGTGGTGCGCGAGTGGGCCGGGCCGGGCCGGGCCCGTGATACATTTTGAAGTCACCGACCGAATGACGACATAGGCTGTGATATTTCAATCTCCCGCGCCGCCGGTTTGGCCCTGCTGGCAAGATGCCAAGCTCACAGGTTGTATGCCCGGCCTACGCCCGGATTCTCAGGATACTTTGCTTCGTTTTGTTTGCGACGTGCCGCCTCCTCCTCGAGGTTTCGAGGCCGCAATGTTCTCGTTCGCCAGCGCCCAGCGGTTGCTTTGGGGAGCCGCTTGCTGTCCGCAATCGGTGTAGGCGACAGAGTCAGCTGTATGCCCTCATATCTGGTCTTTGGATATCCCGTTGGGTTGCGTGGATTATACACGAAGTACACTTATCATCAGGCGCATTTACTGCAAAAATGTATTATAATACAGTACGAGAAAGTCACGACAAAAAATGACCCAGATCGTGATTTAGTTCGATTTTTTTAAGGTTAAAACGCTGAATGGCGTCAAGATTCACGAGGTGTTCTTCGTGAATCTACTCGATACAACAAATCATCATTCAACACAAATACAGTGTTAATAGTAGTATAGGTGCCTGCAGTTAAGAAATAACGTGTCGAGAAAAATGAGCCCAGATTGGCACGAACGATAGAAAAAATCGGTTAAAAAACACAGCTCACCACTGTGGGATCGGCTGTAAACCCTACACAAAATAGTTAGATCGACGTCGGAAACAAAATAAGTCGTTGAGCCCGGACATCAAACTGAAGCTTCTTAAAACCGGGAGCCCACTGTACCTCAGATATGATATCATCTACGTAGTGACATGTATTTGTTTTGCATAAGGAATTGTACTCGCTACTACTTTTCCCTTTACACTATTATACAGCAGTCTATGCAACACAAGTTTGCTCCAAAAAGGGTCCAAAAAGGGAAGTACGAAGCATGTGCGATCTATTTTCAACTTGCGACACCCCCGGGATTTCAAGTGACCAACATCCCGAAGGGGAACCTTGTACCTATGATACCATATCATGCGCACTACAGTAAGTAGTATTTTGTGGTCTGGAGTCGACACCATGCGTGCGAAGACTCAACGCGCACGTAAATATATACTGTACATGCTGCAGCAGTAGTCTATTCTACAGCAGCAGCGTCGAAATGACTTTTACACACCAAATGACAGCCGATTTTCCTAATTGAGAATTGCCTTTCCGATGAGAATGAAAATCGAAAATATTGGTTTTTGAATTGTAAGCAGTTGATTGTAAGAGATATACTTCCCTCACAGTCCTTTTTTTCACCGTAAACTATTGTCAGTTATGACACCCGTCGACGACAAAAAAAAAAATGAAATCGGCATCGGCAGTCTCAAGATATCGGAGATCCCAGAAAATTTGAATTTATGGGCGAGGTACCTCGCTCATAAGGGCCCATCTTAACGAAGACAGCAAAAATTCAATTTGGAAAAAATAAAATTCAAATCCGCTTTTCATTGGTCAACACACGCACCAGCATCAAAGATTAGGATCTTGGGGTCTAATCAATTTGAATTGGACGAAAAAACCAAGAAGGTCCCAGGNGCCTTTCCGATGAGAATGAAAATCGAAAATATTGGTTTTTGAATTGTAAGCAGTTGATTGTAAGAGATATACTTCCCTCACAGTCCTTTTTTTCACCGTAAACTATTGTCAGTTATGACACCCGTCGACGACAAAAAAAAAAAATGAAATCGGCATCGGCAGTCTCAAGATATCGGAGATCCCAGAAAATTTGAATTTATGGGCGAGGTACCTCGCTCATAAATACAAATTCCCTTAAATCCTTGATTTTTCGAGCCTGTCAAGGTTGTTTAAAAAACAAAATCGTGGATCGATACCTACCATCCAGGAACATTTTCTAGGTCAAATTTTGACCGTGAGCGAAATACAACTCTTAAACAATAACAAAGTACGAAAATCGATTTCCATTCTCATCGGAAAGGCATTTCTCAATTAGGAAATCGGCTGTTAGATGCTCAAACGATTTTAGTGCAGGCGATCCTGCTGTACACAGTATTCCTGCTTGCAGCTACAGCACTGTCCAAAAACAACAACGCATTAATAGTATAGCCTGGACTGCTGTAATTTACAACAGTCCTGAAACAAGAACGGTCAGGTGGGCAGGAATTGTTCTACAGCAGCAGTAGTCCCCCGACTCGCGATTTCGAGACTTGTCTGCTGCGGTTGCTGTGTGGTCCTTGCTACGTTTGTTTGTGGTCGAGCCTCCCACCTCCCACACAATTCGACTTTTTGGAGATGTAAACCTCACCCGGAATTGCGGTGTTTTGTTTGTGGGAGCTATCTCAATGATGCTCGGTGGGAGCTGTTAACTTTATCTGAGTCTCCCCACTCTAGGTTTCAAGATGTTTCTGCTGCGCGTCGCTACTGGCCTGTAGTACGGCACTACAGAAGTAGTAACATGAAATCGGAGCTCCGATAAAAGTTGAAACTCTTCACAGATAAGGCACACGTTCACTGCCCGATGGCGTCATTTCCGTCATTTCAATGACGCCCCTTTCAGCTGAACGTTTGGTGTTGGCCAAATACTACTGCTGCTGTATGTCACACGTACATATTATACGTACATAATATAACAATATGCGACACAAGGTGCACTTCTACCCCCACGTCGAGCTCTTGAAAGTATCACTCCTCGCTCAGATCAAGATCATTATAATGCCTCCCCTTGGCCGAGTTGACTGCCTTGTGCTATGATAGAGAGATGAAATATTTTTCGTCTGAAATGTTTTCTGAATAACTGCGCTCCTTAACCCCAAATCTTCGGCATTTTTTTTTTGTTTTTTATGCATGCAGTGTTTTTCATGGTATATTCGGACCATGGGATTGCTCATCCGGTATGATAGCATAGCAGCATAGCATAGCATTCTGGTTTCCCTACAAAATCAGTGTTTGACTTGCTATTAGTATAGAGCTCCTCAAATGACCATACACCCTCACAAACATCGTTGTGCACCTCTACCGTAGCTGCGTCGACTATTAATTCGTACCAAGGTACAAGGTACCGTACGTAGCAGATTTATTCCGGGGATCGAAAATATACCAGGTATATATTTACCATGTTTTACGAACAACATGATTTGGTCCTATTTACTAGTGTTTACTATGGTGTATACCGTAATAGTGGAATGTGAATGTTATCACTATCCATACTCACTCCTAGTGTGGTGACGAACCGCTTCAACGTCAGTATGCCAATATACATGGTGGAAAACAAATACCAGGTACCAGGTACCAGGAAACAGGTATTATGCGATAATTATAGTGACATACAGTCGAGGTCCTTCTATAGTGCGGGTTATATAGTGCGGGTGCCCGGTATAGTGCGGGTGAAATCGCTTGGCACAACTTAGACCCCTCTATGGTGCGGGTGCCGCACTATCCAGGGCACCCCACTATAGTGCGGGTTTGGTACCTCTCAAGACCCTCTATAGGGCGGATTTGGGCGTCACGCCACGTCACCACCCGCCTACGAGTAGATGCGGTCAGCAGAGGCACACGGTGCCATGTGCAGCAGGCGAACTCTGCCAACTTAGGAACCTCAAACCAAAGCCCCCCGATGTTTTTGTAATCTGCAAACGGAAGGTCAGTACAGAATGGAACAAGGAACCACAACAGGGGCTGTGCGCGGAATTCCTTTTTGGTTCAGTGATGGAGATTGCCTCCGAAAACAGTGTGCCGATCCATTCTTGAAAACAAATAAAATGCCCTTTTTTTTCAACCTTTCGGCAATCTTCTTGACGAGCATAAGGGGCAATCTCATTTCTCGATCTCGACCTCAAACTTCATCTCGCCACATTTTAAGCGGTGTTGATGTGTCGTACCCGTAGCTCCTGCATTATACATGTACGGTGCTGGATGCTCAACACTCAACAATTCAGCAACTCATAGGCGAGTCAAGTAGTGTACAGTACGCGACAGATGTTTAAAATATCGATTATTTTTGGCCAGTCTTGAATTCATTCTCATGTAAAACTGGGTGTGTTCCACACTATTTTCAGTACAAAGAGGTCGGATTCTTATTTTCCCTCCAGAATCTCAGTCTCAAATTATCAAGTATCAGATTCTCAAATATCAGATTCTCAAGTATCATATGCTTAACATATGTCGCTTACTGTACGAGTCGCAGTATGCATGCTCAATATGGCATGGAAAGGTGTACAGTGTACAGCAGTACGCCACTGAGACCGAGCGTCACATGACAACTATTATATTACCGCAAACACCATACAACACTAATTCCAAGTAGTTTGTACCCAGAATGTCGGAATGTGGTGTTGTTTGTTGTTGCTGTCGATTGATGGCACCTGTAACGGCACTCTTAAATCTCTTGCCCCTGACAGCCATCAAGGCTATCTCCACACTAATACTAGTGTACTACAGTAAGCCTAAGGCGGTCTTGACCGGCCAAACGTTAAACTTAGGCCATCCAATGACCTCTTTCTTTGCCTGCCCCAGGCCTGCCTATGGTTTACTTTTGTTTGTCGCGCATTTCCTGTTGTAGTTGTCTTGTTGTGATTTTGTGTGGGGTATGAGACCCGGTGCCGCGTCATATAAGGGTTTTAAGTGTTATGGTATTGCATTATTTTGGCGGGGAGTACGACAGATCGAGATTGATAATTGAATTGATCAATCTTCGATTATGATTCTAGTACAGTACTGCTGTAGATTGAGGGATCGGCCGCCTAAATGGCCGATTCACTCTCGAGAACATAGAAAATATTGCAATATTTTCGGGGCCATTCGATCTCAATCTCCATCACTGCTTTTGGCACACTCAGCGTACATTGCGTACCATATGCCATGGACCTAACGCCCTGCCATCTCTGTACAGTATATTATGTGTTTTTACCGCTGTGCAGTATTTGCAACATGGTGCTTTCTTCTCATCCGCAAACGGACGCAGGCTTATTTCTACCCGTAGGGATACTACATCTTCCATACCCCTCGCGTGTTGCATGCACTACGGGGCCACCTGCATGCAGTAAACCCTCGTTGATGGCTACGTCTTAATGCTGAAACCCAGTGACATCACAAATAGCGCGCCTACCCGCACTATTGAGGGTTCTAAAAACCCTCAATAGTGCGCCTACCCGCTATAGTGCGCCTATTCACTATTCAGGCCCGGATTTACATACTGTACAGTAGTGCGGGTGCCCGCTATAGTGCGGGTTTTATCGCTTGTCACATACCCGCACTATAGAGGGACCTCGACCTGTACCTGGTAGGGAGTAGCCGACACATAATTTGAAGTGGATACTATCTGTAAACCACACTAACTATCAATAATGTTAATAATCCTGTACTCTGATTATTTATCGAGGCGTCGCCATCCTCGACGAAAAGGCACACTATAACACTATAATGCATTCATACTATTAATACTGTTGTACGAGTAGCCGCAGGCCGCAGGAGGATCGTGTGCATCGGTTGGTCTCGGCAGTTGATGTTGGATGATGTACAGTATATATAAATACGCGTTTCATCATTGTTGTGCAACGAACAATTTTACGGCGGTGCGGTGCGACTACAGCAGCAGTACGTTTCTACCACAGCGCAATGCTACTATAGTAACAATATGGTGCGGTACAGTGCGGTGCTGCTACAGTGCGGTGCTGCTACAGTGCGGTTCTACTACAGCGTGGTTCTACGATTAGTGGAATTATTGCCCTATTAATACTACGTACAGCAGTGCGGTGCTACTACAGTGCGATACAGGGGGCATGTTTGGGCCCGACATGATCAGACCAACGGGGCTGTACTACCACACCGCAGTGTACCTCACTGTAGTGGTAGGACTATACCACCCTGTATACAAATACTATCACCGCGCTCCGGTAGAAGCGAACGGTAGTACTACGCTGAGGAAGTGCTTAAAATGTTTGTAACCCCATCTCAAGTTTTTCATGCTGTATGGGATAAGCCTGGACCAAAGGGAGGTTAGCCAGCTTGCGCGCGCGATGATTATCAAAATCATGTTTTGGGCGATGTGCTATATACAGCAAATCGTACAGAGCTCGTCATGTGAGTGACCGCACAAAGAAAACAAAAAAATGCTTACCCCCCCTACAGTTGAAAGTCTCTTTCAAAAATGCTTATACTCATACTTCAAATAATGGTGTCTCCTAGTGATGCAGTAGTCGTCCTTACTGTTCTTGGCATGCAGTGTTCAAGACAACAGTACAAGTCGTCACTGGTTTTGGGCCCTTGCGTGAGTAACGTACCGGAAAACTCGCCGAGTCGGTCTCAGACTGCCAGCCCAACTTCCCCAATGTTTTGGTACGAAAACGATAGAGAGGCGCACACCACCCATCACTCGTGTGAGCGTACAGTAGCAGTACGAGTAGCAAGTGTGGCTACAGTAGAGGCAGAGGGCTGTTGTCCGGGGTGCCGCGTTTTACTTGGCGCAAAAAGTAACGCAAACGGATTTATCAGTGTTACCTGTGCGCGCCGAATAATCACACCTGACAGGTTTGTGAAAGAGCCGATAACGGCTATATGTACTATCTGTACGTTAGTGCCCTGCCACCATAGAGGGGGATATCTACTGTAAAGCACAGTATATCGTATATTGCTGTTTCTCAGGTTCCAACAAACATATACAGTAGATATATTGGCAGCTCTGTTACTCGCCCAAACCTCTACGCATCTCGCCTTCAATAAAAAAGATACGCCCAACAAAGCGAATAATCCTGTGCACCTACTGCTGTACTACTTTAGTTGTACTGTAGTAGGCAAATAACGAATAGCGAGCCGCGGTAAAACAGTACTGGGATACTGCTATACCTGGTATACGATACTGCTTACTAGTATATGGGATAATACAGTACAGTGGTACAGTAGGCGTTTCCTCATTTGAAACGTCCCGCCAGTCACATAAAATTGAGCCCCAAAATACCCCCCGGCACTGTAGGGATGCGACGGTCAATGGGCGTATGTATGATCACGGCCGGGCAGAACAATGAAGACAATGATGACAGTGAGAACAATGAGGGCCATGAAGGCAACGTGTAGGGTAATGAGACAACCCTCACTCTACAGTACTTTGGCATGGCCCTTATTCCATGCACGCCTGAACAATTGCGGGAATAAACCGGACGCGTACTACGGTAGAGGTACATACAGCTAGTGTAGCCAGTTGTAGCACTTTTTAGCTGAAACGATTTATGAACGACACGGCCCCTAAACCGTTCTGTTGAAACTCGTCCGAATTTGGTTCTCGTGCTACAATGTTTTCTGTTGAATACATACAGTACAGGACACCTACACGTAATAAGAAACAGACTAATAAGAAAGCCAGGCTGGCATTTCCCAAAAAATAAGAAAGACGCGAGGCTGGGCCCCCGCTGCAAAATAAGAAAGGCCTATTACCCCCCTGGGGCGAATCCCCGACGCCTTCGGGAAACCCTGATGCCTGCCCCTGGTGGTCGCGAGTAACATCTTTCAGGTTTTCAGCGAACATTTGTTTTCAATTTTGACCCGTTACAGAATTGTGTATTACTGTACAGTACTGTAGTATATAGATTTTATTGCGTTTTTAACGCATTTTGTTTTTTGCCGTTTCATATTTCTCATTTTTTTCCACCCAACAAAAACGTGTTTTTTCGACTCGTACACCCGAAAAAGTGTACTCGTACTGGGTGTATGTTTTTCAACATCCCCGCAGGGAGGAGAGAGAGGAGAGAGTGGAAGAGCAGCCTGTAGTATTGTAGCAGACTCAGGGCATATAGGTCTTGCGGCCCTCATTTTGTAAATGGCGTTCACGGCCAGACCCAAATCGCTCTCCACATTGGGTGAATTGAGACACAAGGAGAACCTTGAATACGCAGTACAGTAGTTCGATGAGCTAAAGAGCGCCGCGCGCGAAGGCGGTGATCCTGCAGACACATGTTTCCGACTTTGACACGCTGTGGTGGCTACGATGGGACGGCTCCCTCGACGAAGAGGAGTAGAACAGCGAGCTCGGGGAGCGTCTTCGTTCAGTTCGACCACTCATTGCGATTGGACGCGCGTGGCTCGACAACTCCCCCACGTGCCAGAGCCGCAGCCTTCCGGGAGTCCCACACCGTCGAAAGTGGGCAGAGCCCAAGGACGTGCTGCTGCTGTTTCGGAAAACATCGTCAACTAGTTCATCAGGGGCTCGCAGAAACAGTCGGTGGATTGGCCCTGCTCCCTTGTACAACTCATACTGCGTTGCTTTACAGCAGCGCTAGCACAGCAGTCGGCGAGATAATCCTGCCACAGTACTGCTGCCATCAGGGTGCACGGGTGAGGTGCAGCCGGTCGATGCAGGATACGGGTGGTTTGTCAAGTTGGGGGTGGGGAAGGCTCTCGAGGCATGGTTGGAGAAGGGTGATCATGTGGAAACGTGGGGCACCAACAAGCTGTCTGCCTCCGACCGTAGTGTCTTGCTGACTCACTGGGTGGGCGAGGCCGTCGAAAACGTTGATTCCGACCAGCTATAACGTAGACGCCTGTTTGAATATACTGGGCTTGCGACGACAGCAGACGGAACGGACGACAACCTCATCAACCTCGAAGGCCTGGACGGGCCGTGCACGCTCATGGGCGCCAATGACGGCAAGGAGCTCCCACAGACGAAGACCATCCCGAAAGGTCGAGCAACGAGAATGGCGAGGACGAAACGGAGGGTGACAACACCGGGCCACTTCGTGGATCGGATGACGTAGCTATGCTTGACGATAATGATGACCTCGACGTTGATGAAACAACACTGCCTCTGTAATGCCCACCGGGTTGTGTCTTTGTCCGCTCACCTCCTCCGGCCCTCAAAGCATCACTCGTGAAACGGCGCATCATGCTGTGCTGGGTGTTGGGATGGGTGAAGGTTTTCATCACACGGCGGGCACAGGCACGGATGTGTCAGGATTACGACTATAGGGTGTTAATCGAGCGAAAACCGGCACTACGCTCAGTATGAGGCTTCCACTCGGGAAGTGCATTGCCGTTGGCAAGGCCGCAGCATATAGTCCGTGGGTGCTACTAGGTAAGGCTACTTCGCTTTCGATCATGCTTCAACGTGAGCTAACATACTGGCGCCACCGCAGGGAGTGGGCAGCAGGGACATCGACTGGGGCGGTCGCACTGGACGTGGCAAGGAGGACAACGACGAGGGGGAGAATGGCAGTGAGGAAGGGAGACAGGAAGGGAGAGGGGGGGGGGGTGTACTTCATTTTCATCCATGGCAGCAGTCGTATGACCACAGACCCTCGCATCCCTACAATGCCGGAACGGAGCATGTCGGGTGCTTACAGCGAAGAAAGCGGCTTAAAAGAGAACAGCAGCAGCAGTGGCAGTGAGAGTGAGGAAGGGGCAGGAGCCGACAAAGAGTGGAAGGGGAGTGACGACAAGGAAAGGAGGAAGGAATCGGGTGCGCGCGGTGTAGATGTCGACAGCGATAGTGGTCTCCTAGAGGGCGGCTTTCCGAAAGCGAGGAAGAAGGTGAAGGTGGGGAAGAGATTACTGACGACCGTACCGGGACTAATGATTCGCGCAAGGAGAAGGGACGAAAACGCAAACGTTCCTACTCCGTTGCCGAGCACGTTTCCTCGGCGGCAGTGCCCCCCAGTAAGAGTACACGCCGAAGAGTTCGGACGCCGAACGTACGCATGCGCAATCAGCGAGGGGCGTACAGTCAATGACGGTATTAATACGAGTTATACAAATAAGAAACCAGCTTGATTTTCGATTTTTGCCCGGCCGAATAAGAAAAAGGCTCGATAAGAAAGAGGCTCATAGAATGATAAACATAGGAAATCCAGGCTGGGCCCAGATTCCTGTTTCTTATTATTAATAGGTGTCCTGTACTGTACTCGTACTGTAGGCCATACGATTGTTCATCGGGTGGAAAAACCTTTTTCCTCCGAAATTAGTTTTTGGGTGACTTACTATTAGTATACCAGGTAGACAACTTAGATATAGTACAGATCTCCTCAAGTATGTGAAGAACATCACAAAACAAATGGTGCGCCTCTATCGTAGCAGGCATAAACCACATATTAGTAACCCCACTCGACGTGACGCGTCCAGCGACGGGTGTGCGCCAAACGATTTCGAGCAAAGCGCATCGCTTACTACTGCCCTCGCTCATAACATCGGGGAGCGTCCGGACACTGCCGCTGTTAAAGGCGCCCTTCAGGCTCCTTCGTTGGCTTGGTCCGTCGCGTATAGCTCTGCCCGTGTCATGCTCCGTGCGTGCAGGTCTTCGATCCTGGCCTGAAATTGAACTATCGACGGCGGCTCAGTGTACGACCAGTGGAAACATATCCAACAATGCTCCCCATGCTCTGTCAGCGTCGCTGTCGAGGGATTACCGCGGATACGGTGCAAACCATGTAGCACTACTGTACCGTCAAGCGTAGTTCGCAGATAGAGGACATTATCCTACCCTTCGTTAAGCCTCTACCTTATCACTGCAGAACCTACCCACCCTACTTGGAATTCCACGTCTTCTGTCCCCGAAAACGTGCACTTCTTTCCTAAAGAGCTTAAGATCCCAACCTATAATCCCATGAGGGTCAAGCCACCCCCATTTATTATCGTCGATGATCGTACTCTATGCACCCGTCTCTGTCGAACCGAGCTCACTGACTCGTCCAACGCCGACCCCATCAAGATCTCACGTACACCGGACCGTGTCATGTGCACCAGCACAACTCAGCTGGTACCTGACTATCTTCTCCAACTCAGGTAAGGCGGCACGGTTGCTGTTCTACCAGATGTACTCATGCCCTACCGTCAGACATATGGTACGGTAAATTGCCCTCAACCCAGCTTTGTCACAAACAAACACGGGCTATCAATTATTATAGTTGTCTAGGGCGGTAAAATGGCGATACGTAGCCTTTCAGGGCGCATCCAAGCGTTTAAGTTGCTAGCCTATACAGCCCCAATTGCGTTGCTACTGAGAGTGAGCACGTGTGACGGATAAGGTGCAAATGGGTATCAGGGAAGGAGGGCGACCTGGCAACATGCTCTTTTTCGTTTTGTGTTGTTTGGAACACACGCAGGAGCAAGTCACCTACAGCAGCACACCGCAGCAGGACCACAGCAGCACTACCAGCACCACCACGACAGCAGCAGCAGTAGCAGCAGCAGCGACGGTAGCGGGGGCGGCGGTGGCAGCGGAGGTGGTGGTGCGTGCAGCTACGACACAGCCGCAGCACCAGCAGCAGCACCAGCTACAGGGGAGGTCGAAACATGTGTTTGTTTATGGCCTCTCCTCTCTGCCTCTGGTGCTGCTGTGACTACAGCCGTGAAAACAATTTTGGGCTGTGAGGCTGCCGCGTGCGCCGCCAACACCGCCGCCTCCGCCACTAACACCGCCGCCGCTGCCGCGCCGACACCGCGCCGACACCGGAGCTTCTGCTGCTGCTGTTGCTGCTGCTCTGCTGTGTTGTGCTGCTGCTGCTCTGCTGTGTTGTGCTGCTGCTGCTGCTGCTGCTGCTGCTGCTGCTGCTGCTGTGCTGCAGCTGTGCTGCGGCTGCTGTGCTGCTTATGATGTGCTGTTGCTACGCGGCTGCTCTTGTCACATACCAATATGATACCTGGTACGACTATATGAACATCTGGTACAACGAAGGGCTCTTCCCTTGAATTGCACATTACGACCAAAACATTTCCCCATGAACGACTTTGAAACAATGTTTCAAATTGGATTCTTCATCGACGAATTCAGTATTCGCATATTAAATGCCGAAATTCGGAAAATACGTGGATACCGAGTTTGAAAGGTGTCTATTGGACTGCCACGGGACACGGGACTGCCATGTGACTACCGTGCAACTGCAATGAGTGTCATGGCCAATAATTGAGTTGCCACGGCACTCCCTGAGATTGAGACGTGACTTCATGGTACTGCCATAAGGATGTCGTGGGGCGCAAACGCTTCATATCACTACCATAAGACATAAATAAAATGCCGTAGGGTTGCTATGGAGCTTCTATGGGACTGTCCACGGGACGCCACGTGACTGCGACGGGAGTGCCATGGGGTGCAATGGAGCTGTGGTTACACTGCTATGACTCCATGACATAACCATGGGGCTGTCATGGAACGTTCATGGCCATACCATGACAACTATATGGCACCCTGGCACTTTGTTGGGATACCATAGGACTGCCATGGAATCGTCATGGGGCTGCAAGGGGACTGTCGTTGGGCTGCCATGGGACTATCATTGGACATCCATCGCAAGGCATGGGATACCATGGCTTGATGTCACTATCATAGCTGCCCCTTGACGCTTTCACGGAAGTCCTGTAACGGTTTTCATTGCATTTTCATCACAGTCGGTTTCATAAAAATGGTGTGATAGTGGCTTGATGCCACGGAGTTTTCATGGAGTAGGTATATAGTAAAATGGAATGGGTTCATGGGATGCCATGACTGCCCGATTGCAGCCACACTACAGTCTCATGGCAGTCGGATGAAGACATAGTAGTCTCATGGGAGTCCCACTTCATCCCATGGGAGTCCTGTGCAAGGCCCCGCTCGCTACTCGTCAAGTACATCCTCTCGCCCCCGCTCCGATGTCCGCCTGTTCACCCCCAGGGCAGGTTGGCACCGAAACATCAAAGGGTCTAGTCACGCTTATTTTGTCTATCGTTTGGCCTTTCACGGCGCACTCCAAACAAGTTCGCTACGAGGTGCAGCATCGGGAGGAGGGTTCCATGACCGTTTGCCGGAACAACGGTTTCTCCTACGCCTCTCCGTTGCGCTGCCACGAAGCTGGCGTGTGTTGCCGTCACTGCGCCCACGACGACGGCTGCGCGTGCGATCTTTGTGATCACAATCATGGCGGTGGCTGGTTTGTCCATGCAAGGGCTATCGGGGTGGTAGTCTGATCGCTGCAGGCAAGGAAGGAGTGGCTGTTGCGGCTACGGTTACCGATGCCGCGTGAGCTGCTATCACTACCTCACAGCCGCGGTGCTATCACTACCTCACAGCCGCGGTAGCTGAAGCAGTCGTACTGGCGGAGGTCAGACTCGACATTGGGTTCTGCCTTAGGTCCTCCGAGGCGTAGTGCTGATTTTTCCCACGACATTGTTGGACATTTTGTTCAAGGTAGTCTTGCTAAATCCCCCCCTCCCAAGGTTGGGACACCAGCTGAACAGGTGGTGATGCAGATGGCCGCATCTACGGCTTGAGAGTTGTTGGCGTCGGTGTCGTCTGCATTACATGTTCCTTGGCCGACAGCGGTGCCGGTGCCGGGAACGATTAGGCCGGCAAGGGCAACAATGGTATCGGAGCTAGCGACATTCCAGGTTCAGTTCGTGATGACAGGCATAACCACAAGAAGGATAACTGTCAGTGTCCCGTATCCTGTCTAACGAATAGCATCCCAATCTTCCCAATAAACGGTATGCTGCGATGCATTCTTTTGGCTTTTGGCTCAACGTTCGTATTGTGAATACTTACCCTCTGACGGTACGCCTCTCCCGCTGACCGCGAAACATATCCTCTTGCAAGGTGGAACTCCCACGCGCCTTACCCTGCATTCGACGGATTCCAGCTCCAACCAATAAACGCCCCAATGGTGGGCCCCCTCTCCCTCCGACCGAATAGGCTAGTCAAGCCCTCCCGACGGGCTGTAGAAGGTTAAGCGAACGTTCGCCTCGTATATAGCTTTCACGGCGGTCACCTTTCCACCGAGCTCCTGCGTTGGCGACCGTACAGCTAGCTCTAAGTGTCACGTAATTCCAAGCTAACCGGCTTCATCAATAAAGCTTCCTGGTTTAACCCACGAACTCTAAGCGATCCAAAGGCTCTACAGTAGTCTTGGCAGGTTGCCTCCTCCACTGAAACAGATCATCCCGCTCGGATGGGATCACCCCCCCCCCGTTGCCCGTGCAATAGAGCACCACGGAGGGTGAGTGATTTACTACGACAGGCCTTTGAAGACGGTTGGTGGTGAGTGAGCTTACGGTGTAATTACCATCCATCCCGGCAACCCACATGAGTGACAGCGATCGCGGCAGTCTTGCCAGCGGGAAATAGGGCGGCACCATTCCGAGGTGATGAGGTAGATGAGGTAGATGAGGTAGATGAGGTAGACCTCCCACCGATTTGGGCGGCGTCCATGGCGGTGGCCGTGGCGGCTGTACTTGGACATAGGCGGAGAGGAAGAGTGTGGAGGACACCACCTTCCCATTATCGTAGGGAAGATCGCCGGCCGCGGCGGCATCGGCGGCGAAAGCGTCATACTCGGTTATTTTGGGCGGAGGCAGTGGCGATGACAACGGTGACATCCGAAGTGCCCGCTGCTGCCGACACCAAACGCTGACCCTCATCAGCACTCGGAGACGACGGCTACTGAAGCACGTTCCCTCCGCCTGCCTTCGACGGCGCCGACGTGGAAGGCCGCCGTTCCGTCCTCTGCATTAAATTACCTCAGTCTGCGATTCCCACCGTGCACATCCGGACTACTGGCAATCTGGAAGATAAACCCGCCTCAGAAAACTCATATAATCGTCCAGCGTTCGCGCTTCGGACGCCGGGGCTAGAACCTATGGATCCGTACGCTCAACACAAACTCGACGGCGCCGACGTGGAAGGCCGCCGTTCCGTCATTTGCATTAAATTACCTCAGTCGGCGATTCCTACCGTGCACGCCCGGACTACTGGAAACCTGGAAGAGAAAAGTGCTTCAAACCATTGATAAAACGTCCGGCGTTTGCGCTTTGGACCCCCGGGCTAGCACCTATGGCGCCGCAACGCTCGAAACACATTTAACTCTGGGTGTACCGTCACCTTAGCTAGTGCGCATCCCTTGTAACAGTAGTTTGCAATACTAAACGCAAATGTGGGCAAAGGCAACATCCTTCCAAAACTTTGCACGGCACTGGACTCAACGAACAAAACACATATCGATAGAAGCTGTCGAGGCCCAACAAATCCTACGAAAAGGGTACTAAATACCTTGAACGGCAAAGTGCTAGGGTGGGGGTCCTGCTGCTCCGGGGAAAATGTTTACCGGTACCCACGAGTGTGCGAGTACCTGCTATATTGTAGGGCACCTGTTCATTCTGCGCGGTAGCGGAGAAGCAAATGCAAGAAGCAAGGCAACGTCGCTCCAGCACATTTCCAATATTTATTTTTGATTATTGTGTCTCATTTCTCCTCCCTCCTAGTCTTAACTCAGACCTGGCGTCGCATAGCAGGCCCTCCTCCCATGTCCCTCCCATACTGTGGCACGTGGCTTGAATTTGTATCGCGAGAAGGGTTCGGCCCTTTTTTCCCTCGTCGACTCGCGCCTGACTGCGCCTACCCACGCAAAGCGCTTTCGGCAGTTGGTGCCTTTCTTCTGTTAAGCACATCCTATACTAAACATACATACACCACGTCTACAAGGTCTGGCTCCAGCTTGTCTTTCGATAAGTTATCAGTTCGGGAATAAACGAGCTCCCCGTCCTTACTAAGAGACGCAAGGGCAACGCTCGCAACACAGAGTTCAACGCAACACGTTGTACACGTATTCTGGCCAACGGGAATGGTTTGTATGCTAAACCACAGTCTTTTGGAGAGACGTCGGGGAATACGTCATATGCCACCACGAATGTTTGCTTGTGTTTGTTTTCACGGTGGCTTTAGCCAAGCTGAACTAAATTTCGCACATATTTTTTCTGGTATACGATCAAGCATCATCGATGAGAGAAATACGCTCTCGAAATAATCAAGGTTCGATTCGCTGGCTGTATGTAATCCCAGAACGCCTGAAAGTCGTAAGCATCTCCTGCGCCGCCCCGTACCTCAGAATACCGGGGAATCCTAGCCGCCGTCAAGAAAGTACGCGTCTACGATCCTTCCCCGGTGCACACAAGAGGCAGTTTGTGCATATGTTCGTCCCTATCAGACTCAGACCGGAATGACAAAGCGATCACGGCTGTTGCGGTCTTCCGACGTTGACAACTTGTAAGATGTGTAAGATGTATCGCATGCGCCCCTCGATCCCCACAGCCTACGACCCCAATATGGTAACACCGACTGCGGCGTCATTAAAGTATTAAAAAAGACTCCCCACGGTTGTCGAGAAAACTCGTGGGCTCCTCCGTGATAAGTAATCCTCGCTCAGCAACTACGGCATGCGTGCTGCTAAACGTCTCATCCTTCTGCTCCCGTGGCTCGGCGCCGGCATATCCCTGTGACATTGTTGTGGCCAAGTAGCAAAGATGGGGGTCAACGAATGACATGGAAATGTTTTCACGAAGAGTGGAGGCGTCATAATGGTGGATGGGAGGCAGTGTCGAGGTAGAGTACTACTCAGAACAAGTGTTAGTGACGCCTTCTATAACCGCAGCACGTGAAGGCTGGACAGCATGCCGCACGCCCTGCGGGGTAAGAGGGGGCGAAGGGGGGTGTGGCGATAGTGCTGTAGAGAAAACAAAACACGAAACCCGTGTGCACAAACACGGACAATTCGACACGAACGAAAGAACGACGAACAAAACTACTACCTGCAAGTCATTGGTGCGTAAAACAGCACCTCTTTCCTGAAGCGATCAATAGTATTAGCTCTGACAAAACTGCCGTCAATTATCGGGAGTAAACTATGTGGAATTGGAGTAGGATACTCTTGCCGTCGCATAGGGTTAATGCAATTTTCGGTATGCAAGCCTTTCATTATATGCTTTAGAAAGTTTTTTCTTGCCTTCAAAACTGTTCCTGGTCCAGAAAACGAGGCTCTTTCGCCGAAAGGAGTCCGACCACCCTCTCCATTGAAAGAGTTTGCGACCATTGTAGCTCGATTTCCTATGTTCTTGCCGCGAATAGAACATCGATCAAACATATGCTCAACGTTACGTTTTACTGACAAGAATCGTTTCAAATGGCCAAGTCAAACTAAAGGTAGCTGCTCTCCTCAAAGAGGATGAAATCACCCTCGACACCCGTGCGAGAATGTTCCGATGTACGTATAATGTCATCGCTAGGAAACGAATCATCCATAGCACTACATCCCCACCCCTAAATTCAGCAGGAGCCCGGGGCCAGCATCGCTGTACACCCGGCTAGGTAGATGGCCCAAGTTCAATACCAAAGAGAGAAACAGGGTATAATAATATCCGTCGTAGTCAGCGATGTTCCCAGTGGCGGTTATATGTTGCGGTTCATGTAGGAACCTGGATGCCTGCGCATCAGTAGTAGACCCGTGGATATGCCAGACTATGGTCCCCGGACACCACGGGGGCATTGCGAGAATAGCCATCACGATTTCCCCATTTTTGGGGCAAGGGAAGTTTTGAAAGCAAACTGTTCGCGTGCAAAACGACCGGCATTATGTAATGTGCCTCACTGCCCAGGTGGGACGTATCAGACGGCAAATAGGTAGCGAGGCTGTGCATAAAAATAATGCTAAAGTTGTCGAGGACAAAAAACAACAGCATTCGAGCAGACAGCAGGGGTAGTGATGAATGCGATGGAGCTGTAGAACCAGAAGGAGTACAATCTAGTCGATGAATACAAGTCACTTTCGAAACGGGGGCATTTCTCGTCCGGATCAGAGGTGATGAGGCCGCAGGGCGAAAAGAGCCCACGATACGTCTATGGCCGTAATTCGCTTTGCAGAAATGGGAGAATCTTAGCCCGGCTGTGCTGTGGAGGCGGCGGTGAAAACAATGCAATTCGGGCGCTTGTCATCAAGCAGACGTAAGACGAAAACATGTCCGAAGTTCGAACTTGCAGAAACGTCACGACAACTGAAACTTGGGTGAACGCCCGAAAACAAATGTGCAGCCTTGTCGTGGTCACTGCCCGACACCACGCGGGCGAATTTTTCAAGCGAGTTTTTTTTGTCTCTTGCTGGGTCACGATCGTCACAGAATAGTTACACCTACGCTTTCACTGCAGACGACGTTACAAATACGCTAAAGCAACCGCACCGCAGAAAGCGACAACATGATTATGTTTCACAACCTAAAGAGCTAATCGTGCGGTATGTCGATCTCAGTTCACGACACCACAAAGTGACGGTAGAGTCAGTAAGGCAGGCAGGCAGGCATCACGGGTGGTTGTAGTGGTATAGATGGACGCAGAAGGGGCGGAAATTCCTTGCGTGTGTCGAGTTGGCGTCTAACGCCACTAGCACGTGCACATAACTCCCCACGAAAGACGCTGATGTTACTGTACATGCCAAACAAGGACTGGCGACGCGGGACGGGTGGGGCGATCGACACACGGTCATTTTGCAGCTCTAATGTGCTGTGGAGTTTCGGGTGCTGATGAGGCGCACCGATACAAACGTACAACAGGGGCCCACTTGATCGACTGCAAAGCAAGCGGCACTTGTAATAGCTTGAAGCGGACTGCGATAGAGAGATAATTCGCCAGACGTTGCGACCGCGACCTTCGCAGGGCCCTACTGCGTGTCGAGAAGCAAACAGTAGGTTACCAACGAAATCTCGCAGTAACGCAAGGATGAAACAATGCCCAAAAGTTCGAAAGCTTAGTCCATTGCCAATTCGTTCCGTACACCATGATGTTCACGTGCAAAGCTCAAAAACGAAAGAGTTAGCTAGGTTCAGTTTGCCCATTACTCGGCTAAAGCTGCGGTCGGTGGCTTGATCGCTACTGTTAGTTGTGGGTACGGGATTTATTGTTTGTCAATGAGGGGAGGTCCTGCACGGAGAACATCAACCATGAAAATAAATACCAAGTATCAGTAGTAACCGTACTAATACCAATGTTTGTGCTACGATAGCCCTTTGCGTCGGCGCATGGACCAATATCCAAGGCACCCGAGGTTTCAGCTGCGTCTACAGCTCGACCTCGCGCCGATTCTGTTTCGCGAAAGTTTATAGCTATGACGAACTACTACAGTAGGAAAGGTGTCATAAATGCATGCAACATCGTCAGCTCTTAAACTGCGTGCCTACGGGACCAATCCGCGGAAAATCACTGGAACCAGTACTAATGCGGGGCCATCGCAAGCTCAACACCACGATATAAAGGGCAGATAGTTTATGTGTGAGATCAAGTGCCTAAACCCGACGAGTCGATTTGTTAATAGCAGGCTCACGCTGTTGGTATTTTGTAGACCTATGTTTCGTAGTAATAGAGCTCGGTCAGACTCAGCCTGAATGTTGCGCGAGTAAGTTGTCCCAAACTGGAAGTTCGAAGGCTGGATGACCAGCGAGTCCGCCATGCGTGAGCGACTGCTTCAGTCGCAGCTGCATATGAGGACGATGCTTTCCTTGAGCTGTGGCATGGGCTGTAAGTGTTGACATTTTAAGCACCTTTCCCGAATTGACGAGAGCAACAGTCGTGACGGCGCCACCGTGACCATGCTGAGTTCAATGGGATCAATGGGGGGCCCAATGAGAGGGTTACTACGTAGGAGTTTGGCATCGAGTGTCAAAGGGAGGCGCCGAAGAGCGCAAACGGCAAATGATGACGAGAAAGGAGCGGAGGTCTTCGTGCGAAGATGTTTGGCGCATGGCACGAAGAGGAGTAGAGCGGACGCGTGGCCGACGAAGAAAGCAACCAACCAAGGCATCCTTACAGCAGGGAAAGGAGGTGTTGATCACAGCTAAAGTGGTCTCCGTTAAAGAGTTCATAGGCTTGATCTGTCCATCACCATCGAGATGTTCGGTTCGCCTAGCCATATCCAGTACCTCGCGTAGGAGCGCTCGAACTGCCTCGGATGTCTACCCTTGCCTGTGCTTGGTGCCTAGGCGTACTACGCATCTCCGTTTTCCTTTATCTCGTTTTTGATATTTCATTTTATTATTTGAATGCGACTTTGTTTTGTGTTATATTTCTGTTGAGTGTCGCTTTTTCTCCAGTAATCCTCTCTCTGTCTCTCATTGACGTGATGTTTATGAGCTGCGAAAGGCTTTTATTGCTCGCATGCAATAGCTAACTCGTGAGCTAAGGCGTGAGAGTGAACGATGATGATATTTTCTTGTCCGAGTTTGTGTTTTTCTCGGAACAACGACTTCCCCAAGCCCTTCGTCGGTACCTGTTTCGCATGTGTTTCGGGGCAGGCAGACATAGGCAACAGGGACTGTTACGCTGTCGACATGACAGGGGGCTCGATTGATATGGCCCTTTCAGTAAACAAACTGAAGTCCGTCATCAATCACATCTAAGGGTATGACCACCACTAAAGGGAACAAGTATCCTATGGCACACCACCAGCCAAGACGTGCGTGTGTCGCCATCTTCGGCCATCGACAGTTTTACTAATTCCGAACCCATCCCAGTCGCAATTCAAGTACTTTCGTCCCCGACACTTGAAGGGTTCGGGTGCCGTTCTAAATAGCCCAAGCTGGTGTGGGTGCAGATATGCGTTGGGGCGTGTTTTACTCGTGTCATGCTCGAGGGGGGCGGGGTCAGAGAAAAGGCCTGACCCTGCAGAGAATGAAGCGGCAATAGGGGCGGAAATAAAGCTTGAGCCGTTTGACGTCAAAGAGACTTTCATTATGAGCTTTCAAACTGACTTCACAGTTAGGTTTTTCCCCGGAAAGCGAGGAAATGGGCTGGCTATTATCAGCACGAGTCCGACTTCGTTAGGAGAGGTACCCAGGGGCAAGCTCACGCTTCTCGAGGGCCGCGGTTGGTTGAGTATCCAACCAGCCCTTTTGAAATGTTCTTGCTAAACAATGTGAAGTTCATCAAGCTCAAGTAGAGCCTCTTCAGGATCACATTTTTCTGACAAGCAATCAAAGAAATGGGATCTACGTAGTCGTGCGAGTTTGCAACTGCGACGCTCGAGAAATGGGGAACTTACTTGAGTGCCTCTCCGAGAGTACAGTAATTGGACTTGTTCCGAGAAGAGCCGTCCCGATTTTCTAACGTCCTGGGAAACAATTTAGGCACAAAAGCAGTCCCTTGGACAACATAATCTAAAAGCGTGAGTTACATCGGTTTGAAGGATGACAATCCATGGAGCCGGTAGACACGTTGTAGAAATCTTTCATAGCCGACCGTTCCTATGAGTACCCTCTCCTCGTCCAAAACAGCGTGAAAAGGTATCCCCCGTTTCATTGTTTTGTCTGGCATTTCGTAATCACTTTTGCTTTCCATTTCAATCCGTGAAAACGTATTACCCTCTACGGTCTCGCGGACAAGAGGTGGGCACAAGTGACTTCTGCTGTCTTCCGCCTGGTAAGGGCCTTCCTTTACATCACGCAAAGTCACGCACATGGTGCAGGATTCCCTCTGCTCGTCGAGTGTCCTATAGTATATCGGTTCACTCGCGCTTTCCAACGTTTGGCGATGGAAGAAGACTCAGAAAACACAAAATCAATTCGTTTTGTTTTGAGAGAAATCCATTTACGTAAAGCTTCACGAAAATATGCAAGACTCTTGGTTTTACTGTAAAAATAGTGTGTACCTCTGAATGCGAGGAAATCGCGCCGGGTCTTTATAGAACAAATCGGACTGCCCTCAGAGAGGTGCCCAGGACAGTTAACCGCGTCTTCAGGACCACAGTCGCAAGATTTCCGACGAGCGCATACTGAAATGGTCTTGACAAAGCACAAACGAACGGGAAGACATACCGGAAAACAGGCCCTTCACAGTAGAGGAGTGTTGCAACTGCGAACTTTGAGAAGCAGAAACGTGCCCAGGAACCCTGTCTTAGAATGGTCGGACTCGTTTCGAGACACCCAGTCCGATTTCGTTGATTCCAAGGGCAAACACTGCAATATCGAAATTATAAAGAACTACCATATATGCTCGAAACCTGTCGATTAAAGCCTCACATACCAAACACCTCAATCAGCTAGTGTTTAGTATCGGAGGCTGCACTTTCAGGCTGTTATTAACAAGGGCAAGGTGAAAAAGATTGGAACACATTATTTTCCTTGCTCCAAAGCATGCCACCACTCAAACGGATGCAACTCGCGCGTTCATACGTAAGGGGTTGGAACAAACAAAAAGTGATGTCATGTTCGCTCTTCTCTCCAGGATGAAAAAACACGAGACTGACTGTGGCGACCGGGCTTATCTGCGTTCTGAGAACCAAGAATGTTTGCAGAGTTTTATCTCACCCCTTAAGAACTTCACTCACACGTTTTTGGGACAAAACAACTTGCATTTATTGTGACATTATCGACAGATAGCAAAAAAGATTAGGTTAAACCCTAGTTTCACAGTATTCCATACTCTGCATAAAATAGTAACATCGGGAAAACGCTTAAAAAGGCATTCCGACGAACCTGATGTCAGAAACAGACGCAGAAAACACCAGCCCGGCGTATTCGAGCGTGCACCACGTCACTGCTATAGGTGGGGTTCGTCGCATGTCGTAACGACTTGGCCGCGCGGACCGTGCTGCAGTGTGTGCTCAAAAAGGGTTTGCGATGGTACAGGGTTAGGCGCCAGTAAGGCTTCCTCCCGCCAGGAAACGACCGAGGATACCTTTACAGCCAGTGCTGTGCCGTGGAAGGCAGTAAGGTAGCCGACGATCGAGTGACCATTACTCCTTTCAAAATCTAGCGGAACGTCACGTTAAGGTAGCAAGCTGTGTGTCTTCTACGTGCTGCAAACGGGTGAGTATTGGCATTTGCCAATGCACAAAAAACACAGGAAACTGCCGATCAGTTATTTTTATCACGAACGTGTCTACGTTCGCATCGAATGTCGTTTGTCCGATGGCTACGACCCATCACTCGTTACTCACAAAATCAGGAGGCGTCGCCTGGAGAAACGTGGTAGCTTTGAATGCGGGCCTGTAACAAGGCCTGAACCACGTTTTCTGAACCAGGCGTGCATGAACAACCGCTTCTATTCCTGTATTTTCAACATATGAATAAAGGCACGAAAGAGCACGAAACAAATTATTTTAAGCACTCGAAAATAATGCCGTTTTGGCCGGAACTCCCCACTTCAGGGGGGAAGCAATTAAACAATAGACGTATGTTAGGCCCCAGCAATAAGACATTCCTCAAAAACCGCCTAACCCACATTTTTTTCAACAGGCGTGTTCGAACCACCGATAAATTTCGTGCCTATCTTGCCCATGTGTATCGAGACACGGACAGGTACGCGTAAAAGACATCTGAGGCCCTTGGAAGAAACGCCGTTAGGCAAGAACACCCCAAATCAGGGGAAACGGGGTACAGTAATACAGTGTCTACGAGGTAGGCATTGTTCTCCTTGAAACAGTGTCTACGATATAGGCAGTTCCCCCCCTGGAAATGTGTAAAGATGAGCCTTGGGGCGCTCAAACGTTTTTCAGGCACGTTGCAGTCATTGTTGAGGCAAATCAGATACGGGCGCGTTTAAAGCAAAGCCACGTACCAGGTATCAAGTATCAAACCTCAAACATTAATTTCCAATAAACAAGAGATGGACTATACTATATAGATATCAATCAAAACGTGTGCTGGAGTCTAGTTTGTTTAATTTTTGTCGTCATCGGTGTTATTTTCCTGCTCAATAAAGCTGTGTGTGGGATACGTTACTCTCGGCTGCATTCTGGACAGGCCGTGGTCCAAAACGACGTCCAATGTTCCCAGGTACAGGCAGAAGACTGGCTCACGCTGAATATCCCAAAATTCAATTTCACAGCCAAAGCAATACCCACCACGCGGTTCTTTGGAGTTAAACTCTGACTTTTAGCGTACAGGTTTTGTAAGACACTGCCAAACCTCAAAGGACGGGGAGTCTGTTGTGTTGTTTTTCGCTTGAAACTTGTGGTTCCAGGGTCATTCAAGATACATCTTATATGTGCCCCTGTGCTGGAGCCCCAAACTCCGCACGAAACAAAAAAAAAGAACAGAAGGCGTCCTTCCACACTTAGTTCAAGTTTTGGCTATGTCACATAGCTCAAAATGCGTATGTGTGCAAAATGGCGCTTCCTCGTAGATACGTATTCAGGTTCAGTATTTGATATATCTACTTCGTCGGGCGTTGCATCTTTTACTTGATATAAATCCTACTCAGGCAGATCACGAATAATTGCGCGAAACTCTGTACAGGCATGCGCTTGGAGTACGTACGTAAGTGTACGTACGTACGTGTGTACTACGTAGCATTCTGTAATGTACTCCAGTGAGTCGGTCGTCAGATGCACTGTAGCTGGGACCCTGAAAAAATTATTTCGAGAGGATACAAAAATCGGATGCCAACATCGAAACCATGCAATGCAAAAATTGTGTATCCTTCAATCAATTTCAGGAGAGATAGCAAAGAAACACTTCCACAACATGTTGTGCACCACACAATTCCGTCGTCGAAATTATATCGTATTTAATCATGTGGCCAGACAAATTCATTGTTGCCAGATTTTCAACCTTTTGAATACATAATATTTGGCTTCATTGGTATTTTTAATTGGGTGCCGAAGGTCTGTTCCAGTGCCCATGGGGTCCAGCATTATATCACACATATATATGTCATGTCACATCCGAGCAGACGTTGCTAGAAGCATTCGTCGGGGGGGGGGGGGGGGGGATGGGGCAATCGCCTTGAACGAACTGCTGGTGCCTGCCCTTCTTTCTTTATCACGCATTCCATGCATAGTGATCAACGTTCCCGTTGCTCGTCTATTTTGATCAAAAACAATGTATCATATGTACCTGGTAGGCTTTTGCCAAAAAGAAATATCACAGCAGTTCAACTGGTCATATATTTGTGCGTTTGAGGTTCGTGGAGTTACCACTCCGGCCTTGAAATTATATAACCGTTTGAAATACTAATTTCTGTTAATCTCACACGAAGATAATATCCCTTTCAGAGTGGTGGTATACTGTAGTTGGTTTTGACATGTGTTTCCTGTTCGAAACTTCGAAACGGCTCTTACACGCGATAAACGATAAACGATGCTCAGCGCAACCACCAATCCAAACAAAGAACTCAACAAAGCGTCTGTTCTCGAGTTCGCCGGTGGGTGTGGGTCGCGATGCTGACCCTCGGGGTGCGGCCCGTAAATTCGTCTCCGGTCACCTTCTCGGTTTTAGTGTTTTGAGGGCTATGTAAACATGTGCTGTTGTTGCACATACCATCTGTTAGAATACACGATATACTATGAGTACTCGTATTGTCGTACATCCTAACACCATCGGTATGTTCTTGGTATGTTTTTGGGTCAGGTTATAGTTGTTACGTGGAGCAGGGTGTGTCTTACACTCTAACTCCCAGTATAAAAATAGGTAAAACAACAAATCGCGCAAAATTCAAGCCGTTTGTTTACGGTTGTACCGTTCGTTGACTCGGAGGGGGAGAGGAACCCTTCACATACTCGTAGTTTTCGTTTGTTTGTTTTGAGGTTGGCAACTTCGGTTTCGAGTGCCACTCCATGAGTCCGGAACTGGAATTACACTAGACGCCATGCATATACCCGGTATATGATACCGGGTACGTACGTAGGCGCCCCAAGTGTTTTGTTTTCAGCAGTGATCGTAGCACTGTAATGTCATATCCGTTGATCTCGTCCGGTCCCTTTGACTACCACAATTCATAGGAGCAGCATAAGGGTCGTTCTTATCGAGCAACGTTTTCCCAAAAATTCCATTTTAAAAAACAAATACAGGAAAAACAGGAAAAACAGGATTTATTTACGTGCGTCGTGATATAATATATCGGCTTTCAGAGGTTAAAGTCGATTTCGTACTAATAGGCTTTGAGCCGAAACCGAGCTAGCTTGAAATGAGGCCGAGCTCTCGGGGGGCTGTTTGGTTCATGCGCGTCACCTTGCTCGCCGGGTCCACCACATGATTTCACATATTGTGTGCACTTGCAAGGAATTAAAATTTTGCCTCCAAGAACGGAAGCCAATGGAAGTAAATATTCTTCCATGAAATCGTCCATGGAAGTAAATACTTCCATGAAAGAAAAAATCCGCTTGAAGAGGGTCTTCGCCTACTAGACAGGTCTAGTGTGGTCCTGCGCTGCGCGCTATACGGTTTTTAGTATCCCATTTATTTGTAATTGGTGAACATTTTGGTAATCGGGATGGGCCCAAGTGAATGTTGGGTGGGACGATGTACCAAGTGGAATAAGGGGGTGAGTTCATGGAAGCTTCCCTCGCTTCCATGATTTGTGTTCATGGAACCGAAACAAACTTTCATGGAAGTTAAATTTACTTCCATGGAAGTAGAAAAGTAGAAAAAATTCCATGGAAGCTGAATTTACTTCCATGGAAGTGAAAACAATTCCATAGAAAATGTATTGAATTTCATGAAAGACAAACAACTTCCTTGGCAAAGGAAAATCATGTGGGAGATCGTTATCGGCCCTCCCCATCCTGCCAGGGGCGGTCTCGGGCGTGCTCGCATCGTGTTCCGGGGGTGAGTGCTAGTTTCGACATTACTGTAAACAAAGACTTCCGATTCCAAGCGTCTACTTGTACATACAGATACACACCAGTCTGGGCCATATTGCATGAAAGAGTGGGTGGCTCAGCAGGCGAACTTGTTTTCGTTGTGTTCGGCGTTGCTTCGTCTGTTACTGTCTGCTACTTTTTGTTTTGACTGATATACACCTTGTCTCGGGTGGCATATGATGTGTTGCCGTTGTTTGGTGTTGACAACTGACAACAACGAGACCCCATCACGTTGTATCATGTCCTGTGACATTATCTGACTTCTAGGTATACTCACAATAATTCCATGAGTAGCAGCGCTGTTGTTGCTGCTGTTGTGGTTGTTACGAACAAGTACGAGCACGTAGGAAGCAATGTCACTCTGAAGTACGCCCAAGTCTGAAGTACGCCCAAGAGAGGAAAGGGCAAAGGGCCCGGATGAAAGCGAAAATCGATCGAAAATACGTACTCGAAACGTTTTAGTCGGCTTTTCGCGTTACTTTTCGTAGTGGTCTCTGGTAACAGTTGTGCTTACATAGCCGGATGCCAACTTTTGTCGCTAGTCCACTGGGCCTGCTTCGAGTGTCCTATTTACCTTCGGTCCAACACGAGGTTTCTTATGTACGCCTCGGCAGTCCTACTGTCACATCGACGGCCTCAATTTGCCATCATCAATAGTACGGGCATGCGCGGAACCAGGGCGGGCGTCCGTCCGCCGTGGCGAAGCCCCCCTTGTACGTACATAAACATGTGTACGAGTACCGTATATTTAATAGTTTTAGTATTTACCAGGTACTAGACATCTAGACATAGAGTATACGTTTACCAGGTAGATGTGTTCGCGTGTGTTATTAATAGCGGCCACAGGCATCTCATCAAGACAGACAGTCCGTAGGACACACCCGTTTAGGGTTCGTACCAAGGGATCAGACAGGAGAAGGGACGAGTGTTTTAGATTCGAATGTGTACGTATAATGGTAGCCGTGGCATAGAGCCAAGTGTGTTTCCATTCCAATGGAAAAGGTTTGAGATTATTCCATCGAGAGACCCACAAGCACGACTGCAGTAAAATTGAAGTATGTTATGCTGCTGCGAACGTCGTATATATACGAGACTACTGCCAGTAAAATTAATTATGTTCGGAGTTCGGGCACACGATATATGATTATGATGATGTGTGAGTATGTGTTGTGTGAATAAGGTACTGTAGTGTATATACATGTACTCGTTAGGTACGAGGTTGTTCGTGGTATGGGGGGGTATAATTAATTAATTTTGCGAATGAGGGAGAAGAATATTGGCTGTTGGTTACACCTATATACTAGTAATCATCATGTGTCGTGCAGTTGACCGGGTGGTGTGTACGAGTCCGGTATCACGGTGTCGATATTATTTAGTTTTCACCATCGAAGACACGTTTTATTTCATTCATACTATTTCAAGACATGAATTAATCTCGACACAAGAGGGACACGATATTCGACACTTGGAAGTAAACAACAGTGTAACATTAGTCGTACACGGCAACACAGGCGCATGTAGGGCACCTGCAAACACTCGGACGCCCGTCTTTTATCATGATACATTAAACGTGTTGCAGATATCCATATCGAAGGCGAAAGCTGTACGGACGAGTAAACACTAAAAGGTGCATGGAAACTACGTCACGTCGCCGAGGAAACGGGATCAATCGTCGATCAACCTCGACTTAAATCCGATAAATAAACATAAATACTCCGTGTACGTATGTATCTGGTAGTACGTACTCACACGTACAGCACATTACGAAATCGATTTTCTCTGACAACAGACCCTCCGCACAAAGAAGTCATGCGCGTGACAAAATAATTAGTAGCAGTGGACGACGTGGACGAGAGAGAGTGCATCGAACAGATATATAACTGCGTGCATCACCGTTTTGAGAGACAACGTATCTATATTGTCTGTATTTAAAAACGACACTTGTTTGCAGTCGTACACGAGAGCAAGCAGCGTTTGCTCAGCAGGACGTTAGTTTTCCTCTTGGGTCTACGTCTAGACTTGCGCACTGCACAATAAGTGGGATTCCCAGGCAGTAGGTAATAATATTATAACCACTTGTCCTCTTCGCGCTGTCATCAGGCCTTCATAATGACCAGAGTGCGTCTATCACTCAGTATGTATACTCCAGGTTTGTATCTCCAAATCCCAAATTCGGATTTATATTGCCTGGTGTTGTAGAGACTACCAGGAACATTATATACGAAGTATATACATTATACGAGCACAGATAGAGTGCGTGTACTGTTGTACAACATTACAGCAGCATGCAGCTGCACGAGCAATGTACATAGAACAAATATTAATAGTATTCCTGATTTCTGTGGCTAGCTGTATCACTCTCCTTTCACAACTGCCGACATGACTTCAGACTACCGTAATTCCAAGCAGTTTGTCGCTTTCACCACTATTTTTGTGCGCATTCTACCACACTTCTGTCAAGAAGTAAGGGTCCTCGAAAATGTAGCCGTTTTTCCGAAGGGCTTGCCGACGGGGGTTGTTTAGTGTTGGGGGGTTACGAGAAGGCAACGCATCCGGGCATCACAACAAGGCCGTTATTGCTTTTGGCCTGTGGCTACAAAGACTCTACATTGCGGGGTGCGGATAGGGTTTCAATATGTAATTAGTCTGTGTGATCGTCTGTTGCCCGTTCGTCCCTCCACTATATTTCCCGTGTGTCCCTGTGTCCCCGTGCATGCGAGATCGTATTAATAATCAAATTCTACGAAACCGGCCTACAGGAGTGGACAAGTTGAGGCCAACTCGTGGGAATGTTTTCGTTGCAAGCCGTCTTGGATTGGCCGCGGTCGCTGCCGTGCAGCAGTGTTTTTGGGAAAACCTCGTGCTGTGTGTTTTTGATGCGGCGGGATTTGTTTTTCTTCGAGCACTACCCACATATTGCTGCATATACATGAATCAGGCAGCCTTGCCCCATTCGTCCTCTCTACGTAGTACTTGCGGTGCGATACACTGTCAAGGAATGTGGATCGCTGATGCCACGTTTGGATCCAAGCGCGCGCACGTTTTGCGCCATAGTCGTGGATCTTATATGCAAGCCGGGTTGTCGTTTTCAAAGATATAACTGATGCAACACGTATCACACTGTACTCGAGGATACCTCCGTCTTATTATGCGATTAACATCCAGTAGGGCGTGCGATTGGATCCCATGAGATTCCATGACACGCACCACGACAACTGCCGTGGCAACCCGCGGCCAATTTCGAGATAATTCCCGCGGGACCCCACTGCATGCAGTGGAGACTCGTTATTAATCGAGGCTATCGCGTTATTCAACCTCAGTAGTCGGTTCTTGCAAGAGTAGCGGCAGCGACCAGGCGGGCTGCTGTGCTCGGGGTAGCCTATGCAGGCGTAGGGGCAGTGAGCAGCCGGGCTGCTGTGTTCGGAATAGCCTATGGATAGCTTACCAGGATACGGTGAAATATGATACACAAAATGTTTGATGGCTTTTAGCTGCAACGGAACCTTCTGAATCATGCAGTAAGTCCGAGCTGTTCCAGCAGAACAGGGCGTCAATGCGTAGTGTTGCACAATATAACAGCCCGGTAGGTATAGACGATGCGGTAAAGAGCCGTTGTGGCATAAGAGACAACTCCAGGCTTTCACTCCTCACCAGGGTTATACTTAGGACGCCCAGCCCGTTGTGGCCGCAGAGAACATCGGGCCGGAGGCCCATATGCGGTCCCCAGCAGGGGGGGGGCGTAAGGTCCCCGGAGGGCCCCCGGAGGCTCGCCGAAGGCGAATAGTTGAACATATATGGGAAACGTTAAACAAAAATAGACGAGCTATTGACTCCCGGCAAATATGTTCGGCATGAAATCGGCGAAAATATTACTAAAAAGGCACCAGCAAATAACTTGGGCATGAAATTAACAAACATTACCAAAACGACGACAAAAACAAAACTGAGGCCAAAACAACCCCCAAACTTCTCGCCTACAGCGAAAACAAGCCGGAAAAGCATTGCCCGCACGTCGAATAAATGTTCGTTCCTCAAAAGCGGATGTGCGGCAAGCCGCACATGTACCTTTCCTTAAGGTGCGCTGAGCAGATTTCTGGCGAAAAATGTGCGCCAGCGCAACATTTCACAACCTTTATAACTCTGCTCGTCACTGCTTGTCACAGCACCTTCAAGACTCCAACAAGTCTATTGTCTTCATTCAGCCTTTCATGCTTCCATGGTCTAGTAAACACCTCCTTCTTTCAACCACCCAACCAAGCACCCCAGTTCTCGCCTGTGTTCTATCAGCTCCAGCGATTAGGCTATGTTGCCACGCCATTTGGGGGACACCCACCGCAATCGGTAACAGGTTATGAGCCTCATCTTCCCATAGTATCCGGCCGGAACGGGGGCCACCCAACGCATACAAAGGGGTACCGTGGGTTCCCAGTCGGACGTCTCGTGGGAACCTCACATGTTCCCGTGGGTTTCCACGCGACCGCGTGCCAAGTCCTGTGGCAACACGGTACAAAACTCCAATCTAAAACGTCAAATATGAAATATTTGTCTTTTTCGCGGCATGTTTCGGGCACTGCCACGACATTCCGCGGCATGCCGCGGAAAATTCCGTGGAATGCCGCGGAATGCCGCCGCAGTACCAGCGGCATGCCGCGGTAAGGCCCACGGCAAGCTCCGCGGCAATGGTCCGCGGCACGGCACGTTAAGGCCGGCGGTCAACCACGGCACGCCATGGTACGCACCGCGGCAGCACCCGCGGTAAGCACCGCTGCAACACCCGCGGAAAGATCCACGGCTAGGCCCAATAGGAACAGGGTGCCAAGTGGTCCTCCGATGGCTCGTGCGCCGGGCTGATTATATATCTGCATCTTGTGGGGGGGAGAAGGGTGCCAAATGAGATGGGACCACTGCGGGGTCTAACTACCAAATGGGAATAGGGTTCCAGGTGGGGTCATGCCGTGGGGCTTGCCACGGAATGTTGCGGAATATCGCAGGCACCGTCGCGGGCACTGCCTCAGCCGCTGCCACGAAAATGTCACATATTGTGCATCCGTGACGTTCGGCCTCCTCAACTATTATAAAGCTATTTTCATTCTCGCCGCTACTTGTACCCATTTGGCTGGTCGAATGTGCCATCACACGCCACATTGTTGGTAGCGGTGGACGACTGGCCGCAGAAGTATTCATAGTGGACAGAGTAGCTCTACCTCCACCCGTCTTTTTCGATCACACCTTGGGCGCGTCCTGCTGCCAGACACAACTATCCGGGCGTATCTGCATGTTAGCTGGTAGTCACGCAGTACGAGGGTCACCTCACGGTTTCACCCTTCGTTTGGACCTGCTTTTGCTACAAACAAAAGGGGCGAGGTTTTCAATGTGCTGTGGACTGCACTTGGTGGTTTGTACTACTGTATACATATGATAGGCCTTGACCGCTAAGACACGCGATAGGCTAACCCTTGGACCACTTTAACAACGATCGCCAAACACGATGTGCAAACAGTTACCGCTCTCCGATGAAGCTACTGTGTGTATTCTATAACACCCACTTGCCGGAATCACACTACTATAAGGCATGGGCCCCATTTAGAGTGCAATCCATGGTTTTGGCCTGCGCAACGCACGGCACGCTTCACCGTTGCTGTCGGCTTCAGCGTACTTTTCCGAATTGCAGAATGGCCCCGAAATATCCGAATGAGGATGCTGTACTGCACAAAGAGCTGTTGCTATTGCGATAATAATGTGGACTACCTGTGTGACCAGGGGGGGGGGGTGGTCCCGTAGGGTGCCCGCCGAGGTGCATTTGTTTGTTGCAGTTATCTGGATACGGCGACCATCTACCTTATCTATTTACAAGTACACACATATGGGTGCAGTACTTAAAGAAGGCGGCTCGCCTTTCTTGCGCTCCAACTGCTCCTACTGCTGTTGTGCCGGGTGGCTGTGTCAAGCCATTTTAGGGACCACGACTGCTATTAATAAGAATAGGAGCTGCAGTGTGCTGTGTACAGCAGCAGTGCACTATTTGTACTCGTCTAACATGCATACTTGGAGTATGTACGTGTAGTACATTATTTATGTGTTGGGCCAGGGGCGCCCAAAAAAAAAGAGGAAACGACACACCACACCCCCAGAGGTCGGAATAGAAAACCGTTGCAACCGCTGTGATCACATGATGAAACATGAAAATGGAAAAAAATGATCCTTATTTTCATTTTTTTTTACTTGGTTTTAGTAAGCCCCTCCACCTAACGAACAAAAAATTATGCGACGGTCCACACTTTTTTCACGGGCGCCCCTGGTTGGGCCTATGAACAACTACAGTAATTGTATGCGAAGCAGGTATTCGTAGCAGATTGTTTTTCGTTTTTTCCATCCAATTCATTTTCTTCACCCATCTTTTCTCTCTCGCCCTTAGACGATTCCTGTGCGGTTCGATTTCGAGCTTCAGATTTGATATTTTCAACCCTAACCCTAACCCTAACCCTAATGAAAGCATCTGATTATGCAATCTGATTGTGCAAAACCTGACCGGAAACATTTCATTTGGAGAACCCAATGGCCCGAGTCGTAAGATGTTGGCCCAAAACCCGACGACTTGTGCCATTAGATTTTAAAATTTCGCCGCGCACTTCTCCGTGGATGCGTACTCGTAGACCGCAGCGGCAGCAGCACCAGTCAGACAAACAATACGTACCAATTTCAGGGATTTGATCAGTCGCTTTAGTTTCTAGTGAGCTGTCCAAAACCATTATCCTAGGGTTTTCTATATATATATTTGCAGCCAGCGAGAATAAGTGTGTTCGTCATGTGGATGTTTGCACGCACCGAGGAGTCTCCACCAACTAATTTTTAAGCGCCTGGTTAATTACAGTACCGGCCCGCTCATAAGAAACCAGAAATCGGGCTTAGGCTGACTTTCTTATTTGAGAAAGGGGTGCGTCCCACACTAACTTCAGTATAATAGCTGTCAAATTTCGTATTTCCCCCGTAATGTTTAGGCTGACTTTCTTGTGGGGCACTTTCTTATTATAATGAGAGGGCCGGTAGTGTATGGGGGCAGGGGAATGGATAATATCCGGTTGGAAGATTCATTACTGTAGTAGTAGAAAACTGAAAATAGAAACGGAAAAGTGAAGGCCACCCGGCCAGGGGACCTCCACACTGCTGATGTTCTGTACCCCGCGTTTGTTTAAAGTTTTGTTGGTCGTTTCCGAATCAACCGCGTTTCTCATCTCGTGCGGGCGTCGATTGCTGTATTTCCTTGTGTACCTACGACTTATTTTTTGTCCACCAGGTCGAGCTGCATTTCTTACACCGAATTCCTTATTTTCGTGGGACGCCGAATCTCAATTTCCTATATTTATTATATACGATACAGCAGTAGTGGGGCTTGTATTACAGCACGAATAAGGCGACCTCTCGATACACCAAGGCGGTCAAAATCTGGCGTCATGACCGGCAATCGCTCTCACATCCTGAAATGCTGAAATGGGTAAGGCGACCACTCGGTATAAGGCGGTCAAAATATCGGTGCACTATACCGTGCCTTATATAGGCCCCTCTACTATTAATATTAATATTATTGAAATATATACGAGCTGGTTCCAGCAAGAGCAGGAGCATTTCGTCTTCAGACTTTTGCACCATTAATAAAAACGAGTTGGAAAACGAAATTTGGCAGGGTTGTTCTTCATGACCATACGAAAAAACGACATGATGGCCTTTTTTGAAAAAATGATTTTTTGGTGAATGAGGTACATTTGGACGTTTTTTTTATTGAAAAAAAACACACACACAAACCAGGGGTGGTCGAAATTTATTTTTTTCGACATCTCACAGTAATTTTTTGTTCGTAGGGGGGAGGGGGGGGGGGGTTCACTAAAACCAAGTGAAAAAAAATGAAAATAAGGATATTTATTTTTTCCATTTTCTTATTTCATCATGTGATCACAACGGTTGCAACGGCTTTCTATTCCGACCTCTGGGGGTGTGGTGTGTCGTTTTCTCTTTTTTTTCTGGACGCCCCAGACAGAACCCGTAGTACGAGCTGGTTCCAGAGAGAAGCATAAGATAGCTTCTTCGGGAAATAAAAAACGGAATACAATACTTTTTCGAACACTACAGATATCGACATGACGGCATTGCCGAGGGGAACACATCGGTGAAGAGATTTTTGGCGTACGAGTTGTAGTTCGTGAGATATGGTCAAACTGATATTCCTTAGGAAGGCGTTATTCCATAGGGGTAGCTTTCCTGCAGTAATTCTATAGTAAAACCAATATAATAGTATTCAGGCCATATATCGGTCAATACGCCGACTAATTCGACTTCAAAAGTCTTGACAGGATCGCATCAACAAGGGGAAGACGTCCATGTCACGTTTTTGCTGCCTGCGAGCCTATCAGGCTGTGGTAAAAACCGCCTGCAAAATAACTAGGAAAATGTATTGAGCAAATTTGAAACCTTACGGGAAAAAATACACTTCGCGGAAATCACTTTTGCACCATTAATGAAAACGAGTTGGAAAACGAAATTTGGCAGGGGGGTTCTTCATGACCATACGAAAAAACGACAAGATGGCCTTTTTTTGTTTTCGTTTTGGTTCGTCTGTAATGTTGGGTCAAAGTTGCCGGAAAAACATTAATATAAATTAGAGGAAAAAAAAACTCTCCCATATTAATGGCAACCCGGGGATACGCACCTTTACGTCGTACGTATACGCACTACTAGTAGAGCAGTAGGTACTAAATATAGTATACAATGTTATATGATACGTTAGTCTGATAGAGTTACATTAATTCTTACTCATTGTGTTAGTATTCATATTATTCATACGTAATACCTTGCACGAAGTATTCATATTTATATTATACGTAGTTTTGTACGGTATCCACAAGAAAAAACTACACCTATGTACGTATGCATACATACGAACGTTTTCCCTGTTTTTTACTGACAATGTTGGGTCCTATTCACCACGAGTATGGATACCTGTAATAGTTGTGTACTCGAGGGTGGTCGAAAAATTATTTTTCGACATCTCACAGAATTTTTTGTTCGTTTTAGGGGGGGAGGGGGGGGGGGGGTTTACTAAAACCAAGTGAAAAAAAATGAAAATAAGGATCATTTTTTTTTTCCATTTTCTTATTTCATCATGTGATCACAACGGTTGCAACGGCTTTCTATTCCGACCTCTGGGGGTGTGGTGTGTCGTTTTCTCTTTTTTCTGGACGCCCAGACCAAAACTCGTATATAT
The DNA here is from genome assembly GCA_008828725.1 of Saccharina japonica. Classification (NCBI taxonomy): domain Eukaryota; class Phaeophyceae; order Laminariales; family Laminariaceae; genus Saccharina; species Saccharina japonica. The sequence goes on from MEHQ01004020.1 coordinate 1,092,277, forward strand.
TTCAATAATATTAATATTAATAGTAGAGGGGCCTATATAAGGCACGGTATAGTGCACCGATATTTTGACCGCCTTATACCGAGTGGTCGCCTTACCCATTTCAGCATTTCAGGATGTGAGAGCGATTGCCGGTCATGACGCCAAATTTTGACCGCCTTGGTGTATCGAGAGGTCGCCTTATTCGTGCTGTAATACAAGCCCCACTACTGCTGTATCGTATATAATAAATATAGGAAATTGAGATTCGGCGTCCCACGAAAATAAGGAATTCGGTGTAAGAAATGCAGCTCGACCTGGTGGACAAAAAATAAGTCGTAGGTACACAAGGAAATACAGCAATCGACGCCCGCACGAGATGAGAAACGCGGTTGATTCGGAAACGACCAACAAAACTTTAAACAAACGCGGGGTACAGAACAGCAGCAGTGTGGAGGTCCCCTGGCCGGGTGGCCTTCACTTTTCCGTTTCTATTTTCAGTTTTCTACTACTACAGTAATGAATCTTCCAACCGGATATTATCCATTCCCCTGCCCCCATACACTACCGGCCCTCTCATAAGAAAGTGCCCCACAAGAAAGTCAGCCTAAACATTACGGGGGAAATACGAAATTTGACAGCTATTATACTGAAGTTAGTGTGGGACGCACCCCTTTCTCAAATAAGAAAGTCAGCCTAAGCCCGATTTCTGGTTTCTTATGAGCGGGCCGGTACTGTAATTAACCAGGCGCTTTAAAATTAGTTGGTGGAGACTCCTCGGTGCGTGCAAACATCCACATGACGAACACACTTATTCTCGCTGGCTGCAAATATATATACCTGGTATAGAAAACCCTAGGATAATGGTTTTGGACAGCTCACTAGAAACTGAAGCGACTGATCAAATCCCTGAAATTGGTACGTATTGTTTGTCTGACTGGTGCTGCTGCCGCTGCGGTCTACGAGTACGCATCCACGGAGAAGTGCGCGGCGAAATTTTAAAATCTAATGGCACAAGTCGTCGGGTTTTGGGCCAACATCTTACGACTCGGGCCATTGGGTTCTCCAAATGAAATGTTTCCGGTCAGGTTTTGCACAATCAGATTGCATAATCAGATGCTTTCATTAGGGTTAGGGTTAGGGTTAGGGTTGAAAATATCAAATCTGAAGCTCGGAATCGAACCGCACAGGAATCGTCTAAGGGCGAGAGAGAAAAGATGGGTGAAGAAAATGAATTGGATGGAAAAAACGAAAAACAATCTGCTACGAATACCTGCTTCAATCTGCTACGAATACCTGCTTCGCATACAATTACTGTAGTTGTTCATAGGCCCAACCAGGGGCGCCCGTGAAAAAAGTGTGGACCGTCGCATAATTTTTTGTTCGTTAGGTGGAGGGGCTTACTAAAACCAAGTAAAAAAAAATGAAAATAAGGATCATTTTTTTCCATTTTCATGTTTCATCATGTGATCACAGCGGTTGCAACGGTTTTCTATTCCGACCTCTGGGGGTGTGGTGTGTCGTTTCCTCTTTTTTTTTGGGCGCCCCTGGCCCAACACATAAATAATGTACTACACGTACATACTCCAAGTATGCATGTTAGACGAGTACAAATAGTGCACTGCTGCTGTACACAGCACACTGCAGCTCCTATTCTTATTAATAGCAGTCGTGGTCCCTAAAATGGCTTGACACAGCCACCCGGCACAACAGCAGTAGGAGCAGTTGGAGCGCAAGAAAGGCGAGCCGCCTTCTTTAAGTACTGCACCCATATGTGTGTACTTGTAAATAGATAAGGTAGATGGTCGCCGTATCCAGACAACTGCAACAAACAAATGCACCTCGGCGGGCACCCTACGGGACCACCCCCCCCCCCCTGGTCACACAGGTAGTCCACATTATTATCGCAATAGCAACAGCTCTTTGTGCAGTACAGCATCCTCATTCGGATATTTCGGGGCCATTCTGCAATTCGGAAAAGTACGCTGAAGCCGACAGCAACGGTGAAGCGTGCCGTGCGTTGCGCAGGCCAAAACCATGGATTGCACTCTAAATGGGGCCCATGCCTTATAGTAGTGTGATTCCGGCAAGTGGGTGTTATAGAATACACACAGTAGCTTCATCGGAGAGCGGTAACTGTTTGCACATCGTGTTTGGCGATCGTTGTTAAAGTGGTCCAAGGGTTAGCCTATCGCGTGTCTTAGCGGTCAAGGCCTATCATATGTATACAGTAGTACAAACCACCAAGTGCAGTCCACAGCACATTGAAAACCTCGCCCCTTTTGTTTGTAGCAAAAGCAGGTCCAAACGAAGGGTGAAACCGTGAGGTGACCCTCGTACTGCGTGACTACCAGCTAACATGCAGATACGCCCGGATAGTTGTGTCTGGCAGCAGGACGCGCCCAAGGTGTGATCGAAAAAGACGGGTGGAGGTAGAGCTACTCTGTCCACTATGAATACTTCTGCGGCCAGTCGTCCACCGCTACCAACAATGTGGCGTGTGATGGCACATTCGACCAGCCAAATGGGTACAAGTAGCGGCGAGAATGAAAATAGCTTTATAATAGTTGAGGAGGCCGAACGTCACGGATGCACAATATGTGACATTTTCGTGGCAGCGGCTGAGGCAGTGCCCGCGACGGTGCCTGCGATATTCCGCAACATTCCGTGGCAAGCCCCACGGCATGACCCCACCTGGAACCCTATTCCCATTTGGTAGTTAGACCCCGCAGTGGTCCCATCTCATTTGGCACCCTTCTCCCCCCCACAAGATGCAGATATATAATCAGCCCGGCGCACGAGCCATCGGAGGACCACTTGGCACCCTGTTCCTATTGGGCCTAGCCGTGGATCTTTCCGCGGGTGTTGCAGCGGTGCTTACCGCGGGTGCTGCCGCGGTGCGTACCATGGCGTGCCGTGGTTGACCGCCGGCCTTAACGTGCCGTGCCGCGGACCATTGCCGTGGGCCTTACCGCGGCATGCCGCTGGTACTGCGGCGGCATTCCGCGGCATTCCACGGAATTTTCCGCGGCATGCCGCGGAATGTCGTGGCAGCGCCCGAAACATGCCGCGAAAAAGCCAAATATTTCATATTTGACGTTTTAGATTGGAGTTTTGTACCGTGTTGCCACAGGACTTGGCACGCGGTCGCGTGGAAACCCACGGGAACATGTGAGGTTCCCACGAGACGTCCGACTGGGAACCCACGGTACCCCTTTGTATGCGTTGGGTGGCCCCCGTTCCGGCCGGATACTATGGGAAGATGAGGCTCATAACCTGTTACCGATTGCGGTGGGTGTCCCCCAAATGGCGTGGCAACATAGCCTAATCGCTGGAGCTGATAGAACACAGGCGAGAACTGGGGTGCTTGGTTGGGTGGTTGAAAGAAGGAGGTGTTTACTAGACCATGGAAGCATGAAAGGCTGAATGAAGACAATAGACTTGTTGGAGTCTTGAAGGTGCTGTGACAAGCAGTGACGAGCAGAGTTATAAAGGTTGTGAAATGTTGCGCTGGCGCACATTTTTCGCCAGAAATCTGCTCAGCGCACCTTAAGGAAAGGTACATGTGCGGCTTGCCGCACATCCGCTTTTGAGGAACGAACATTTATTCGACGTGCGGGCAATGCTTTTCCGGCTTGTTTTCGCTGTAGGCGAGAAGTTTGGGGGTTGTTTTGGCCTCAGTTTTGTTTTTGTCGTCGTTTTGGTAATGTTTGTTAATTTCATGCCCAAGTTATTTGTGGTGCCTTTTTAGTAATATTTTCGCCGATTTCATGCCGAACATATTTGCCGGGAGTCAATAGCTCGTCTATTTTTGTTTAACGTTTCCCATATATGTTCAACTATTCGCCTTCGGCGAGCCTCCGGGGGCCCTCCGGGGACCTTACGCCCCCCCCCTGCTGGGGACCGCTTATGGGCCTCCGGCCCGATGTTCTCTGCGGCCACAACGGGCTGGGCGTCCTAAGTATAACCCTGGTGAGGAGTGAAAGCCTGGAGTTGTCTCTTATGCCACAACGGCTCTTTACCGCATCGTCTATACCTACCGGGCTGTTATATTGTGCAACACTACGCATTGACGCCCTGTTCTGCTGGAACAGCTCGGACTTACTGCATGATTCAGAAGGTTCCGTTGCAGCTAAAAGCCATCAAACATTTTGTGTATCATATTTCACCGTATCCTGGTAAGCTATCCATAGGCTATTCCGAACACAGCAGCCCGGCTGCTCACTGCCCCTACGCCTGCATAGGCTACCCCGAGCACAGCAGCCCGCCTGGTCGCTGCCGCTACTCTTGCAAGAACCGACTACTGAGGTTGAATAACGCGATAGCCTCGATTAATAACGAGTCTCCACTGCATGCAGTGGGGTCCCGCGGGAATTATCTCGAAATTGGCCGCGGGTTGCCACGGCAGTTGTCGTGGTGCGTGTCATGGAATCTCATGGGATCCAATCGCACGCCCTACTGGATGTTAATCGCATAATAAGACGGAGGTATCCTCGAGTACAGTGTGATACGTGTTGCATCAGTTATATCTTTGAAAACGACAACCCGGCTTGCATATAAGATCCACGACTATGGCGCAAAACGTGCGCGCGCTTGGATCCAAAATGTGGCATCAGCGATCCACATTTCTTGACAGTGTATCGCACCGCAAGTACTACGTAGAGAGGATGAATGGGGCAAGGCTGCCTGATTCATGTATATGCAGCAATATGTGGGTAGTGCTCGAAGAAAAACAAATCCCGCCGCATCAAAAACACACAGCACGAGGTTTTCCCAAAAACACTGCTGCACGGCAGCGACCGCGGCCAATCCAAGACGGCTTGCAACGAAAACATTCCCACGAGTTGGCCTCAACTTGTCCACTCCTGTAGGCCGGTTTCGTAGAATTTGATTATTAATACGATCTCGCATGCACGGGGACACAGGGACACACGGGAAATATAGTGGAGGGACGAACGGGCAACAGACGATCACACAGACAAATTTACATATTGAAACCCTATCCGCACCCCGCAATGTAGAGTCTTTGTAGCCACAGGCCAAAAGCAATAACGGCCTTGTTGTGATGCCCGGATGCGTTGCCTTCTCGTAACCCCCCAACACTGAACAACCCCCGTCGGCAAGCCCTTCGGAAAAACGGCTACATTTTCGAGGACCCTTACTTCTTGACAGAAGTGTGGTAGAATGCGCACAAAAATAGTGGTGAAAGCGACAAACTGCTTGGAATTACGGTAGTCTGAAGTCATGTCGGCAGTTGTGAAAGGAGAGTGATACAGCTAGCCACAGAAATCAGGAATACTATTAATATTTGTTCTATGTACATTGCTCGTGCAGCTGCATGCTGCTGTAATGTTGTACAACAGTACACGCACTCTATCTGTGCTCGTATAATGTATATACTTCGTATATAATGTTCCTGGTAGTCTCTACAACACCAGGCAATATAAATCCGAATTTGGGATTTGGAGATACAAACCTGGAGTATACATACTGAGTGATAGACGCACTCTGGTCATTATGAAGGCCTGATGACAGCGCGAAGAGGACAAGTGGTTATAATATTATTACCTACTGCCTGGGAATCCCACTTATTGTGCAGTGCGCAAGTCTAGACGTAGACCCAAGAGGAAAACTAACGTCCTGCTGAGCAAACGCTGCTTGCTCTCGTGTACGACTGCAAACAAGTGTCGTTTTTAAATACAGACAATATAGATACGTTGTCTCTCAAAACGGTGATGCACGCAGTTATATATCTGTTCGATGCACTCTCTCTCGTCCACGTCGTCCACTGCTACTAATTATTTTGTCACGCGCATGACTTCTTTGTGCGGAGGGTCTGTTGTCAGAGAAAATCGATTTCGTAATGTGCTGTACGTGTGAGTACGTACTACCAGATACATACGTACACGGAGTATTTATGTTTATTTATCGGATTTAAGTCGAGGTTGATCGACGATTGATCCCGTTTCCTCGGCGACGTGACGTAGTTTCCATGCACCTTTTAGTGTTTACTCGTCCGTACAGCTTTCGCCTTCGATATGGATATCTGCAACACGTTTAATGTATCATGATAAAAGACGGGCGTCCGAGTGTTTGCAGGTGCCCTACATGCGCCTGTGTTGCCGTGTACGACTAATGTTACACTGTTGTTTACTTCCAAGTGTCGAATATCGTGTCCCTCTTGTGTCGAGATTAATTCATGTCTTGAAATAGTATGAATGAAATAAAACGTGTCTTCGATGGTGAAAACTAAATAATATCGACACCGTGATACCGGACTCGTACACACCACCCGGTCAACTGCACGACACATGATGATTACTAGTATATAGGTGTAACCAACAGCCAATATTCTTCTCCCTCATTCGCAAAATTAATTAATTATACCCCCCCATACCACGAACAACCTCGTACCTAACGAGTACATGTATATACACTACAGTACCTTATTCACACAACACATACTCACACATCATCATAATCATATATCGTGTGCCCGAACTCCGAACATAATTAATTTTACTGGCAGTAGTCTCGTATATATACGACGTTCGCAGCAGCATAACATATTTCAATTTTACTGCAGTCGTGCTTGTGGGTCTCTCGATGGAATAATCTCAAACCTTTTCCATTGGAATGGAAACACACTTGGCTCTATGCCACGGCTACCATTATACGTACACATTCGAATCTAAAACATTCGTCCCTTCTCCTGTCTGATCCCTTGGTACGAACCCTAAACGGGTGTGTCCTACGGACTGTCTGTCTTGATGAGATGCCTGTGGCCGCTATTAATAACACACGCGAACACATCTACCTGGTAAACGTATACTCTATGTCTAGATGTCTAGTACCTGGTAAATACTAAAACTATTAAATATACGGTACTCGTACACATGTTTATGTACGTACAAGGGGGGCTTCGCCACGGCGGACGGACGCCCGCCCTGGTTCCGCGCATGCCCGTACTATTGATGATGGCAAATTGAGGCCGTCGATGTGACAGTAGGACTGCCGAGGCGTACATAAGAAACCTCGTGTTGGACCGAAGGTAAATAGGACACTCGAAGCAGGCCCAGTGGACTAGCGACAAAAGTTGGCATCCGGCTATGTAAGCACAACTGTTACCAGAGACCACTACGAAAAGTAACGCGAAAAGCCGACTAAAACGTTTCGAGTACGTATTTTCGATCGATTTTCGCTTTCATCCGGGCCCTTTGCCCTTTCCTCTCTTGGGCGTACTTCAGACTTGGGCGTACTTCAGAGTGACATTGCTTCCTACGTGCTCGTACTTGTTCGTAACAACCACAACAGCAGCAACAACAGCGCTGCTACTCATGGAATTATTGTGAGTATACCTAGAAGTCAGATAATGTCACAGGACATGATACAACGTGATGGGGTCTCGTTGTTGTCAGTTGTCAACACCAAACAACGGCAACACATCATATGCCACCCGAGACAAGGTGTATATCAGTCAAAACAAAAAGTAGCAGACAGTAACAGACGAAGCAACGCCGAACACAACGAAAACAAGTTCGCCTGCTGAGCCACCCACTCTTTCATGCAATATGGCCCAGACTGGTGTGTATCTGTATGTACAAGTAGACGCTTGGAATCGGAAGTCTTTGTTTACAGTAATGTCGAAACTAGCACTCACCCCCGGAACACGATGCGAGCACGCCCGAGACCGCCCCTGGCAGGATGGGGAGGGCCGAGAACGATCTCCCACATGATTTTCCTTTGCCAAGGAAGTTGTTTGTCTTTCATGAAATTCAATACATTTTCTATGGAATTGTTTTCACTTCCATGGAAGTAAATTCAGCTTCCATGGAATTTTTTCTACTTTTCTACTTCCATGGAAGTAAATTTAACTTCCATGAAAGTTTGTTTCGGTTCCATGAACACAAATCATGGAAGCGAGGGAAGCTTCCATGAACTCACCCCCTTATTCCACTTGGTACATCGTCCCACCCAAAGTTGGCCCATCCCGATTACCAAAATGTTCACCAATTACAAATAAATGGGATACTAAAAACCGTATAGCGCGCAGCGCAGGACCACACTAGACCTGTCTAGTAGGCGAAGACCCTCTTCAAGCGGATTTTTTCTTTCATGGAAGTATTTACTTCCATGGACGATTTCATGGAAGAATATTTACTTCCATTGGCTTCCGTTCTTGGAGGCAAAATTTTAATTCCTTGCAAGTGCACACAATATGTGAAATCATGTGGTGGACCCGGCGAGCAAGGTGACGCGCATGAACCAAACAGCCCCCCGAGAGCTCGGCCTCATTTCAAGCTAGCTCGGTTTCGGCTCAAAGCCTATTAGTACGAAATCGACTTTAACCTCTGAAAGCCGATATATTATATCACGACGCACGTAAATAAATCCTGTTTTTCCTGTTTTTCCTGTATTTGTTTTTTAAAATGGAATTTTTGGGAAAACGTTGCTCGATAAGAACGACCCTTATGCTGCTCCTATGAATTGTGGTAGTCAAAGGGACCGGACGAGATCAACGGATATGACATTACAGTGCTACGATCACTGCTGAAAACAAAACACTTGGGGCGCCTACGTACGTACCCGGTATCATATACCGGGTATATGCATGGCGTCTAGTGTAATTCCAGTTCCGGACTCATGGAGTGGCACTCGAAACCGAAGTTGCCAACCTCAAAACAAACAAACGAAAACTACGAGTATGTGAAGGGTTCCTCTCCCCCTCCGAGTCAACGAACGGTACAACCGTAAACAAACGGCTTGAATTTTGCGCGATTTGTTTTTTTACCTATTTTTATACTGGGAGTTAGAGTGTAAGACACACCCTGCTCCACGTAACAACTATAACCTGACCCAAAAACATACCAAGAACATACCGATGGTGTTAGGATGTACGACAATACGAGTACTCATAGTATATCGTGTATTCTAACAGATGGTATGTGCAACAACAGCACATGTTTACATAGCCCTCAAAACACTAAAACCGAGAAGGTGACCGGAGACGAATTTACGGGCCGCACCCCGAGGGTCAGCATCGCGACCCACACCCACCGGCGAACTCGAGAACAGACGCTTTGTTGAGTTCTTTGTTTGGATTGGTGGTTGCGCTGAGCATCGTTTATCGTTTATCGCGTGTAAGAGCCGTTTCGAAGTTTCGAACAGGAAACACATGTCAAAACCAACTACAGTATACCACCACTCTGAAAGGGATATTATCTTCGTGTGAGATTAACAGAAATTAGTATTTCAAACGGTTATATCATTTCAAGGCCGGAGTGGTAACTCCACGAACCTCAAACGCACAAATATATGACCAGTTGAACTGCTGTGATATTTCTTTTTGGCAAAAGCCTACCAGGTACATATGATACATTGTTTTTGATCAAAATAGACGAGCAACGGGAACGTTGATCACTATGCATGGAATGCGTGATAAAGAAAGAAGGGCAGGCACCAGCAGTTCGTTCAAGGCGATTGCCCCATCCCCCCCCCCCCCCCCGACGAATGCTTCTTGCAACGTCTGCTCGGATGTGACATGACATATATATGTGTGATACAATGCTGGACCCCATGGGCACTGGAACAGACCTTCGGCACCCAATTAAAAATACCAATGAAGCCAAATATTATGTATTCAAAAGGTTGAAAATCTGGCAACAATGAATTTGTCTGGCCACATGATTAAATACGATATAATTTCGACGACGGAATTGTGTGGTGCACAACATGTTGTGGAAGTGTTTCTTTGCTATCTCTCCTGAAATTGATTGAAGGATACACAATTTTTGCATTGCATGGTTTCGATGTTGGCATCCGATTTTTGTATCCTCTCGAAATAATTTTTTCAGGGTCCCAGCTACAGTGCATCTGACGACCGACTCACTGGAGTACATTACAGAATGCTACGTAGTACACACGTACGTACGTACACTTACGTACGTACTCCAAGCGCATGCCTGTACAGAGTTTCGCGCAATTATTCGTGATCTGCCTGAGTAGGATTTATATCAAGTAAAAGATGCAACGCCCGACGAAGTAGATATATCAAATACTGAACCTGAATACGTATCTACGAGGAAGCGCCATTTTGCACACATACGCATTTTGAGCTATGTGACATAGCCAAAACTTGAACTAAGTGTGGAAGGACGCCTTCTGTTCTTTTTTTTTGTTTCGTCCGGAGTTTGGGGCTCCAGCACAGGGGCACATATAAGATGTATCTTGAATGACCCTGGAACCACAAGTTTCAAGCGAAAAACAACACAACAGACTCCCCGTCCTTTGAGGTTTGGCAGTGTCTTACAAAACCTGTACGCTAAAAGTCAGAGTTTAACTCCAAAGAACCGCGTGGTGGGTATTGCTTTGGCTGTGAAATTGAATTTTGGGATATTCAGCGTGAGCCAGTCTTCTGCCTGTACCTGGGAACATTGGACGTCGTTTTGGACCACGGCCTGTCCAGAATGCAGCCGAGAGTAACGTATCCCACACACAGCTTTATTGAGCAGGAAAATAACACCGATGACGACAAAAATTAAACAAACTAGACTCCAGCACACGTTTTGATTGATATCTATATATTATAGTCCATCTCTTGTTTATTGGAAATTAATGTTTGAGGTTTGATACTTGATACCTGGTACGTGGCTTTGCTTTAAACGCGCCCGTATCTGATTTGCCTCAACAATGACTGCAACGTGCCTGAAAAACGTTTGAGCGCCCCAAGGCTCATCTTTACACATTTCCAGGGGGGGAACTGCCTATATCGTAGACACTGTTTCAAGGAGAACAATGCCTACCTCGTAGACACTGTATTACTGTACCCCGTTTCCCCTGATTTGGGGTGTTCTTGCCTAACGGCGTTTCTTCCAAGGGCCTCAGATGTCTTTTACGCGTACCTGTCCGTGTCTCGATACACATGGGCAAGATAGGCACGAAATTTATCGGTGGTTCGAACACGCCTGTTGAAAAAAATGTGGGTTAGGCGGTTTTTGAGGAATGTCTTATTGCTGGGGCCTAACATACGTCTATTGTTTAATTGCTTCCCCCCTGAAGTGGGGAGTTCCGGCCAAAACGGCATTATTTTCGAGTGCTTAAAATAATTTGTTTCGTGCTCTTTCGTGCCTTTATTCATATGTTGAAAATACAGGAATAGAAGCGGTTGTTCATGCACGCCTGGTTCAGAAAACGTGGTTCAGGCCTTGTTACAGGCCCGCATTCAAAGCTACCACGTTTCTCCAGGCGACGCCTCCTGATTTTGTGAGTAACGAGTGATGGGTCGTAGCCATCGGACAAACGACATTCGATGCGAACGTAGACACGTTCGTGATAAAAATAACTGATCGGCAGTTTCCTGTGTTTTTTGTGCATTGGCAAATGCCAATACTCACCCGTTTGCAGCACGTAGAAGACACACAGCTTGCTACCTTAACGTGACGTTCCGCTACATTTTGAAAGGAGTAATGGTCACTCGATCGTCGGCTACCTTACTGCCTTCCACGGCACAGCACTGGCTGTAAAGGTATCCTCGGTCGTTTCCTGGCGGGAGGAAGCCTTACTGGCGCCTAACCCTGTACCATCGCAAACCCTTTTTGAGCACACACTGCAGCACGGTCCGCGCGGCCAAGTCGTTACGACATGCGACGAACCCCACCTATAGCAGTGACGTGGTGCACGCTCGAATACGCCGGGCTGGTGTTTTCTGCGTCTGTTTCTGACATCAGGTTCGTCGGAATGCCTTTTTAAGCGTTTTCCCGATGTTACTATTTTATTTTTCCACATTTGTTAAATAAGTTCCATGATTTGTGAAATAATTCCCAAATAATATGTGAAATTGAACAGAGAAAAAGAAAAACTTTCGAATAATACGTAGCTCTCCGACAAATAACGGCCCTTTTTTTTACCGATAATGACATAATAATGGCCCTTAGCATCCAACATTTTCACCACATAAGCACATATATATATGATATGTCATATATATATGTCATATAAAAATAATACCAGGTATACCAGTGAGTATATACCGGTATATATTTCGCATGATATACGTTGTATGTAGTATATATGTTACATGCAACAGGCGCAACAAATCAACACCCTTCGCATATAGTTGTGGGCATCTTAACGCGATGGGCGTGGTGAGCGCCCAGCTACTGGCCGCTGTGGCGTTGTTGACTCGAACGTCGTACGTACGGCTCGTACGTAGCGTCGGAGCAAACAACAACTCGTACGCACTACGACTACTGTGTTGTACCCGGCTTTAACCGCAAGTGTGGTCATTTGGGCGCCCTGATAATACTAATCCGTGCGTAACATTCCGTACTATTATTAATAATTATGGCTCGAGCTGAAAGATGAAAAAACAAATGAAAAATGCAACAAACGGAGTTCCAAGATTATTTTATCGTATTTAAATACGTGTCGTATTCAAAAAGTAGATACATGCCATACCAGGTACGAAATATGACGAAGTATAAATATATAGTATGTAGTCGTACGTATGATATGAGTGATAGCTCTGGAGACATCTCCGTTATGAAATGTATCTGGTACACCTATTAATACTATTTAACTGGTACGAAATCCCGACTTATATTGGGCTATGATAGAAAGCATGTATGTATGTATGTGGTCAATTTGCGTTTCTCCCGTCCAAAACGCCCATCCCAAAAAACAAAATAAAATTAGGTGTTGTTATAGACTACACACAATACACGCACCCGAACGACCGGGCCCACGAAGAGCACATAATACAACAAGCCTCTTCGGAAATGTCCTTATTAATAGAAGGCATTTCCCAATACTTCAAACCAGGCGTGCTGTATGGGTCCACTGTGACGGCCCCAGTGCTCCTGCTGGTGGTGCTGTTGACCGCCCTCAGCTACTTTTTTTGGTGGCGATCATGTGAGGCAGCTCGCGCAGGCAAGTTCTCGCGTAGCGCTTCGCGTAGCGGTACTTCTTCGTCCTCGCTACCGAGTCCTGCCGCGGTCCTACCGAGATGGTTGGGGCTTGTCGGTGGCCACACTCTGCAGATCACCTCAGAACAGGTGAGTCTTCAACCCCAATGCGGACCAAAGAGCTTTGGGTACCTCTGGGTACAACCTTTTCTAACAGAAGAATAGTACATATCGAGTGTACCGATTGAAGCGCGAAACCCGAAGAGAGGAAAGCAAGGGGGTGTCATGCACCATGTACGCGAGATGAATCACGATGATGGTGTTTGTTGTGGTGTCCTCTCGACACTCACGGCGCGAACTATGCTGTAATGCACCGCACGGTCGAGATGTCTATATATTAATTGAAAGGTAGTCTGCGGCAAAGAGCGCGGGCTTTCGTACTTCTTCGTATTAACACTACTAGGCAGCGCCGTAAGTCCGACTACTACTACTCTACTGCTGTAACACTTCAGGTCGAGGGCGATGGTATCGAAAAGTCATCGACAGAGGGAGGGGGCTTCATCTGTAGTACGAAGCTCGTAGAGACCTTGAGGGTACGTTCACTTTGCAAAAGTTCCTCCCGACAACCCCAACTTCCATTTTGAATTGTCAAGAGCAAGCTGTTGGAAACAGGTCGAGCAGACTCGAAAACAACCAAACGTGCCTCGGAACTACTGCGACACAACAACAACAACAACAACAACAGCAGCAGCAGTATGTATATACCCACAACACGTATATACATCAACGTGATGTGCTCCCAGAACCTGGAAGAGTAACAACTGACTACGTACTGCCAGCCCACGAAGCAGCGATACTAATAGTATAGCATTAATAGTGATACTATAGCTCATGAGTATTTTTATAGTCAACCGAGTGCACGGTTATTCTGTGTTCGATACCAACACTACAACTTAGTACAGGCAGCAGTAAAAACAGCAGTAAAAAATCAAAGTGCGACGAAGCAGCGAAGCAGGCGAAGAGACGTTTATTTCGACATTTCGCATTTATTAATAGCTGAAGAACCTGAAGAAGCAAGAATACATGTGTACGCAGATCTACGACTGCTGCTGCTGGTTGTAGTGGCAAACAAGGCAAATGCTATTATACGCAGTCTGAAAGATGAAACCAACAAAGAAATGTGTTTATATCACAACTATTATACTCGTAATACAATATATTTATTTATACTGCTTTATTAGTGCTGCTGTAATAACAACCGATTGCTACGTAGTGATGCTCATTTTGCGCGGCTTCCAGCAGTATTCACGGCGCCTTCTTTGTGACGATGCGATCGTGAGGGGCTCTGGCGCAGGTGGGTTTTAAATAGATGGTACAGCGATGGTGCCTACTTGTAGTGGGACGATTGTTAGAGCAAAGCGACATGCTAAACGTTTCTGCGAAAACGTACACAGACTTGGCCCCGGATCACAACATCGCGGTTTGCGATTTGCTATGCTACGGATCGTAGCGTTGGGTAATTCGGGGATTAGCCGTAAATGAGTGACAGATGACGCAAAATACCTGCGACCCATGCGCAGTGAGTGCTGCTTGCTGTGATCGAACAGTTCGAGGTTTAAGCAAGGAGTTCGGCGCAGCATGTATGTATATGTACTATCAATAAGTCACTGATAGGTAGATTTAATGTTCTGAGCAGTCATATATGCCGGGCGGCAGGCCGTGGAACGTGGCTTGGCTAGTTAGCAAAGGCCTGCTTTTTTATGAAGGGTGGTCTGCTGCCTGCGGTAAACGAACTAATAGTATAACAATAGAGGTCTCCCCCTCTCCGCGAATTACGGTGAACGCTGCGAACTCGTGCATAATACTTAATGCTTCATCGGAAGCAGTCTTAGTTGGCTTGGAATGCGATACTCGTAAATGAGGCACATAAGTAAGCTCTCCAGCTACTACGTAGTAGCTGTTAATAAGTGGAACGTTGTGCTACAGCAGTTGCAATCACGGGCTTGTGTTGGGCTGTTGCGAAATTTCTAGACGCACACCAGGCGGGTCCACAGCCATCCCCTTCCAGACGGTGTTGATATGCGTTGATTGATGACTCGTTTTTCTGTATGTATGCCACCACACCCGGCAGTGCTTGGAAACTCGACAATCTCAGTAAAAATTCCATCCTCATGCATCATACTATGAATTAATGTGGCGAGGCAGTGTATGACGCACGATCGCTTGTGACCTACTCCAGAAAAAGCACTAAACCCAAGAAAAAGCACGGTATCATACACTGCTGTTGCCATACAGCAATACAGAGTACGTTGTGGAATACGAGATAGAATTACTGCTTGTTTGTATTTTACAGCAGTATTACCTACATATATTTCGAAGTACTTTTTATTATAATACTTATTTAGATAATATTTTGGCATCAGCAGCAACGGCTCGGGTTGTGTACATGTACTATATTATGTGTACTGGTACATAAAGTAATACCATGGTACTGTAGGGCATCTACGGTATGTACGAATTACCAGGTATGCCTGGGTATGGCAAAGGAGTTGTTGGTGACGAGAACGTGCTTGGTTGCTGTGTGCACTTACTTGTCACTTGTTTTCTGGACGGTTGGTGCCAGTTGGTGCCAGTTGGTCTACAGAGTACAGAAGGACTGCAAACTCGAGGAGCGGCGAACAAATGGCTTGTCGATCTCGTGATCTCGTACACATTTCTGCATTTGACCATCAGCACATTAATTAGTAGCTTTAATTTAGAGGTGGACGTCGCGGGACACAGGTTTCATGGCTAAATACCGCCGTGTGTGCTTATTTTGGGCCAGGCTTGAAATATTCTCAAGCAGGCGTTACTTACTCTAATTAGCTAATTTCAGTATAAAATTACCACATTCCTATGTCCGTCCAAAAAGCGAGCCTGAAATTATTGACTCCCAAATCGCGTACTATGTACCACTACTGTATAATACCGTGTCTGGGCGGGCTTCCTGTGTCGGCGTACTTACAGTAGCTTTTCGCCGAAAAGTGCTCGTACGAAGAGATATGCTCGAAAAAAGCCGCGAAAAAATCACAAACATAACAATTAAACAAATCAACATGTATGTATATGCAAACATACACATTCATATCTTGCCCACAGGCCTCCATAATCATTGCTTACTGGTACTAAGTACGGTAACTGTTTGTACTCAACGGCAACAACGGCAGCATACGAAGGTATACACGCTGGTACCGTTTTGTTGTTGGTACTCTGTCTGCTGTATCAAATTATATTTACTATATGTGTGCTACCTTGGTGCTACAGCAGTACCTGGCAGTGCTTTTGGTTTACACTTCTTCGTACTTCTTACTTTTGTACTCGTATTACTTGTTAGATGCAGTGCGTCAGGCTCGTTTGTCGATCACACTGCGTTGTTACGCGAACGAGCAAGTCAGCCAGCTCAAGTGGGGCTGCCGCCCCCCCCTGGGGCACTTAGAATGTACCATAGCTTCTATGATAGCTTCATGCAAAAATAAAGCTCAAGATGTCAGTAGGGGCGCAATATACCCGTACGTCGGCGATCCGCGATAGACTTTATGCTGTGTGGTTACCTGTGGTATACCTGGTAGGGCATACAGCATGACCGCCCAACAAGAAATGCCTACTGGAATCTGAATAAACCTTGAAGCCTTACCGTGACACCAGCCTTGAACAGCCTCAGCCTTGAGCGATGGGATATGAAATAGGGTTTGCTGCCTTGTAGTGTAGCGCTGCGCTCGCGGCTGAAAACATTTTCTTAACGCAAATTTATTAGCGTCCGCAAAAAACTGAACCTTCGGTTCGTGCCGGGTTGCTTAGATTTTCGTGGGCCGGTACTGCAAGAAGTCGTTGTTGGTTTTTAGAGCGCTACCCACTAGCCTAGCTACGAGTAGCTAGATCGATTCAAACCCACGGAGTACGTCGTATTGTTTGTACATCGCTACCTACGTCCTGTAGGTACAACGGTAGTCAGTGACTTTTGTCTACTATACTATTTTAATACTACTGTGCGTGGTAGTGGGTGGGCGATATGACCAACAGGTATATTAGTGGTATTGGTGTACCAGCGACTACAAAGTACTGGGGCACGAGGCGCGAGCTAGCAGCTACGTACAGATTACAGGACACCCGCGTACATGCTACGACTATATACTGTTAATGAAAGATCAGGAAATCTGGTCAAGTCTTTAATTTTTTATTCGAGAAAGGATGTTCTACAGTACATACACCACAGGAATTTGAGCAGCAAACTTCAAATGCCTCTCACTACTGTAGTGTTCGTTTTGTTATGGTGTAATATACTCGTACCAGGTACGTACGAGTATATAGCTGCCCGGTACTGCTGAACCGAGGAAGGTCCTATGCCTTACGGCCATCTGCGTGGCATAGCGTGTGTATGTGCATCATATGTGTACGAGCTATATACATGTATGAAATACGTTTATGTTTACTGGATGAACTAGGGTGTAGGATTGGCCGCTCCGCTCCAATGGCTGATCGGCCATAATTGGATGTCATGCTACGTCGTGCTGCTGCTGCTGCGCTGCTGTACGTACGAAACTATGCTGTATACTACTTTACGCACCCCTGTGTTTGTACGAACAACGTTTCCGTGCCTCGGCCGTATACATAGATGCGGGGGGTCGGGTATATCACTAAAACGAAACAGAAATCGACCCAATATCCGTTATTTCGCTGGGTAAAAATATTTTTATAAAGCAAAGAAAATGACAATGTCGGTTTTACTACGTATACCCGCACCCGTGGTTCGGCCGCGTACGTAGACGCGAAGGGTCGGGTATAAAATCGAGCTGCCTAATGCCCGTTCTTTCGCCGGTTAAATTCAAAAAAAAGGAGGGAAAGCATACATAGCCTTCAGTGTACTGCTGCAGCAAAATGAAAACAAAATCGCGACCATAGCGGGACTCGAAGCCCTGCTCTGCCCGCACAGCATTGAGCGCTCCTCCACGCTAGCCCAAAAGGAACGATCAGTGATTTGTCCGCCTCTGGGAGGTCAATGTTTGCAAAAAACAAAACAAAAAGCATGACCACATCTCCACACGACAGCAAGACCCTACGAGGTAAGCAAAGCCCATTGAAGATTCGGTCGAATTCCTGGCTAAATAATATAGTAATGATTGGTGTTGCTGAGGCAGGCGAACGTTTAGGCAGCAGCAGTTGTGACCAGTGGGGTGCGCTTCATCGAAAACTACGCAATAACCGTAATACTTGAGAAACAACAGCAAGAAGTGTTCGTGTTCATGCTGGCGCTGGTTGAAGTCGGTGTGCTCCACAACCCACAACGATACATGCCTTCTATATGTGTATGATACCACAGCCACAGCGTATGATATGCCCGCAACATGAGATCTCGGGCAGCTCCCGAGACTGGTATCATCTGATTGTTCTGGGTTCTTCGAGATAGATTGCCGGCTCCGCAACGCCCCTTTAAAATGGCTCCTCCAGAACATCAGTCCCGTATATGTTCCACCAATGTTCTCCAAAACAAGCGTGTGGCGCAACAAAAGAGGGTGCAGTAACGATTTTTAGACGAACCTATTTCCAGGGAAATTATGTGGGTTCGAGTCGGGATAGTCCTCTACTACTGTTGATTGGCAAACATACGCGGGAGGTGTTCGGGGTGGCGGCAGATGAAAGTCCAATACGGGCGCGTCACGCGGAGCCCACAACCGGATGACGGCGACAGGTTTCGTACGGCGGGTGCATCACTTGATGCTCCTCCGATGCCTCGGCTGGCGGACACGGAAACGCGACGACCATACGCTTTCCTACGCCCGCGCGCTTGCCAAGGCAGAGTCCGAGAGCGTTGAGGTGGCGGTGCGCAGACGGAGGATATCGTTTGCGGGCTTCGTGCCGCGCATGGGAGAGGAGCGCTTGCCCAGGAGGATGATGTTTGGGGAGATGGTCGGGGGTAAGGGCTGCTCCTTTGGATTGGAGAGGGATTTGATGGG
This sequence comes from Saccharina japonica, assembly GCA_008828725.1. NCBI lineage: Eukaryota > Phaeophyceae > Laminariales > Laminariaceae > Saccharina > Saccharina japonica. Next base: position 1,111,145 of record MEHQ01004020.1, read on the forward strand.
GCGCCTCGAGGAGGACCTCGAGAACTTCGGCATCAAGTCCGAAGGATGGCGCGAGAGAGCACAGAAGGCCGGCAGTTGGTTTGAAGGGGTTGAGGACGGGGCCGAAGCTTACATGAGGAAATATATTGATACAGAAAAGACCGATGCAGGATAGCGACATGCGACGGCTGCAACTGCGGCACGGACCGTTGGCCCCAATGCACCCAGGGGGGGCGGAGGCGGGGCTGGGCGCGGGGGTGAGCGGTGGGGGGAAGGGCGGGAGGGCAGGGGGGCGTAATGCCCAACCTCCTGGCGACTGGATATGGACTTCACCGTCATAATGCGTGCCTTCCCAGTACCGTCGTAGCAGCTGTAGGTTAGGGCCGCCCGGACTCTCGCCTTTTCTGAGTGCCTCCAGTGCCTGTTTTTCGATATTCCTTTTTGTTCTCTTTGTTTCGTCTCCCTTTTTTTATCTGTATCTCTATTTCCTATTTCTCTATCGCTTTCTTTGTTCCTGTTTACTCGTATTAATACGTAGCTCTTTTCGCTTCGCTTTCATTCCCTTTGCGTTGTTTGCTTGTGGGTTTTAGCACGTGTTTGATACGTGCGTACGTAGCGATCTCCTCTTGCGATATGCGGTTTGACGTAGCCTCATTTGGCTTGATGTGATGATGCGTTTCATTTTGTCTCACTTAGTTCCAGAGTTTCGTTTTGTTCTCCTCGTGTGCCCCCTTGGATTGGATTACAACTCATGCAAAAATTCCATCTGGTGCATACGTACGCACGCTGTGTTTTTGTGTGTTCAGTTATGATGCGTACGCGCCCGACTGATTTTTGTATTCTTTGATTTGACTACGTTTTTTTCCTTGAGATATTCTTCCGCTGCAGTTGTTAGGAGCCTGTCCTGTGTGACCTATGTATGATCTGTGACCACGGACACACGGACACACACACGATTTTGGACATGATGCATGAGCTCATGCGAGAACAACAACAACATCGCCCCGGGGTCAGACCGACAGCGTACGAGTGATACGAACCCGGGTTCAATTCCACGCTCGTCGTCGCGTTTGTTTGCTATTTTTTTTTTTTCGTGGCTAGCTGTGGACGCCCCTCTGGCTATTTTCGTTTCTTAATTTGGATGATCCTCTGGATGGGATATACATACATATTATACATGTGGATGGGATCAAGGTACTCGGTGAGCCTCCGGTGGCTCCTGCTGAGGGCTGAGTATAGTTCTGCACCATGTGGATAGGAGCAAGGTGCCAAATGGGATGGGCCCACTCCGGGGTCAGGTTACCGAGCGACATCAGGTGGAAAGGTCCGCACCGCCAATAGAAGTTTCCTAAACGTTTCCTTTTGGGTCTCCTCTAAACTTGGCTAATATGTACTGGTGAGAACAACAACCTGCCGACGTCATTCCGCTCTATACTTTTTTTAATATAACTCAGCTACGTACGTACGTATATATGATTCGTACGAGCAAAGATGAGTTTCGACGAAATCCTCGATCTCACAGCTGTTTTTTTTTTATTTTTGAATACTTGACCATTAATGGGGGCGTTTGACGGTTGTACTGTAGTTGCAAACCTGCATTTATGTACCAGATTTGAAATGCTAAAGCATTTGCTTCAGCTATGTTTCAAGATACACGGATGATTACATACGTGTTTTTTTCCTTTCTCCTTTTTCTCTTGCTCTTTCATTTTCCCTTCGGGTTGGTTTCACTTTCTCTTGGTTGAGTTGTACGATGTGCCACGGCAGTTATGATGTATACAGCAATATGTCCAGTGTTGGGCACCGGGACCGAACTACGGTTATTTAACCGGAAACCGCGATCCGGTTATCGTAACCGAAAACCGGACATTTCGAAACCGGTTATTCGGTGATTTCAAATAACCGACCGGACATAACCGGACCGGTTATTTCCGGTCGGTTATTGTGTCCCTTATCCCCTACCCCATATAACGCCTCTGTATATGTATGGAAACCCCTATATGTCAGCACACAAGCACAGCGCACACGACTGGTGCTACGGTAGGGGGGGTAGCCTGATTTTCACCACCACGTTCGCTCCACTCGGGCGAGTGACTCTGTACCTCACTCAAAGCTGTACGCAGGAATATCTTCTTGTCGCAGAGTAGCAAGCATACTATGGTGGTGCATATCTCGAAAACGTAACGCGTTAAGACTTAAACAGAACCGCGAAGAAATAGTGTGGCCACTCGGCGGAGTGGCTCTCATCCGCTGAAAATAATGGACTTAAAACCGACCCCCCTACCGTAGCACCAGTCACACCAGTAGTCATCGCAGCATTAGAGCAGCACATCAGCTATCTGGTGGGTTATCAAAAGCTACGGATCATCAGTCATCAATAATAATATGATCAATAATATACCAGCCAATGAACCAACACGAGCAGTCAGTGCGTTCTCCTACGCATTACGCATTGTTTTCCCTATTGTACCGCGTTGAGATCGACGATGTTTTTTTTTTCTACCTCGGAGAAGAACTGAACCGCGAGAGCAGTTTTGGTTTTGCCTATTTCTGCGTGTTGAGTGTTACCAGGTAAATGGTTTTGGAAGCCCTCATCCATTTTTTGTCTTGTGACCAAGAAGCAGGTTCCGCTCGCCGTCCTGAGCGTCGCTACATCCGCTTTTTCGTAGTCATACTCCGCCTGCTCGCCTGTTAGCTGTACGCCAATGACTCATCATGCCGGACGACTGAACGACAGGTTCCGTTTTGTCGTCAACTTTCACGTGGTGTGTGTCGTGCGTTTTTGTAATGCGTGCAATACGGATAATTTGATTTGCTGATGTGCCGACAGACGAGCATCCGAAAATAACGTTTTTTTTCCTTGGGGGTGCGAACGTGGCGCAAAATAGCCATTTATGTGAAATAACCGACCGAATAACCGACCGGAAACTTCGCGGTTTCGGTCTCGGTTATTTAGTCCAAATAACCGGTTAACCGGAGACCATCTCCGGTCGGTTATGAGATAACCGACCGGATCCCAAAAGGACTCCGGTGCCCAACACTGAGTATTTAAATAATTAAGCAAAACAACAGTTGTGAGCTCGAGGATTTCGTCGAAGCTCATACTACATTTGCTAGCTGAGTGTAATACTTCGATCGCGCGTACTTACGGATTGTATATGTCCTCATGTAGGGTGTACATCCCGTATGAGGGGGACACAATCTGAGGCTGTAGAATTCAGGAAGTGTGCGTCTATTTGTGGGGGGAGAAATAATTAAAATAAATTTTAATTTTAATTTAACAGGCTTAAATAAACGTACCAGGTATACTATAGTGTTAATAGTGTTCCGACGAGTTGACGTGATAGAGTGGGTCTACTATTAGTATTATTAATAGTACCGCAAGCCACCTGTCGTCGTTATATATCTGTATGGGGTATTTTTATCGTGCGTACTCTGGTTTTTGTGTTTACTACTTTTTTGTTTTGATACAGAATACTATATATCTATATTGTTGCACATAGAACCAACCGTGATAAAGTCATGCGTATATCTTCGTATTATGCTCTTTACCATAGCTTTGCTGATAATTCTCTAATGACGTACTGCGTTGTCTTTGTATTTTGTGTATTTTTTTTCCCTGGGCTATTCTTCCACTCGAGAGTTTTTCGGAGCCTGTCCTGTGACCACGGACTACATTTTTCGGTGATCAGTTCATGTGCGAACAACAACAACAAGATTCGAGTCGGGCCGCTGTGTTTTAATATTACGTGTCCAGCAGTATTAAAAGTACACACATCAGTATAATAGATACGAAGTATGTATGAATGAATATCAGAAAACGAACTTGGATATCGTTACGCATCACAATATCACAATATATTACGTACGTACGAGTTTGGAGCGTACATGTGACCGTATTACGTACCAATTTCGTGTTTGAGGGATTGGGTAAAAGTGCAACAACATTTTTATCACACCTCGGTAGGCCCTAGCCTTTCAGGCACGCCTCAGGTGCTTTCAGGCATGCGGAGATAGGCACGCCGCAGGCGAAAAAAATTGAGATAGGCAAAAAGATGGGCATGTGCCTGACGTGCCTGAACGTGCCTGAAACGTGCCTATCTATTTCAGGCATTTGCCTGAAACAATGCCTGAGACGTGCCTGAAACCTTTTCGGCGCCCCAAGACAAACCCTATACTAATTTCAAGTATTTTTGTGTAAATGGGCAAATTGCCTGAAAGAATGCCTGAAACTTGTTCAGCGCCCCAACGCAAATCCTGCACTAATTTCAAGTAGTTTGGTTTCAAGAGGTAAAATGCCGAAACGAAAATGCCGGCCATGCCCCACCCCGCACCCCACACTGTCCAAAGCGCTGAATGCTCGCTGCCTGCAGTACAGGACCCCTAATAAGAAACAGGCTGATAAGAAATCCAGGCTGAGATTTAGAGGGAAATAAGAAACTCGGGAGTCGTTAACTTGAAATTAGTGTAGAAATCACCCTCTCTCAAATAAGAAATCCAGCCTGGACCATATTTCCTGTTTCTTATCAGGTGTCCTGTACTGTACTACTATATTACAGTACAGGACACCTGATAAGAAACAGATTAATAAGAAATACAGCCTGAGATTCAAAGGAAAATAAGAAATTCGGGAGTCTTTATATTGAAATTAGTGTAGAAAGAACTTTCGCTAAAATAAGAAATCCAACCTGGGCCAGATTCCCTGTTTCTTATTAGGTGTCCTGTACTATACGAGTATAATACGTACGATGTGCCTGCAAAGTGGCGCTGCCAGAGCGATTCAGTCTATATAATATGCAGGAACTCTTTGTTGCATGTGGAACCCTTTGCTGCTGCTGCTGCTGCTGCTACGGGCAAGCTGCTCGGACAGCCACTCAAGTCTATCGCTGCCGAGCCTTGTGTGGGATCACCAGGTGCTGGTCGGTTAGGGTTTGCTTGTTGCATTCATTGGTACCGTAATGTCCCCTTTATCAGAGCTATGGGCTGTGCGCTGCAGGCTGTGGGTGTGGGCTACGCCCTAAAACAATATTCCCTTTCCCCTGATTTTGGGAGTTCCAGACTAACGGCGTTATTTTGTTGTGCCTTAAATGCCTGTAAGCGTGCCTGACGCGTGCCTGGCAAAAGATAGGCAAGATAGGCACGAAAACAGTAGTTCAGGCACGCCTGTTTCAGAAACAGTAGTTCAGGCATTTTTTCAGGCATGCCTGAAAGGCTAGGGCCTACACCTCGGGCAGCCTACTATTAATACGAGTTTCATAGCCCATACGTAGCTCAAGCCTTCAAAACTCAAAACAGGTATTATAGGTACAGATGAGCTACCGCCGCTAGACCAAGCCGGGGGAAACGTGTGCAGCTCATCATGAATCGATACCATACGTACGTACGGTTTTGTCATTTTATGCAGCTCGCGAGGTACTGCTGTAGCTCAGCTATCTATAGTATATACCTCACCCTGTCATAACATGTCCAGATGAGCTATATTACGAGTATCCTCTATAGCTCAAGCTTTGAAAACATGTGCAGATGAACTACTGTACCGCCTATATTTTAAGCCTTCAAAACATGTATCACCTCTAGCTCAGTCCGGGAAAACAAGTGCAGATGAGCTGCCACCTATAGCTCACGTCGGGGAAAGCATGTGCAGCTCATGTAGCTCCTGTAGCTCATTATGGGCCAAATGAGCTATATCATGTAGCTCGTATTGCTCACCCTGGGCAAATATGCGCAGATGAGATATCCCCTACAGCTCAAGCTTTGGAAAAATGTGCAGATACACTACCTCCTAAGTAGTTCAGGCCGGAAAAACATGTGCAGATCATGTCGCTCACGTAACTCAACAGTGAGTTACTCTCGATAATAGCTAGGTGTGCAAGGTTTGCATGTACGAGCATAGCTTTTGCCCCACTTCGCGAGCCCGTGGCATTGGCATTGTAAATTGCCGAGTGTTTGCAGGCTATTTTCGTTGAGGCTTAGCTTCGTCGGCGGCCACTCAATAGGCCGCCGGCGAAGCCCGCTTGTTGTATGATACAAATTATGAATATCACACATATTTTTATACCAGTATAATGTAGATGTCTCCCGTCATTTGCGTATTGAGGTACGGAGGTACTATTGTTCACATAATATTTTTGTTATCACCAAAGAGGTCGGAATGTGAACACACTATAAAACCAGCGGGTAGGTCGGAGTATGAAACGAAGATGTCTCGAATGAAAACTGAAAAAATGAACTTCAACATGCCTCAACCACCGACCAGAGCTTTCGTGGCGGAATATATATCAACGTGTACATATAGCAGTATTAATGTATTATTAAATTAAATATAGGGTCGTATAGAAACGGCGGACGTTCGGCGGGTAGAATGCAGCTTGTCACCCGTGACCGAGCTTTGATTTCGGCCCCTAAAGAAACTGGCAATACCGGAGAGGTGCACGACAAAATCACGAAACGATACCACACTCTAGAAAAGGTCGAAACGAAAAACAACCCACACAGGTGGGATTGCTGGACGATTTTTTAAATAACGATTTTTTACGTATGCTCTCTTGGTTTTTGTTACCCCAGGCAGGCTCCGTCTCGAAAGGGATGCGTGGTCAATGGTCAAATGACTAAGGCAAGCAACAAATGAGTACGCCCCCCCCCCCCCCCCCCCCCCCCCCCCCCCCCCCCCCCCCCGCCTGCCTGGGTCGAATATTTGTATGAATAATAGGGGGCCCGATGTATGTGTTTGTGCTGCCCTGGGCCCTGATGATGTGTAAAATTGTTTAAATGACCAGGCGCTCCCGCCACTCATGTAAAATTGCAGTAGCATGCATTCCCTCCATCATGTCTCCCTTGAGTTCTGCTGCACTTGGGAGAAACTGGACTTTTGCAATACGAATTGTTTGTGCCCCGAGCGTACATTTTACGGGAGTCCATGGCTTTAGGGCATTTCGACGCGAGTCGGCGAGGGAAGAGAGGGCTGAAATCTTCCCGCGGCTAAAAAAAATGCAATGCAAGAGCCGTAGTGGGGAGGGCGAGGGAGAACTTCGTATGTGGCCCCGGATCTGAGTTACGTCTGCAGTAGGAGAGAGAGAGAGAAAGAAAAGAAGGGTGGAATTATTATTTGGGAAGAAAAAACAAGCAAGCAAACAGGAACAAAATGGTTTTGGAGGGAGACATATTTGGTAAAGAACTGGCGATGGCGGCTCCGGCAACATGGGGGGCTACTGTCTACTGCGATATTGGAGATGATAGGTTTAGTGTCTGCATCACATTACGAGGGAAGGGCACGACTCATGCGTAGCATAGTAATACGTACTCGATGACACCTGACGGTTGATAAGACAGCGCGTCGCATGTCGCCGTTAGCCGCAATAAATTAACAAACGGGTTGTTTTAGAGGCTTAGGCTAAGCTTACATGCATTCAAGGGGAATACCCTTTCCTGCAAGTAAACAATGGATCGAACCAACACCTGATGCCGGAGCCACCTGCGCTACGCACGGAGAGAGCGGAGCACATCATATACCTACACTTAGCACAGACGGGTGGATTCGCTAAGAAGCGGCAGAGTCTAGTCGTGATACCCTCTGTCTACACGGCTGGGGCTCAGGCTACACACAGCAAACAGTGACTATGAACCTCGTATGTTGCTACAGCAGCATTTTATCGATTATTATAGTAGAAACTACACGATACAGTGTCAAAAATAGTTTGTCTACAGTAGCTCAAGTATTTAATCAATTAGTGAATGTAATCCACCCCTTCCCTGCATGTATCCATCATAAATATACTAAACTACACAGTGATATACTTATTCGAGATAAAGGTGGAGGGTCACAAGACGAATGACTGCTGTATAGCCCAACTCTAACCCTAGCCCTTGCTTCCTCTTGGCTAGGAATCAACGCTACCTTTTTCGAAGCAGCATAGTAGTGGTCCTGCCTGAGACCTCGAAAACGAAAACCTGCCACGATACATGCTAATTTTGCGTGCTATACGTCCGGGAGTATCTTCAAAATCGAGACACGGCCGCTCACCACACCAACTCTTACCTCGCTCCTTCCCCTCGTTGACACGCCCTGCGCTGCGCGACCCTTTGTCTGTGTGGTACCACGCTGTCGCCCTATCTGGTCGGTCAGATGGTTCAACAAATGGAAACGTGGGCGGATGAGCTGGGAGGGAAGTTTCAGCTGACCGTGTTCGGCAAGAGGGTCGTTGTCGTCGCCGGAATCGACGGCGTTCGTCACGTTCTAAACAAGCGCCCTAACATTTTCCGGAGGGGACTGACACCGGTGAGCCCCTGCAATGGAGAGGTTCGGGGTTGTATCGTCGTGGCTGTTGTCTGAGCCTGGTGCGGTCGGCGGCATATTGTGTTGTTGAGATTGTTGGTAACCGTTCGCTCTTCGCCTGCACAATTACTGGGCAAAATCTGCCACAATTCCAGGCAACATGTTGTTACACTTCGCAACGGACACAATCTGGAGGCGCGGGATGTGTGTAGCAACCTGTCATATCTTCATTTATCGAAATGTGGCCTCGAGTCCAACTTTCGACACACGGGAATCCACACCACGTCACCGGCGCACAACGGATCGATCAATGTGTGACATCTATCATTGCCATCAATAGTGGAGAGGTTTGCTCACCACGAGCATGTCTAGGTACCGCTTCGGGGCCGCACCTAAACTCTTGCCGACGCCGTGTTGTCACGCTGTTACCGGCCGAACCCGCCCGCTTAATTGGTGCATGGAGTCAGACCCATTTCCACTGGCCGGCGAAGAAGATCGGACTGCTGCCAGCCTTGTTCTTTGACGAAGGCAAGGAGTGGGGGCGTTCAAGGCGCCTGATCTGCCCGCACCTTGTCGGGAACAACGTGGCAGACATGATACCTGCCCTAGCCAAGGTACGAGGCGACACGCTAATGCCAACCTGAGGGACCGCGGGAAACCTAGCACTTTACAGTATATCGGCATGTTTCTGGAGTACCACCTTCAGTGCATCCGAATTATCGCGGCAACTAAGCCGTGCCGATCTTAACTATTTTTCGGAGTGCGTTGTTGGGCGTCTGGCATCAAACGTAGGGGTTCACATGCCACGTGCACCTGTTAAGTACACTCCACAGGTGCGCATTCGTCCAGCTGGTAACTTGTATGCGTGCGCGTTTGTTTCCGTCGTGAACACACGTTGGCCATGCGGCTTTGTTCGCTTCCCTGCGACAGATCACGGAGCGTTTCTGCGCCCAGATGAGCGAGAAGGAACGTGCGGGAGAAGTGGTTGACGGCATCCACGCTTTCGGTGAGGCACGCACGCAATTCAACATGCCTGTTCACCAAACCTGTCCCAAAAGAATACCAGGTACCTGTTATTCAATAGCTCCGATAGGCAAACGTGCAGCAATCCAGGTCCGAACAAAGGCACAGTGTACAGGCCCACACCAGTGCGATGGGTTCATGGTCATGCGTGGCATGTCCAAGGGGACAAAGGCCGAGGAATAGGTACACATGTATGAATGAAAGGTGCTGCGGTAGAGGAGTAACGCCAACATGTTACGAGATCCCTTCTTTTAAGGAGCTCTACATACCTTACCCAACAACCGGCTCTAAGAAGGGTTGTAAGCTAAGCCCGGTACACAATCTCGTGGGCTACGTACAATAACTACCAAAAGAGGACACTGTGAAATGCGCACGCATCGAATCAAAATGGTTCGGCTCAAACGTACAACCCCCACCCTGCCACGACTCTAAGGTAATCAAACCTCAGTCCCGTCTTGCGCGAAAGCTGCGACACGTCGGTCCATTCACGTGACGAGCGACGGTCGTGACTCACCCTTCCATATATCGTCGGTCTATGCGGAACATGGAACCAAGTACTTCATAAATTTCTCCCCGAGTCCTCGCCTGGTGTCGATTATATTGATTACGCTAGCACCCAAGATGCACCAACGGTTGTTGGCGTGGTAGGTAGCAGGGAGTGTCGGCATGGCATCCCGTGCTAGAAGCTGCGCACACTTGATGATGGCTCAGTTCCCCGCTCCCCTCGTGCAAGTGTTGGGCTGGCGGTGGCCACGAGTGGTTCGTATATGCTAATGTGGTCACGTGCGGGGGGAACGAATTCGTCTTCGGCCGCCTCGTTGGCGAAGGACGTCTACCTCCTGTGTCTGAACATCATTGTAATGGTACGCTTTCATTACTGCTCCCTTGCCTGTTTGCACGTCTGCTTCGTTTGCAGAGAGCTTTGCGCACGACTCGGTCGCGTTGGCCGCCTTCGGTCTGCACACCGATAGCATGACAGCTTCGAAAGACCAACCGTGTCCGTCGCTGTACTGTGTGAAAACTGTCATGCAGTCCTTCATGACCCTCATGTTGCAGCCGCTCGCTATGTGAGTGTGGGCGTTAACCGACGTAGGTACATAGTGCTTGTAAATCGGGGCTTTGTGATATTCGAGTCGTTGCATTGTCGATTGTTTTTCGGGTACTGTAGTTAGATATCAGGTAGCCGTCACAAACCATGCCTGTGAATCGCGCTTTACGGATCTATACGATGGTAGCCGGTCGTGACGGGCGCAACAGTTGACGTGGCACTTCTAACAAAAGGTAGCTGCTGTCGACAGGGCAACTGTTTCTGAACATCGTGCCGGCGACGCCAATTGTAGGACTTGTTTTCAGGCAGGTATTTTGCTATATACCATTCAAGGTGCAGGCACGTGCCGAAATGGTGGCGACAAGGTCGCGAGTTCGGAGAACTAGCCGTGGATTAACCACCCAAATGGGCCAGAGTAGATGTTACCACCGACCCTGCAAGCAGGCCGTATTGTACACAGGGTACTGGGGGGATATTCTTATCGACCTGCATGGCAGCATACGAGCTCGATGCATTGGCCGTGCGGGGTTTTCCCTTGAAACAGTCTACGGCGAAGGGTGGATTTGAATTCGATTTGTAACATTCCTGGTCTTACCTGCTGCTTCCGCTGCCGTACCGCGTGGTCATCCTCAGGCTCGGGTGGGTCACTTTACCATGGTTACTGCCTTGGGTGAAAAACACGAACAAGCAGTCTAAGCTGTTGCGAGACATGATTCAGGTGAGCAGTTCGTTTTAGCAGCATGTTTGAAAGGGTGACGTGCGGCACGAGTAAGTATACCAGTTGCATTTCCTTCAACGATCGCTTGATTAAACTAGACCTCCCTCGGTCGGATATCGTTACCTACTCATGTACGCGTCCCCTCGAGTACAAACCCACAGCGATCGTCGCCCGCCTAGTCCCGATGTCAAGCGTGTTTGTGGTATACAGGCAAGTATCACACACCTTACACACGACCGTGCTGCACCGGCGAACCCCCATGACGGCTACCTGCCTGCCGTGTGACACAGGGCGCGATCAACAAAGCTCGTCTCGAGCACAGAAAGGGCATCCGAATTGGATCGGGGTTGGACGGCGTCAAGAGCGTACCCGACGGGGTGCTTCTGCGGAAGATGGCGGCAGTGGCAGAGAGGGGGAATGGTGGCAAGCAGCTGCCCGAGCGAATGGCGTTCTCGGATGATGAGGTTGTGCGGCAGGCAATGAGGTAAGCAGGTCCTCTCGAGGAGCGTCCGCCCAGGACACAGGCAGAAGCGTGGGTTGCAGCAACACGGACTTGGCCGATCGCGTCTTGTGGTGTTTACTTATTTTGCAGATATATCGGAAAACGAGTCTCAGTCGCACATCTCTCTCCAACGAGACCGCAATGTGACATAACTATTATTACTCAGCATGGAAAACGAGCGTGCTTTGAAGTACTTTATTACGAGACGGACACTATTCTGTCGTGCAGGAAGTCATCCTTTATACCGCCAAGCGCAATGCAGCCGCAAACCAGCCAACATATGGCACGAAGAGATGCACAAATCTACTGCCCAGAGACAGACACGACTGACAAACAAACACAAGGCGGCATATGAACTGGACAGAACAAACATTTTCCGATACCTCACACTTTTGGGGGACACTCCTCAAACTATTGGATACACTCTGAAACCCTCCTAACCGGGTCAATGACACTGAGACAACGCTAAACTTGTAACCACGAATGGAGAACGGTGGTTCCCTGTGCCACTCCAAAGGCAAGTAAAATCCCTCAGATGCCTCATCGGTATGTTCTGCGCCGATCCTTGAGCTGTCACGAGGCCTGTAAGGTTCAAACTCAGTGCGCGTAGCCGTGGTAGTAAACCATCCGCTGCGCGGCTGGAAATAAACTCTTGAGATATAAATATATCGATGAACTATTTCAGCTCCTCCCACCTCCGACGTGAAGCAGCTAAGTCGTGGCAGGGGGGTCCAATTCTAGAACCCGCTTAGACTTCGCTGCTACTGCTGCCACTGCCGCTCGTACAGTATCAATACTAGTAGCACCACTATACTATCACACTCGCGCTATTATATGCTGCTACGACTATTGCTACTACTACCGCTACAATTGAAATGCCACTACTAGATGTACTGGAGACTATTTAGTAGTACCACCAGCCATACTTGGATTAAAGTTTGGGTACTGTTGGTTTGGCTGAATGCACTGACGTCGCGTTTATCGTATTTGATTGTAACCTTTGATACAGTAGAGCGTCAACTACGTATCGCTGTGTCATGTTTTGTTCCTTGAGATGAATATGCCCATGGATATTGCGTTTACTGTTGGTGACGGCACCCACCTGACTCGGGCGACGCCGCCGAGGCGTGCTTCGGTAGGGGCTGCGATTTTGAGCGCAAACGAAGGAGTCTCACTGACGGGGTTCCTCGACCATTGCAACTCAAAACTCCCCATATATCTCGATCCGATGTGCATTTGACAATATTACTCGATAGATGATACCCGATCCCATGACATTGAGTATCAGGCTGGGCTTGTAACTTTTCTTTAAGTATGTTGTTCCGTGGGGTTCAAAGCTCCTTAAGCTACAAGCTTCAAAACACAAACTCTTGCCACGCCACGCCCTAACCTAGCATGCATCTGCCCCCAACAAGGCTCTTCGCCGAAAAGCACACTCTGATCGTATCAGGCAGCCACAAGAAATAGGCGAAAAACGCGAACTATTGGGGAGACGCTGACACACCTTGCTGCCGCATACCCACCACATCCGCGAAACAAACCGGTGTTATTGTGTCCCTGGACCCTTTGCCGCAGCCTTTTCATCGGCGGGACGGGAACGACGGCATTCGTCTTGTGCTGGGTCATGTGCTACCTCACCAAGAACCCCAAGATGCTCGCTCGTTGCCGCGAAGAGGCCCTCCAAGCCGCTCCGGAAAGGTGAGAGAAAGGCACACGTTGCCCGTTGGTCTGGTGATTACTTTGCGGTGTTGCTTGGTACTTGAACGGATGCTTTGGTTCGCAGCGGAGCTTACTAGTTCGCTAACATGTCACCTAACTTACTACTTATAGATTTGAAAAGATACTCGTCTGTGCGACTGGACATTCGATCGAATACAATATGTTTTGCAGGCTGGGTGCGATACGTCGATCGCGCGTGCTACGGAAATATTGTAGCAACCAATGGCAGACGGTAGGGGTTTGTTCACATGTGGTGCCCGCTCGTTCCCTTGTACACTTTCTCTAGTAGAAACCGTGCGGGCATGACCCTGCTCACGACGACGCATGCTTGCTGTATCCATTATCACGGAGGGCGAGGCGTTTGTTTCACTTGTGCATGCTACATATTTCACGCAAAAGGATCCGCAGCTTTTGATAACTAATTGACAGCAAACCAGCACCGGCGTGCCGACTATCTGATGTAATACCATTGCGCCATATTATCTCTCAATCGTGTATCTTCCTGTGCTTGGCATCAAATCGCAATCTGACGGTATCGCAAGCAGGAATGGCGTGGCCTGCACGAGGGAGCAAGTGGCCAAGCTGGCATTCTGTTCAGCGGTATTCATGGAGACCTTGAGGCTGAGGAGCTCCTCGACGGTTTTGTTTTTCCACAACGGGGTACGTCCATGCCTCTGTTTTAAGGCAACTAATCATGTGTACGTACAAGTAGGATTGTACAGTCGACTGAAGAAAATGCAAGCCTGACCAGCTTCCTTCACATTGTAAAAGCGTTGCCGCATTGGGGTATATCTTGTGGATGTGCCATTTTTCGGAAAGTAGACAATCAATCACCTTCGCCATATGTTGCGCATTTAATAGTAGCTGCGTAGGCCTGGCTGCCTGGACGTCCGCTTGGTGCCCGTATAGTGCATCCAACCCGCGATATTTCTCTATTTATGGAACGTGCTGGGCCAACCAACATGCGTTTGACGGGCTACAGGAAGCTACCACGATGGAAGACGGAACGATGTTGGAGAAAAACACTGGTGTCATCGTGCTGACGAGATACGCTGGAGCTTCGGAAGATTGCTTCACCAGGCCCAAAGATTTTGTGCCGGAGAGGTGAGCACCCCTCTTCGTCCTAGTTGCTCGGCGTCGACCATCTCCTTGGCCCTGGACGCCTTGAGAAGGAAAATATCTCGAGATCGACCGGTGTTTAGGTCTGTCGTCTCGATCGCAACCAGTAATTGCTTCCCGCACATACAGCGTACGGATGTTACACGCGCTGAAGAGTGCCTCGGTACCCAGGTTGTCCTAGAGAGGCGTTACCCTGCCAGCTTAGTTGGGCTGAATAGACCTCGTCGAAACCAAGTACAGGAGGGGCATCATGCCGTACATGATTTTGTACGGTTGGCCATCCGACGGACCATTCCAGCCACCGTTCGATTCATCTGACCAGTACTCAGGTGTCTCTTAATAGTTGCGGAACCGACATCATACCTAGTCGAAACCTAACCCCGCTCGCCACGAAATCGCTTGCCATCCTCCGCCCAACCACGCTTGCCATCATCATACTCTAATCGTCCAACCAGGTGGATCGAGGCTGAACGCGAGGAGGCTCTACTGGGCAAAGGGGGAAACGCCAAGGGGGACAGGAGCGTCAAGCACGATGAAAAAGGCTTCCTTGCGTTCGGTGCCGGCCCAAGGGCATGCCCGGGAAAGGTGTGGCAAATGTCCTGGTATTCGTATGGGTTCCCCGAAAGGCGTCACGGTGAAGGGTAGTGAATAAAATTGGAATAGACGTGGCCATACTTCGTGGTTCTTGTTGGCGATTGATGCCGTAGTTTGGTTGCCTAAACCAACTCCTGGTTGTTTAACCGGCTCACTGGGAAACGGCAGTAGTTTCCCCAGGCACAGTCTGCCTAAGCCATGCTCACGACAACTACATAGTAGCATCTTATTATAATAATGCATTATCGCTAGGATATCGACCGATTCTTCAAAGGGCTTTACCTAGGGTATAGAGTCGAATGACACCCCTCGTGCGTAATATTAGAGCATTAGAGCAGCCCAGGCGATAGGGCCTACGGCATAGGTCAAAATTTTGGCCATCAACTATTCTTGCGCTTGTTAGGACGGATGAAGGTACGCATCGACGATGGGCGGACATGAAATTATGCGATTTCGGAGCCTGTCTGTTGTGTGGAGATGTGGGGATCTGCGCATCCATATGTCAAAATCCGAATTGCCTAAATCCCTAGTACATTTAATACATTAGTTTAGGTGTACTTCGAAAATTCAGCAGCTGCCAGCAGGTGAGGATAGCGTCTCCGGGAAGGCCTCTCAGGAGCGGATCGATTGCTTTGAGTAAACAGTACTACTATTAATAATATTATAAGCCACAGGCTGCGTGTGCGGTACCCGATGTTCATACCGCATCCGTTTTACATTCGGTTTCGTCCATTCAGGCCGTCGCGAAGGCTCAGGCAGGCATGATCATCGCAGCGATGTGCGCGCGCTTCGATGTGGCGCTTGGACCGGGTCAGGTGAGCGCTAACTTGCAGATTCGGTCCGGGGGGGGGGGGGCGTGAAAAGTAGGTGTTTAGGTCAAGCTCAGCCTAGAGCTATGGGGACTGAGCGGGCGAAGGTTGCTTGCTGATGAAACTACTGTAAGTTTTGAAGCCTTACGACCATGCACCATTGCGCACTTTTCTGATGGAAATTCGTTCAGCTTATCTTTGTCCAAGAGCGCCCTTTTTCGCACCTCTCCTAACCCTCTCCACCTATCCTATTCACCTCTGATACTCCGCACTAAATGTGAGGGATGGGCCTGCTTTTGAGATATAACATGCGTTGCTCCTTGAGAAGCAGAGCTATGAAATATTGTGCCTAGCAATCCACAGTAGATTTAGCCACCGATAATATAGGGTGAACACAACTTCCATGGGGTGCCAAATCTTTTCGGCTCTCGCCAAGGCGACGACGTGCACGGTGTGTCATAATAGCTTTTCGGAATCTGGAATCTCGCCGCCCCGCTGTAGGGAGCGGGATAATGTATAGCTTGTTTTTTTTTACTTTCTTACCAATTTGATACACATGCACCGGAAGACTAACGCTCCCACAATGGGTTTCGTGGGGGGAACGTCGCGTTTATGTGATATTAAAATCGTGCAAATTCCAGATTCGGTACTATGAGACGAGTTTAACGATGCGTGCTGCTTGTTTTCCTGTTGAAATGTCGTCGATAAACAGGATGATCCCCCGGATGAGATTCTGACATACGGTTCAGGCCCCAGGACCGCCAGACTGGTGTTGAGCAAAACGGTGACAGCCTGATCGTACCTCCATGGGCCACCGGAGACCTCTACACGGAGCCCATACTACCCACCCGATGGACCGTTCGTTTACAGCGACTTGCGATACGCGACGGTTCGGAATTAGCCCCCAACATTGCTGGAGAAGACATGTTCGGAGACTGGATTGACAGGAAATCTGTGGATTCCTGCATTATATTAGAGCCATGCCATGAGCCCAAGGTGGGACATGGTTTTGACATGGTCTTGACAAGAATGGCGGGCGCCAGATATTGGCATTTTCGCGGGCTTTTTCCGGAAAGCCAACCGCTTGTTGATATGCTGGGTTCACCCTATATTTTGAACCCGGTAGGGGGTCTTGGCTAGTCCTCGTTTTTCATATGTCGAATTCGTCTACATACATGTTGGTGTTTGCGACGTCTTGGCCCCGTGCGTGCTGCTGCTGCTGCTGTTTGCTTCGTTGAAGTTGCTGTCTACCTCAAGTTAAGTGCGTGTACTGCTCCTGTACTGTTCCTGTACTGTTCCTGTACTGTTCCTGTACTGTTCCTGTTGTCGTTTGCGTCGAGGGAGCAGCGACCCCTTTTCATACATGTTTGAGCAACGCTTGCTATACCGTCCACACACAGGCAGCAGCCGAGTGTCTTTTGACGAGCTGCCATAGTATGCACTGGTACCATATACCAGTGCCCCGTGTATTCTATTTGGTTTTACCTGAAGTTTCCGCCCTCTCAGCCACACCTACTGCACCAAGACTGAAGCTCTCCTCGAGAGTAGTGAGTCATTCCCGTGTATGCTCTGTTTGTTTGGATCCTGTGTCTACTGTAATGCGTTGTGTATGTGCCGGCAGTGGTCGATCTAGGGGAGGACGACGATAACAGGCTAGGGTTTTAGAGACGTGGTCGTATTGGCCCTGTTTTTTTGTTTCCGTGTAGGTAGGTTTTACGTAGCGAGTCGCTTTCACTACGTTTCGCCGACGGGCACAGGCACTCTATAGTAGGCATTATTTTATTTTTTCTTCGGCCGTCCAACACGTGCTTTCCTCTGTTGAATTTGTGCCTCTGTGCCCAAGTTTCAATCTCCAATTGTACTAGTCCGTGCGTCGGTGCTCTTTCCATAAGCAAAAGTTCGTGTGTAGCTACGGGTGAATACCGCAACCGCGCTACTTCGGACGAGTTATGAAGTAGCTTTTAATGTATCTTGATGATATATACAGTACGTTTCTGGGTCGTGTTTTGTTTTTGCGTAGTTTGGTTTAGTTTTGTACTTGTTGAATGTCGATTTTGCTTGCATGTGTCATTGTTAGGCGCGGTATTGTTGGTCGCGATTGTGGGATCGCCGTGTGCCTTGGTTTATGCGGTGCGTTAAAGGAGTAAGGTTAGTTTGCAGTAAATGCACTGCGCTGTGCGTTAAACGAGAAGAGGTATTTTGCAGTTAATTGACAACAATATGCCATACCACATTTTTTGGCCTATGGTACCCACTGACCGGGACTGAAGGCATGTGCGTGGACAGGGGTACACGGTACCTCTACGACACTAACCGGAGGTGGCAACATGTAATATATCGTTGGCAACTGTGCGGGATGGTGTTGTTGACTTTATCCCCGCAACGAGCACAGTGCCCCCCGCGACACGGCCTGTGATGCCACACGCCTGCCTCCGCAACCAGATCCGAAGGTTTTGGTGCTCGGACAATATTGCAAACCACAGGCAGGTAGCAGGGGTTGGGTCGCTTGCACAATTTTTTATGTTCGGGGGTACTCTACTATAGGGCAATCTTGCCGTAGGGTGGTGCGCTGCCGTTGCTGCTCGAAGATGCGGCGACAAACCAGTGCTGATACTGGGTATGGTGTACGTATGGCACAATTGTGTGGCACGCCGATGGCTGGCATGCATATGCGCGCCAGTCCCCAGCCCGTTAGTCGTCATTCGCGTGTAATTCTGTTCGTACTGTGCGTCGCGCTTGCTGTACTGGAGTGCTAGAATGAAGGGAGGGGGGCATGCTGGGCATATAGAGAGGATACAGCAACACAACCTTTTCTGGCTGACGGGGCTCCTGATTTGAGGAACTGCGCAAAAAATCCCTGTCTTCGCAATCAAGACTGTTTTGTAAAATGATGTACCTGGGTACAGCATGGGCCAACGCCCAACCATGGGGGCTGTTCGTATCGTGGTCCGCACCATTACTGTGTACCATGTTGCACACCGCGTACAGATCGTTGATTCCCACTAGATGATCTAAATATTTCAGGGAAGATAGATTCCTGCGGTGAATGATCTAGATTGTGTTGCCGGGTGGAGGCCGTGTCGTAGTGCGCGTTATTTGGCAATATCCTTCCTGGGCTGCATATGTACGTCGCAAATCCTGCACAACTTATAACAGCAGCAGGTGGGGAGCTACGTGATCTAGACCATGATCTGTCCAAGGTGTGCAATGCCGTGTGTCTTAACATCGGGGTTTGGGTGGTGTAGTCAATTCCTCATGCCAGGACCCAAGAACAACAGGTACAGTATCCCCCCTACCCTATAGAGGATGCCTCCACTCGTGACCAGCCTGCCGCGTGGAGTAGTCAGTTCAATCGACCTGTCAGCACAGTTCGGCACTACGCCCCATAGTACCCCTAAGAAGATGGGATGTGTGCATCCAACCAAAATCGTAAAAAGAAAAGATCAAGCATTTGTTGTGTCTGTCTTCTAAGGATTGACGACTACCTTTCTGTCTATTGGCCACCAATCACCACAATCAGGCTTACTCACACCCATAAATTATCCAGCGTCGAGGAACATCACTGCAGCAGTAGCTCTTGAGTATATACACGATGCAGGGAAGTGGAAGCTAGACAAACAGGAACTCCGTAGAAAAACGAGACTCTGCAGTAATCACGGTGCGAGCCAAGGCTTCCAATATTTCTACTACTTGCAGTCTACGTGGTCAGAGCTGGACATGAGTAGGTCGTGGTCCTCGATGAATGGAGTGGTCACCCTGGGGTTACCCTCAAACCCGTGAAGGGTAGAAGTCTCTGGTTCGAATTCTACCCACACAGTAGTTATTCTGCACCGAAAATACCGAGTGATAACAGTACGGGTCCTTGACTAAAAAGGGAGTTGTATGGAGTGAGTGGATGGCCGATGGAATGACGGATCCCGTTGCGAACTCTTTGCGGCGTATCGGTTGACGGCTCGCCATATCGCCTCGAGTCCCTAGTCCTTACCCTGTCTCCGCTGCGGGAGCCAGGGACAATAAATTGAAACAAAAACGCAAGTTTTGCAAAGGGGCTCAGTTCAGAGCAGGGCCAGGATCCACACACACCTGCTCAGTGGAATTTACCTGCTGATTGAGTTCGAACGGTAATAGTATGTACCAAAAAAATGAAAGCAGGAGCTTTCGCGTGCTGTTAATTATACAACGTTGCAGCATTGCAGTTTGTCGAAACAATCAAAGTGGTTGATTTATGTATCAAACACGCTCAACGAGACGGCAGCCCTATGGTGGTGATGGTCGGTATGTACGATCATTGGCAGTTGGGTGTGACAGGACCCTTGACACAGAGGATTTGGCTTCCACCCGTCTTCTCACGGTATCGAACGAAATATCCTGGCGGTGGTATAAATGCATAGTAGGCGCTGTGAGAAGCAGAGGTGTTTCCCTGCAAACCACAGCATTATTTAAGCACGACAGGCAGCTTATCTTCCGACACCTCAGTCCCTGCTCATACACATAGACCATTTTGTGTCGAACTTGGTGTGTACAGCCATCATGCATCAGGGTGTTTAATCCTACCGCCATGGTGCTGCAACATCCCCACTGCCCGCGCAGAGCGAGCTTCAGCCCAAGATGAGCACGCAGACTCAAGGCATCCACAGTAGACTCCAGCAAGCTTTTTCGATACAGTGGGGTACCCGACTTAAGAGCCCCTCGGTACACGCCTGAAATGCCGCTCTTATCTCCCACCAGCCGTATAATTGCACGTACGTGCTGTGGGCTGCTAGAACTGCACGTACTTTTGCACCATATTTACCCTTGCTCCCACCCGGACCTGATCCCACCCGGATCTGATCCCATTTGGTACCCTGCTCCCACCCACAAGGTGCAGAAATATAAGCAGCCCTCCGCAGGAGCCGCCGAAGGCCCACCTGGCACCTCGATCCCATTTGGTACCCATGTAGGCCATACATATCTACAACAACTCCTGCTATACATAAAACCGTATTGGATGTACGTGCAGATTCGTTAGACTCGCACGTACGTGCAAGTTCTCCCGAGCCGCTTATCTCCGCACCGCTCGTACGCCCGTTCAAGAGCGATTTGCAATTCTTTTGGGATAATATAAAACCCTCTCTCAGGTAATATTTATCCTCGAAGAGTGCAAAAACTCTCGCAGAAGCGAGGGAAAGTCGGGCGAAACCTGGTTATTCAATGTATATTCAAGTTGAAAGTTCGTGCAGCAAGTGGATTCCAGCGCCTTACAGTGGCATAAGGCATGCATGGGTCACGATTGGATTCCATCGAGTTGACGTGGGTTAGATACCGGAAGCAATAATAAATAAACAAAAAAATGCTCCGCGCCGCTCACAAGCCGGTTCGAAACTTGGAGCACTTCCTCCGTGGTCTCAGGACCCCCTCAGTAAAACGATACTGTAAAAACCAAGAGGCGGACAAATAAAACGAATGTAAAAAGCGTGAAATACGAAAACAGTACGTACATAACACTGCTGTACCTCTCCCCTGGCGGGGTAGTGTACTCTTTACATGCAAAAGTGATGTTTCACAAGCAGGGTAATGACGGCTGTCCTGCTCGAATAGCCTAGGAACACCATCAGACCGATGCAAGCTGTGGCATGTGAAGATTGGAGGGCCTGGAGTGTTGTGTGCTTGAGCTGGCATCGCTCAATCGCTGCGTAGGGCATGGTGTAGACCGTTTTGAGAGAGGGATTGCCGCGTCATTTGGTTATAATCGGGGTATCATCACTGCTGCGCAGGCGTTACACACCCAAATGAATGAGACAAGCAAAATCGCTCTTATCCGTACAGCAGTTTCCATGTCAAGCCAAACAACCCGCTCTTAACTCCGTATGATGTCAAGACAAGAGCTCTTATGCCGGGGGAGCTCGTGTCGTACTATTATTAATGTTGTAAAGGTCCAGAGACCAAGCCTACGTCGCCCATCCACGGCTACACCTCTCTAGGTTTACGATGTCACCGCGGGGTTCAACCCTCGGGCCTCAACTACTGTAGACTAAAATCGCGACACACACTTTGCTGGGCGAGTCTCACCTGCTGGAGTGCTGCCAAGGCCACCACAACCCATAAGAACCATCGAATGTCCTCAGCAGCGCGAAATATCCCAGTCGCAAATACTGCTCGTACCCGTAGTCGAAGCAGTTAACGTGGTTGACTCACGAGGTATCAAACACGGTCACGGCGACGACAATGATCATGGTGAGCACGGTCCTGGGCAGTGGGGTGTGTCATGATCATTTAATTAATTTGCCTTTGGCCTTTGGCCTTTGGTGGTATCGCATGAGGTACCAGCGTTTGGTCGTGAACATTGCCAGTTTTCCGTGAGAAAGAGGCCTTCCCAACCGGGTACATCTCCCCCAACCTCAATGCTAAAATTACAGTAACTGCTATGTTCGGATAGCCCAGCCCATTTCCAAACAACTAGACCGTCCGCGCAGAAGTACTGTAGTTCGGACAACGGCCTATGGGCACTGTGTTTAGTCCTGGTTCTACTGCGCTGCAGCACCCCCTCTGCCCAGCCGAAAATAATCATCGGTGGTATGGGGGCAGACAGACTCGAGATATATTCAGGCTGCACACATCCACACATTCAGATCCCAGAAATCCAGAGCCGTTAATGGATCCCAAGATCCCAGCGACCAGAAACCAAAGGGCAAGATCTCCAGCCCAATACCCACGGCGGCACGGATCCATTGATAAATTATTAGTGGCATATGCCATGGTAGTGGCGACGGTAACCAGCGGCTAGGCGTGGCACTGCAATGGGGCTTACCATGTGGGCTACCCTGGCAAGCCGCGGGGTGCCGCGGATAATCCCGCGGGTTGCAAACGGTCATGGCGCCGCCAAGGGGCACGTGTAGTAATGGTTGTGCCCATGGTACGTGCCGTGGCACTTGCCATCACAGCTCACAGCAGAACCATAGCACGTGCCATGGCAACCCTCACGACATGCCACGCAAGAAGCCCCACGCTGTGTCATGGCAAGCCCCAAGGTATATCATGAACTCATGGCAATCTACGTGCGTGGACCCAATCCGGGTCTGATCCCACCCGGGCCCGATCCCATTTGGTACCCTGTTCCCGCCCACAAGAGGAAGAAACCTAACGCTACGTAGAAGTACAGGGGTCGTCATTTGAGAAGGGCACATTTTTTTCAGGAAAATTCCACATATTTTTTGTTTCGTAGAATCACAGAAATACTGAACAGCCCAGAATGACGAGACGAATATATATACACCAAACGCTTCTTGCCCCACCGATCGATTTGACGAAAGGGAAGGGTTGTTCGGTAACACAAGCACATGGTGCTCTCATCTATCCAGTGCCAGCGCCATTTAAACCCTTATGGCCGGTACACTGTCCTCCGATCTGCCGGCAAGGTGTGTCTCCGAACTGCAAAAAGCACAGCAAGTCGGTTGTCCAGCTTCGTGCACCAGGGAAATCAATAGGGGGACCAGCACCAGGCTGCAACGGCCTGTAAACAAAGGCTGCGGACCATCACAAGACGTACAGCAACACCGTCGTAATGTTGGCTTTTATTGTTTTAACGTTTGCAGTCTGCGGTGTGTGCGGTCGCCTTGGCTCGTCACAAAATGTCCTATAAGCGTTAAGAACACAAGATCACCCTACAGCTAGGTAAGTCCACTGCCTTTATTCTTATGGGGGAAGATCGATGTAGGCGACATGACCTATTAAATACCTCAGCCGGACAGACACAGCACATGCATGCGTGAATGCGCCATGAAAACTTGAACACACCCTGACACACCCCCTGTAAATGTTCGGGCCTTGTCTCACGGCAATGCAGACGCAAAACGAACGCGTGTCCGTGGGGCGTAAACCGATACAGCCTACACAGCGTGCAACCAGCTGCTCCAGAGGCTCGACCTCTAACAGTGCTTGGGATAAACTTATATTGGGAGGACACTACACTTGAACGTTTGAAAGTGTACAACACCTGAAGCTATCGACCGTCGCAACGCGCCGCAAGGATGTCCATCGATCGTTAATTCAATACCTGGTAACTATTATAGCTACTGTTGCGTATCGCCCTTTGAGAGTGCTCGTCTCTCTGCGATTGCCCGCTGTTGCACCCTACCTGTAGAGAGATACCAGGCTATGGGCTATGACCCTCCAAAAACAATTTGGAGGCTCATACAGTACGGGACACCTAATAAGAAACAGGAAATATGGCCGAGGCTAGATTTCTTATCTGACATAGGGTGCTTTCTACACTAATTTCAACATAACGACTCCCGAATTTCTTATTTTACTCTTAAATCTCAGCCTGGCTTTCTTATTAGCCTGTTTCTTATTAGGTCTTCTGTACTGTAGCCCATAGATACCAGGCACCCGGTACCTGGTATACAGTAATACTTCGTACAAGCTGTGATTAGGGACATACATCTCACATCTCAATTACAGTAAGGAGTTTAGACAGCGCAACGCCCCCCGAAATAGATACATAAAGCTGAATGGACACCAGAAAAACAGACAGATTGCAGGAAAGAAGGAGTAAATTTTGAAGAAAAAAAGAAAAAGAAAGGCGAAAACAAAAGAAAAGCACTCGTAAAATCGTGGCATGAGGAAGTAACGGAACGCAATGAGGAAAGGAAGGTACCCCGAAATAAAAAAATGTAAAGAATCAAATCAAACGCTAGCGAATCGAAAATAAAATAATGCGTAGAAGACAAAACGGGAGTCGGGCCGGCAGCCAGCATGGATTCCGAATACAAATATGAATACATGTAGTAGGAACTGTCACAGGTCTGCCACCTCCCAACAGTCGGTCGCCCCGATGGTCTAGAGGTAACCTCGAACGCTTCTGAACGTTGATGTCTGGAGTTCGAATCTCACGTGGGTCGGACTTTTGAGTTTATTTGCAAAAATAAATAAAAAACGGAATCAACTGCTGAGAGCGCCAATTAATAGTAGCGTGGGTAGGCACAATTCGATGCGAGTCGACGAGGGAAGGAAAGGCTGAAGTCTTCTCGCGATAAAAATGCAAGGCAAGAACCGTAGTGGGGGAGGAGGGAGAGGAGCCTACTTTGTGACCCCGGATCTGAGTTACGACTAGGGAGGAGAGAGAAAGGAAGGGCGAAGATAATAAATGGGATGGACAAAAAAAAAAAAAAAAAAGTGTAAACGGTGTCCACTGCCTCCCCATATATCCCCAGGGAAATTAACAGCATGACAAAGGAAAAAGGAAATTAGGAAACAGGTTACACAAAGTAAAGGGGAAGCAAATAAAACGGGGGAGCTGCTGCACGAAAGAGGCAAAACGTCAAGAGAGAAGTCTTCAGTAAAAAGAGGAAGGGAAACCCGCCGCCTTCATATTTCATTGGCGGGAGTAGTTAAGCTGCCACGCCCCCCCTCTGATCGACATTACTCATTGGTTTCGTTACGATAGCCTATGGGATGTCCCATGGGTTCATACTTCGTATATGATGTCCCGTGGGATATTACAACATGCCCCATACGAGCAGGTTCAATGGGTTACCCCCTGCTCCTATGGGACAGCCCGTAGGATATCCATACGGTGCCCCATGAGACACACTAGAACTAAATTCCCATGGAGTTTCCCGTCGTTCAGCCGATATGGTATTCCCCGTGCGACCATAGGTCACCCCATATTACATCTCAAGGTATATCTCATGGAATGTCCCGGTTGTCCAATGGGATATCCGACGGAATGACCTACAGTATCGGAAGTCCTGTGATATGTACAGGGGTCGGCATCTGAGATAGACCTGTTTGTTTTTATTCTGCCGATAGTTTTACTGAAAGAACGAAGGCAACAAAATTTACACGCCGTTTGTGTCCAACGGTGCCGTGAGTAAAAGTGTAAATTCGCGTTTGCGTCTTTTTGTTTTTCTTGTCTTTTTCGTTTAGTATTCACCTTCGAAGGCAGATTTCGTATGGGATTCCAAATGGCCAATTTTCAATACGTTTATTTTCCGAAGGCTATGAAAATCACATTCTAGACAAGATATGCAAAATGTGATCACGGAGAAATGTGGTGATACGAAGACTATACGATCATCATGCAATTTGTTTTGGTGAAAAAAATCATTTATTGATGGCGCTGAAAACAAATCTGTTTCTGGGTTTGAATATCTTGTCTAGAATGTGATTTTCATAGCCTTCGGAAAATAAGTGTGTTGGAATTGGCCATTTAGAATCCCATACGAAATCTGCCTTCGAAGGTGAATACTAAACAAAAAAAGACACGAAAAACAAAAAGACGCAAACGCGAATTTTCGTTTTACTCACGGCACCGTTGGACACAAACGGCGTGTGATTTGTTGCCTTCGTTATTTCAGTAAAACTATCGGCAGAATTAAAAAACAAACAGGTCTATCTCAGATGCGGACCCCTGTAGTACTAATTCCCATGGGATATCCCATGAGATGTCCCATGGGGTGGCCCATGGGATGTCCTGCGGGACATTCCAATCGGATGTCGCTTGGGATCCATTGTATAGGATGGGCATTAGGGTATATGACATATAACACGCCCTACCGTAGAACGTTCAATGGGATGTACGAAATACTATGAGCTATGCCATGAAATATTTCATAGGGCGTCCCATAGCATGTATTTGCATGCTATGATCCAGCCTATGTGACATCCAGAGGTACACCCCATAGGATGTTTGGCAGGCTATTGGGATATGTGATGGAGTTCCCCATGAGGATTTTCATGGGATGTCCCGCAGGATATCCCATGAGGCAGCCTATAGAGTATGATATAGGGTCATATTCCACGGGTATCCCATGGTAGTTTCCTAGGAGGTCCCACGGGACTGACAATGGCATGTAAAACGACCCGTGGGATATCAGGTGTCCCTTGGGATATCCCATTGTACAGTATTGCACTACGTATACGATGGGAATTGCCCATGGAATATCAACCCCCACGTGACATCCACAACTCCATGGAATATCCCATGGGGCTGTGGGTACCCCATTGAACCAACTCATCCCGCGGGATATCCTGTAGAATCTTGCAGGACAACTTATGGGATAGTTTGTATTATGGGACGTCCCATGGGACGTCCCCATGTGGACATGATATGGAACCCATATTTTATATGAGACGCCCTATCGGACGTCTCATGGGATGGTTGGATTCCCATGGGACGGCCCATGGGACATCCCATACGGCGTTATCCCATGGGAAGTACCACAGGAATCCACGTATAGCGAGGAGATGAGACCGACAACATAAAACACAAAACAAGACGAAACACAAAACCACAAGCAACAAGCTCGCGACCAAGACAAAATCAAAGTATATTTTCAAGCAGCCGCCGCAGGTTGCAGTGTGTAGCATAGCCGTGTTCGACCCCGAACCTTGCTGCCTTTTCTGCCGTATCCTTCACACTGCCTTCTTCCGCGGTTTCTCTGCGATTGCCACCCCCCTCCCTCCATGACCTTCAACGCCTCTCATGCTCGATGCGTGGCGCCGCTTGTTCATGTTCGTCTCTTACTCGAACCCGTCTGGTACCACTTGCCCACCTTGTTAGCTGCAATCTTCCATAGCACCGTATAAACTCCGAACACCAACGGGACGTGTTCCGTGGAGCCTTCGATGGCTCAAAACATTTGGAGGTCGTCAACTAGGCATTTGTGCAAGTTCTTCCGGTTTCCGCCAGGCCTCGGCTTCTCACCACCTGGCATCGTCGACAGCGCCATGATCACCACCCCCCGCAAGGGATGCACATTATTTTACTGTTTTGTGGCATGCCGCGGGCAATGCCGCGGGATGCCGCCGGCACTGCCGCGGCATGCCACGGCATGCCAGGGCATATCAGGGCATGCCGTGGAACGACTGCCGCAACAAGGCCCTCGAGCGCCACGGCAACCGTCGCCGCACGTCACCGCAATGCCCACGATAACCACGGCACGCCACGGCAAGACCCACGGCAAGATCCACGGCAATACCCACGACCAAGCTCCTCAGCATGCTCCGCGGCCATGCCGACAGCAACACTTGCAGCAAGTCCCGTGGCACTTCCCGCGGCAAGGCCCCGGGCGGCAAGTCTCTCGGCAGGCCGCGCGACAAACCACTCGACAAGTCTCGCGGCAAGGCCCGCGATAAGTCCTGCGGCAAGTACCGTGGAAAGCCCCGCGGTAAGCCCAGCGGCATTAGCCCCAGCAGGTATCACGGCAAGGCCCGCTGAAAGGCCCACAGCAAGGCTCGTTTGGAACAGCGTGTCAGGTGGGCCTCCGGCGGCTCCTGCGGAGGGATAATTATGTTTTATTTACGCAATTCGTGGGTTGGAGCAGGGTGCAAATTAGTGGCAGGATGAACCCACTGCAGGCTCAAGGTACAAAATGGGAACAGGGTGCCAGGGGGGATCTAGTCTTGGGGATTGCAATGGAGCTTGCTGCAGGTGTTGCCGGGGGCATTGACTTACCGCGGGTTTGGCGGCGATACTTGAAGCGGGTCTTGCCGCGGGACTTGGCGTGGGTGTTACCGCGGGACTTTCTGCGTGTGTTGCCGCGGGACTTGCCGCGGGTCTTGTCGTGGGCATTATTGCGGGACTTGCCGCGGTACTCGCCGCGGGTGTTGCCGTAGGTCTTGCCGTGATAATTGCCGCGGTACTTAACGCGGGTGTCGCCGCGGGACTTGTGGGTCTTGCAGCGGGACATGCCGCAGTACTTGCCGCTGTACTTGCCGAGGGTGTTGCCACGGGACTTGCCAGGTCTTGCCGTGGGTTTTGCCGTGGGTTTTGGCGGCGGGCCTTGCCGTGGGGTTTGCAGTGAACTTTGCCGCGGAGCTTGCCGTAGGATGCCACGGCAAGTCCAACGGCAATCCGCGGGCACAACCGTGGCACATCCCACGGCATATGGAAACCCGTGGGCCTTGCGGCGACATGCCGCGGCACTGCCAAAAAAAAATTGTGCATCCGTGTCCTTTCGGGAGAACACAGTAGGCTATACGACGTAGTTCTGTAGTGGTGGTGCTTTAGGCACCGCCATGGCAGCTGTAGTGCACGCCGTCTAGGGTCGCACGGGGACGGGACGCTGGTTATACGTGTACGAAGTATCACAACTTTGTTTATTTTGTTTCTTTTGTTTTCTCCATCCCATTTAATGTATTCGCCCTTGTTCTCTCCCTCCCTCTTTACCAGTTGTCGTAACTTAAAAAATATGGGTCGTTCCAAGGGCGTAAAAAAAAAAGAGAAAACGACACCACACTTGTAGGAAGGTCAGAATGAAAAACAAACCGGATCGCTGTGATCACAGGACGAAATGAGCGAAAACCATTTTTTTTTCGTTTTTTGTTCCCTTTTTTACCTTGGTTTTAGAGACCCTCCCTATTTTTTTTGCGCTCGAGGGGGGGGGGGGGGGGGGGGGGGGGGGGGGGGGGGGTGTACTCATGTTGTGCACGGCCGTAGTCATATGACCATAGACCCTCGCTCTTGATTTTCCTGGGGGGGGTTTTATTTTGTTTTGGAAATTTTGGAAAAATGTTGCTCGATTACTCGTATAACTTTATAACTTTTATATAAGAACGACCCTCAGATCCGGGGTCACTAAGTAGGATAGTTTCCTCCCTCCCCACTATGGTACGTACGTGCTTTGCATTTTTATCAGGAGAAGATTTTAGCGCTTTCTGCCCTCGTCGACTCTCGTCGAATCGTGTCTAGCCACGCTACTGTATTAATAAAGGCGCTCTCGGCAGTCGGTTTCATTTGAGAATAAAAATCTCCACGGAGACTCGAACCCTCGACATCAACCTTAGCAGTGTTCGTGGTTAACTGCTAGACCACCGGGGCGACCCGTTACCCTGACTACTTCGTACATACGTACTTGTATGGTATGTATTTGATATTGAAGATCAGAGGTTGTCTCAATTTGCAGGGGGCAGGGGGGGTATATACTTATGTTATGAATGGCCGTAGTCGTATTACGTACCGGGGGTGGTAGTAGCATCGCATGTGAACGAAAGATTGATTGGTTGAATTTTGAGTTACCGACATTGCTTATATGCCGACATTGCTTATATGCTGTGCTGCACAATATGATCGTACTGCAGTCAATAGAACGAGTAGCGAATGCCAGCAGAGTGAGCACGGCAGCAGTGGCAACTGGAGAAATTGGAGCGAAGAAACACAAGCTACGCGTTACACAGCAGTACATAGCCCCAGGGCATTCTTGAGACCGATGTATGTACAGAATCAATCCTGCCTACGACTTTACCTGGTACAACTAACTGTAGACCCTCAGGAGGTACACACACCATGCAAGGACGAACGAAATGGATTATTTACAATGACCAATTGAATGACCTACTTGTAGCTGCCTAACTAAAAAAGCACCCAAAGCAGGGCATGCCTGGTACCTGGTACCTGGTACCGCATACTCCTACAGTACCAGTAAAATAAAAACCCGGATCTCGAGGATTGCCGGACGGTATCGTGCCGAGTGTGTAAAATAACGACGACGGCGTTTCGTTCAGCCTCCTGGTGGGTATCTGAAACCGCACCCTCGGGACTTCCAGGATTTCCTGTGATTTTCCTGTACTACAGCCGGGACCTTATCAACCTTGAAGAACTGCACGGTGCATACTTACGATATGCTGCACGAATACGTAGCAGAATGCTGCATACTGCAGCGCTGCTTGTTGCCTGCTCCTCGTGCTGTGTCTATATGGGCTATGACAGTTTTTTTTACTGTCATAGCCCATAGTGCTGTGTATCCAAGGGGGGAGTGTGGGTTTCCAGATCTTGGAAGGCGCCAAGCTATAAACGAACAGGGGTTGGTACGGTAGTTGTCGAGACGTTGTTTCTTATGTTCTGCCAGCTTGGTGTTACTGCAGCGTCTGCAACCTCGTTTGCATGCACTCGAGATTGGTCAAGTGCAACTGGTTGCTGAAAGTAGCGCTGGTATTGCACAATGTAGCTTGTTGTGCAGCATCGACGTCAGGATCGGCAAGATTTTTCGAGTTAGGCTCAGGTTGGCAATTGGAGTCATCTGGACTGCCGTCGACTGCTCGAGGGAGTAGGTGCTACCGAGGAAAAGCCCTGCAAGCTCCACCGCAAAGCTTGGGGGTGGCGTCACAGCTGCGGGGCGGGTCAATTGAAGTCCTTAAGGTGGTGTCAGGTGAGGTTAATTCGCCTTGTTGCGTGCAGAACACTGCAAGTCTGGACTACAAATGTACCTCTACAATTGCGCAGCAATGCTGCAATCGGACGAGCAAACTGCCGCACGAGTACGAGTACTTTTATATGCGAACTCGCATAATATACTCGTAGTAGATCATGTACTAGGACACTCGGACACCCCGACCCGGAAGTCTAACCCTTACCCTACGAGTAACCCTAACGAGAGGCATGCCTGGTTGGTGTGCCGTCTGGTCGTTGTGCTTGGGAAGTCTCTATTTTCAATGCGGGCACATCTAAGGAAGTTCGCCTGCGCTGGCAGATTTGCGCGAGCCCCTCTCACACGACTACGTATCATACCGTTACGTACGTACATCGTACTACGTCGGTACGAGTATTTTTCCAGTACGTACATACCTGGTGGTACTCGTACATTTAACGTACGGTAATCGGGAATAGACTAACGACTACGAGGTAACTGCTGTCCATGTGTACCGGTACATGTGCATAAGTGCCAGTGCAGCATATCATACCCAGGACCTAAGATATTATCTGATGATCTCGCATTGTTGCAGAGTATGCAGCGCAGACCGCTACGACGTACGAGATCAGCAGGGCTCTTTCCTCCAACTGTCAAAATGCTTCCGGTTGTCGTTGACTGCGGGTGCTCACATGGGGAACTCTTGGTCGTCGAGGACATACTCGGTATCATCCCAAGTAGGTAGACAGAGCAGTAGTCGGTACTCTTCAGGTTTGTTGCCATGCTTCGGCTATATACGTTCGTATTCACACATCAGTAGGGCACGTTCACGCTGCTGCTGCTGCTGTGCAATAGCTGCTGCTGTCGAATCCAGGTACAGCCCCAAGACAGGGTATGGTACAGGGTACAGCATATCCTGTATGCATAGATCAGGTGCCAAGTACTGTACAGACAGCAGCCGTACGTACCTCGTTTAATACTGTATGCAAGGGGGGCTGACGCCCGCCTGCGACTTCGCGCATGCCCGTATTGGCGAAGAGAGGTATGATAATAGGTAAGCCGAGGCCGCAACAAAACGGCTGTACTGCCAAGGGGTGTACTTCAATAGGAAAGTACGTTCGTTCAAAATAAGATTGCCGGTTAAGCTCTTTTTTAACAGTATAAAAGAAAGCCCGATTTTGTCTTGAATCGGAAACCGTTTTTTTCGATCCAGGTGTGTGTTCGTATATATGTATCATTCAACTGCGCGCAAGCACTGCTGCTCTCTGCTGCTGCTACTGCTGCTGCTGCTCTGCTGGTGCTCGCAGCGCAACGCCGCCTAGAACCCGCGAGCAGGACACGAAGCAGTTTTCAACCGCCCCCAGAAAGAGCACAAACAACTACAAAATCGATCCGACTGACGATAGGGAGGGCATCCAGACACACCCCGTCGAATTTACAGTGGATCGGAAACCGATCGATCCTCCTAATCCGACGGCATTGAAATTAGCCCAATAGTACTGCTATATGAAGAACAGCTCGGATGGCAGGTGTACGACGAATTACAATACGAAGCAGCCTCAACAGCAGAATGTATGCACACAGCAGCAGATCCACATACCTGGTATGCATTTATAGCACTGAAATAAGCATACTCATACGTACTCGTATATAGAGCACTACTCGTACTATTAATACGGTCTAGTCCACTATTGGTTTTTTCCATGGACTTCCGCGGAATCTTCCATGGAAGCGTCGGAAGCTTTCATGGAAGCTTCCGCGGAAGTCCATGGAAATTTCCGTGGAAGCTTCCATACTTCCACGGGGACGGTGTAAGCTTCCACGCAGGCCGTACGTGCTTCTGCGGAAGATGTCGACGCTGCCGTCATGGAAGCTTCCGTGGAAGTATTCGTGGAAGCTTACCACCACTCGTCCACCAAAGAAAGGGTGATCCCATCACACCCCTGATCCCACACAAACAGGCCCCGCCAGGATGTGTTCCCATAAGAGCCTTCTTAACAAAAACCGCGGAGTGAGGCGAAGCCGAATGGAGCCACCCTAGACCTGTCCAGGTGCGAAGCACAAGGTCGACTCCCAGCCTCGCTCTTTCCACCTCGCGGTCAAAACGCGGAAGTTTAGAACTTCCACTGTCAGCTTCCACGGAAGTTTTCACGGTGGAAGCTTCCGCGGAAGCTTCCACGGAAGCTTCCATGCTTCCGCGGAAGCTTCCATGCTTCCACGGGAGCTTCCATCGCTTCCACGGAAGCTTCCATCGCTTCCGTGGAAGCTTCCGTGGAAGCGATGGAAGTCCGTGGAAGCTTCCGTGGAAGCGATGGAAGCTTCCGTGGAATCCGTGGAAGCGATGGAAGCTTCCGTGGAAACTTCCGCGCACTTCCACGAAAAAAACAAAAGTGTGCCTTACCCTATTAATACTACCGGTACTCTACCTTTATGATGCGATACGAACTGAAACAACAGACATCAGTAGCATACTGCTGTACCACGCACGTCCCAGTGATTCTTCTATTAGACTGGCAGACCGACTCCGCCTCCTGGCGATACCATTCAAGCAAAAATCCACGGAATGAGGCCATCCTTTTGGTTCTTGCACGGCTTATGTCGGCTAGGCGGGGCGCGGGTCGGGGCTACGCCCCGACCCATTCCCCGCCGCCCCGCCTGTCTGTGAAGTTCGGTGATATAGCGCTACGTACGACGTACTCGTTTTGAGCGGAGTAACTTGTTGTGTCGTTTCATTTGGCATTACATTTCGGATTACCTGGGTCATGAACTCGTGATTATGGATTCGGACCCACCCATATGGCATGGACCATCGAGACAAGACCAGCATGATTGTTGGTTGTGCTTCGCACCACACACACGAACGACCGTCTGACCCACTCCGCTTCCTGGCGACGCGATTCAAACCATATTCCACGGACACGCATACACGGGGTTGCCAGCTGGGCGTGGCACACGGGTCGGGGCTGCGCCCCGATCCGCTCCCCACCGCCTTGCTGGTAGAAGTGTTGTACGTGGCTTGCAGCTATGCCTGGTATTTATGCCCAGCTTTTGTACGTAGTACGTACGTACGTGGTTTTTTACGTACCGGTATGGGAAGTAGTAGCATTTAACTGCTGTACGTAGGCTGTATGTAGGTCCTCGGCCCTGTGGTCGCGATCGAAACAACTTAAAATTGACGCAAGAGCTGAACCCAATAAAACAACTCAGATGAAAGATTGAATTCGTGCGTGATTAAGCGACAGATTATTCGAGTGCCGGTTGAAACCTTAGAGCCAAATTTTATGTATCAGATCAAGTATCGAATTGATGGTTGATTGGCGACAGATCCATTTATTGGTTGAACTTGGATTAAGTAGAACGTTTTGGGGAGGGGATTGCAGAAAATCGATGGAATTAGACGTCAAAACACTGTTGAAAAGAAGGGGATTTGGGGAATTAAATTAATTGACACGACAGCACCCAGTGAATAAATCACTGGGAATATATGACACTCTGTTACTGCTGTGGTGCTGGTACTGGTACGTACGTACGTCAAGTACCAAGCAGTCTATAAAAATCCGGGTTCGTCGCGACATAGAAAAATGAAACCTTGGATCATGCGTGTTGCGTGTAAAAGCAAAAAAAAACATGTGCTGTCCATCACCATATTATCGGTGAATGTTCCAGTGTCAACCACCCGCTTGTTCTCACCACGAGCGCACGCGAGGCCCTGCCCGGTACTAAGCAGATCGGCGGGCACGATAGCGGACACATCGCCCGAAAACGTTCACCTCCTCGCGAGGAAAAAGTCCCGAAAAACTCCTCAGGGGCGCATGCGGTAGATATTTTTGTGGGTCGCAAGTCGCAAGGTCCAAACAGGGAGTCAGCCCGCACGGGATTGTCAGAAAATACGACGTACGTATGGCGAGCCTGTGACAGACAGGCATGAAATCCTAAAAACAAAACCCACCCCCGTGAGACACGGGTCGGGCACGGCCGGGGCCGCCCTTAGTAGAGTAAGCAGAGTAGGGCTCGGAGAGCACGATGAGGAAGTTGTGGACTGCCAGGTGGACCTCATCGCGAGGTATCGCAAAAATGGCTAATTTTCACGTCTAATAAATGCTGAGAAGCGTTCACAACGCAGCACCTGGAATTTTATGCATTTAGTTATAGTACAGTATACTGTAATCAAGATAATACACCCCCCGGGAAGAATTTCGGTGCCGATTTTCTCCAAAACATGTCTTAGGGGGGGCATACACAATGCTAATGGTGGCATTGGAAAAATCTCGTCGGCATATTCCCATATACAGACACATCGCTCGGTATTATTGCCGCATATGACGGTGTGTATCACCTCATACGTTGTATACCACACCCCCAGAGTAAAAAAATATGAACTCCCAAAACAACCACCCGGTTTATCACCGGGGTACGTTGTATGCCACACCCCCTGGATTGTCATGCCTCATAGCCAGCAGGACCCCCCCGAGATATCACCTGGGTGGTACCGTGACATTCGTGACATAAGCAAGCACGCAGTACGCCGTACCCACAGGTGTGCGTACCACAGCATATAATGGAGACTAGCAACATGAACAGCAACCTGAAGGTGGAGGCGGTGCAAAGGCCTTTCGAACGCGTGGCCCACCGCAGTAGGAACAACTCTTCTGCGGCGCCAGTGACTGCTGCTACCGGTACTCAAGGCTCGATCGCGCGTTTTTTGCGACAGACCGCACCTACCTGTGCCTCCTGCTGCTGCAAAGGCCCCCAATGCACAGCTCACCGGCAAGCCAGCGCAAGCGCCTGCCACCAAGGCTGCCACAGCAGAGCCCGTCGACAAGCCCGGCCCGGCATCTGCGGCTGAGCCCCCCACAATAGCTGTGCAATTTGGCAGCAAAAGCTCCAACCACTGCTACCACACCACGTGCCGCCTTCGTGGACTGTGGCATCCAAAGTCCTTTGAAACCACTGTTATTACACCGGGCTTATTACCCCCCCCTAGAGTATACCACCCCTGTGATTGGCTTTGTCAAGTCCCAAAGTAAACACCAACTCTATCACCGGGGTACGCTGCATATAACACCCCCGGAGTATAACACACCGGGTGATAAGGTTTTTTAGAGCCCCCAATGTTATCACCGGGGGTGTGGCATACACCGTCGTGTACGGTAGCGTTTGCACTGTCCCTGCTGGTGAGAAAATCAAGTTAAGACATCCATTCGCCTGAGGGGATTTGTTATATTGAGTGTTATAAACCAGATATACAGTACCTGGTATCAGGTACTGTTGCTGCTGTGTTACCGCTGTGTTGCCGCTGTGTTACCGCTGTTTGCACGTACACCACCGTAGTCGAAGTCCACTTGGTTCCTTCTAGCGCTCACCGGCATTAGGATCAGAGTCGCGAACATCACTAGTCTATTTTTTCCCGTGTCTGCCATATATGCTACGAGGGACTTGGTGTGCTGTACGTTGCAGGGGATGGCGGATAGGTACCCAGGGTGCGTGTATATTCGAGTGATACCAAACAACAGCAGTAACAGTATTTTATGAGTAGTCGTATGGCACGAACTACCGCTCTAGTGTGCGTTCTGTGAAGCACTGCTGGCGATAGGGGTGCCGCTGTGAAGAGTCGCATGAATCATCACGGTGCTCCCACGGGTATTAATACATTTCCGGTCAGTTTGCGTCACACTGCTGTATCAAACTCGTAGTCTCTCAGGAGTTCCCCCGATGGGTGACGACGTGCGGCGCCCAAGGATCAATCAACGATGTTGGTGAATACGCATACATACATAGAGCATCAAGGACTGGTGAATGACGGTTCGCGTACGCGCGCAGCATGTTTACTGTAAAACTGCGACGATATGGCGCGGAAATTCTGCGAATTTTGCTAGCAGTATACTGTGCTAGGGAATAAGTGGCCCTCCCGCCCCCACGGCGGTAGGGCGAGATTGAAGCAAGTAGTAATGGAGATAATAGAGGGTCAAATTAATATAATAGGAATACATAGGAAACAAATTGACGGCGAAGGTTCTTAATAGGAGTACAAATGGTGAAGAACATAGAAACGATGGGGTTTGACTCCGAATCAATGCGGGGGGCTAGCTGCTTCCTGAGATAACGTTGTTTTGTTGTTGTCGGTTGTCTCACGGTCATCGCGAAAGGGGCTTGCAAAATCGCTCGCGAGACTGGCTGTGCTGATGATCGAGATAATTTGACTCGTGCATGCATACATGCCGATTTTTTCGTGAAAAATTGAATAGGGCACAAATACTACTCTGCAGCATTGATTGACTGCTGGATGTGCACGTGCATCGTACAGTAGACAGATTGAACGCACGTACACAATGTACTGACCCATGGTAGTAGATACAGCAGTTAGTTGATATGTACGTCCGTATATGTACGTCCGTATATGCGTACGTACTTTTCAAATACGTGCACAGACAGCAGTTAATATTTTGCTAGGGGATGACATATTATCCTCTCTCCCCCTGGGAGGGGTTCATTGTGTCCCCGGGAATACAGGGATGCGCTGACCGTTTCCCCGGGTATTCGTACGGCAGCAGTGTGGTCGTAGTACGTACGTATCATAGAAATACGTACTGCTGCCAACGTAAACACATTTTTCTAGGGCTGTGAGTTGACTGGAGTTCCCGCCTAGTTATTAATTGGCTGGCGAAGCCAGCCAACTAACTGACTTTAGTTGACTAGTTGGCTGGCGCCAGCCAGCCAACTAGTCGACTAAAGTCAGGCGAGCGAAGAGAGCCAAAAAAGCCCCCCCCGGCCGAGGGGGCCCCGCTGGAGGCGCCCCCGGAGGACCCGCCGGAGGCGCTTCCGGAGGATCCCGCTGAAGGCGCCGCCGGAGGCAGAAAAGACGCTATTTGGCTTCATTTCACACCCAAAAAGCATGATAAATGGGCCAGGTTTATCTCTGGTTTTGATCACGAAACAGGTATATTTCTAAACTTCGTCTCAGTCTGTCGGATATTAAAGAGATGCACCAGAAATATAGGGTACGTTCTCGTACCCGGTACGTTAAGCATCTCACTTGCTTTACCCATTAATTTGCGTTTATTTTGTTTTGGTTTTTCTCTGTTTCAGTCTGTGACCACATAATTTGTATCTCTCTAGGATTGGGAATCAGGACAGGCACTGGGTGTACTGATGTGGTTGAGTAGAAAAAACGGGTTTAATGTGAAGACAACACACACACATACTCGTGCGGCAGGCAGTAGCACATCACCAGTACAAACTAAAAATAGGACACAAAATAGACCGGGATCGGCCAAACTAGACGGGGATCGACCAAAATAGACTGGGATCAACACACAGCTCAGGACGAGCATCGCTCAAACACCCGAGCCAGAGGTGCTCATCATCCAGTTGACACACTCATGACAGAGACATACTTGTATTATTACAGTAATAGCACGTTGGGACAAAGTCCCGCCATCACAGTCAGTTGACCGCATTAACCATAAGACCAGAGTTCTACTTTTTAATACTCGTATGGTCCGTCCGGCACAAGTATTTCCAATGACGTTTACGAAGTATGAATAGTCATAACTATGATGATTTTTTTGTTTTTTATGAGACAACCATATATTCGTGACCGCATAGACAAGAGGAATCGATGCTGAGAACGAGAAAAAAAACTAAATTCAAGTAGTTACGCAACAATGCATCAAAAACTATTTCTCCAAAAAGGACTGGCCAAAATCGACCAAAATCAGTCATTTTGGGCTAAATTATTAAGGTCTCACGCAATTTGGTATTGCTGTAAACGAACAAAAAACGGCCTGGAGGCGTGGACGAGAGCAATCGTTTGCCGTATTCTATTAGGGTCCGTATTAACGAACATCGCTTTTTATTGAAATGGGAACTTGATGGGAAAACAATTTTTGTTTTTCGTTTGTTTTGAATACGATTTCCCTGAAAAAACGTGTTTGGGTCTTATCGAGGAATGGTGTATTGCGTCAAAAAATGAGAATAACGCACAAGGGTCAACGAACACCCGTGAGTAACCAACGAGGCGACCTACGGCCTGTGTCCTCCCCGGGGCGCCGCTGCCAGCGAAAAATTATGTCTGCCAGCACCGGCTAGGAGGCTATCACTCTAGGGATGTCTTGGGTGGGCTGGCGCAGCCCCGAAGCCCAACGCGGGCAGCAGCGACGGGGATACAGCGATCGAACTTCTACGCCAAGTCGCGACCTGGTCGGTGCTCGTGTGGTTTGGGAGGCAAAGAAGGGTGAAAAATTGGATTTGCGACGGCCTATGTTACTTTTTAGGCACCGCAAGCGGTCTACCCTATGCTAGGGCCCGTCGGACCTCGCGCTGCGGCTGATCCGGTGGCCGTGCCTCTCGGGAATGGTGGATCTCGCCTCTGAATCAGTCGACGACATGGCTCAAGTTTGCGTGGCTTCCTTCGGTTTCATGGAACACGCCACGCCGAGTTGGATGAACTCCCAATTCAACAGAAAAAAAAAGAGCAAAAGAAGTCCCAAAAGACTTCTTGTGGAATTCCGTTTTATTGAACTACTCAGTTTTGAACTCGAAATATCTTGCTGGTTATTCACGTTTCGACCAATCAGGTCAAATCAAAACAAACGAACGAAAAAAAAAAACTCAAACAAACGAAAACAAATGTTCGTTAATACGGGCCCTTAGTATATCGCACGATTTGTCAAACAGTAGTAACCAGGGGAAAATGACCTTCGATATACAGTGTTTCCCTCATATTCTTCTCCCTCTTTCGCTAAATTAATTAATTAATTATCCCCCTTTTTTCGCTAAAATTGTGTCTAGTAGTATATGTTCACATGATGCATTCGTATTATCATATCTGACTTGAAACTTCGAAGTATATGCATACAAGATGCGTGTGTTGTATCTCTCCCTCTAAAGCTGTTTTTTTAAATATGAAAAAAATGGCCGGCGGCCTATGGTCATAGCTCCCCAAATCACTGCGCAGAATTTGGGTTTGAAACGTATTACACCCAGGGAAACAAGGGGCTTGTTTATACGTTTTTGGCATTAACGAGGCGAATTAATATAATAATTAAAAAAACCGTGAGGAGCTGCGCGCAGTGTTGAGTTTTCTGACGGTGCCTCCAGATTTCCGAACAGCTCAACACATCCTGAGAAATGTACCTCGGTGCGGGGAATGTTTTGGAAATATTGAAATATTGTCCCAGATGGACTGCAAAGATGTAGAACCCCGCGAATCATCTCGCTTCAAAAGTATGAATCCCTGACCCCGTTTGGGGCGCTTGGAAAACCGGCGCTCCTTCTGTACGCGGTAGCGAACCGCTACCTTGTCGCGTGCACTCGCTTTCGGAGGAGCGCTCGGTACAGTCACTTCTTCGTCGGACGCTCCATCACTGCCATGGTCCGCCGACAGGCCAGGCTCAGCGGTGCCGGCACCCTCGGCCCTGCCATCGGCACCGGCACCGTCGATGGCGATGGGTTGATGCGCCATGGTTGTGGAAGACCTCTCTCTGTGCGTGGTGGTACTGCTTGGGGACGCCGAGAAATACGCACCCCGTACCAAACAAGCCTTCCTACAAGCAAGGAAACCCGAAAAACAAATATAGTTGGATAGTTGGCACCGCCGCAACTAACTTAAAAAACTAGCCAGCTAATAACTAGCTGGCAACTATTAGTCAGCCAACTCACAGCCCTACATTTTTCGTACGTACGTATATACAGCAGGCACATTGTATGTACGTACGCACGTGCACAGACAGCATGATGCAGGCTCACGAGAATGTCGTGAGCATGTCACCTGAGCATCGCTCTGGACGTGATGTGTCGTCGAAGAGCTATGGTGTCTCGCGGCACCGTCTAGCCTGATATGATATCTGGTACCAGGTATCACATTATTGCGCCGCATTCGACAAAATTTCAATTTTTCGCTGCCAAATATTTTTTTGTTTTCGTGGACAGGAACATGAAATCGTCATTGTATCCTGTGCAAAATCGCTTTTCGTACGCATGAAAAAATCGCTTGCGAGACTGTGCTGATGGTCGACAGGGCAAAGGGCGACAAATAGCTGTGGTTCTGTGGTGCGCTCGTACGAGGCGTGGTGTACCCATCCACAACAACAGCAGTACGCACCGCACAACCGCGTCGATGCTATCGCATGGGGAATGGGGTGCTCTGTATGAACACTGTGACCCTAGAGTGGGCCGGAGCGGAGCCCTGTAAACGAGTGCGCCTCGTTTATATTTCACGAAGCAGTCGTTGGATTAGTACAGCAGGTAGATCGATGTAAAATCTGAAAAATGGTCTATTTCTTGCCATCGGAGAGTGATCGAGATTTGTTGTAAAACCAAAACCAGGAAACACAACCACCACCACCCCCACCACCATCGACAAGTGTCTGCTGCTGCTGGTGCTCAGCGGGTGGTAGTGGTAGTGGTGGTGGTGGTGGTGGTGGCGGTGCTTGACTTGAGGATGGTTGTTGGTGCTCTCTGGTACCTGCTACCTGGTACCTAGTATGGGGTGGGATACGTATGCTTGTTTTCCCCAGGGCCACTCCTGGTACCTGGTAAGTAGGCCATGCAACATGACCAAGCTTCGCGAACTCGGGACGGCTTTCAACACGAGCAGAGGAGGAGGGGGTGTTATTTAGGGGGCTTCAGAGACCCCGTTCGTTTCTAAAGCAGTGGTGCTTTCGTCGCGCACGGTGACAGAAGGCGACGTACGTATCATATGATACGAGTACGACCAGAGCGAGGATGAACGATACAATCTCAGCAAAGATTAAAAGTAGCAACCGCACTGCTGCAATACTCGTACGTACGTAGAGCAGCCGCGAATCGCTGTGGCCACGACGACAAGCACGGCGCACGTACATACGAGATATACTTCAGTATGCCAACCTGCGACGTAAGAAGACGGTGCCGGGTATGCCGGCGTAGGGAGAAGCGTGCGTTTTGAATGTGTGTGGGAGAAAAAACTTTTTTTTTGCATTTGCATTTGCTCCACTCTAAGTTGCTATGATAAATTGGGCATCAAAGATCACTTGATTAAAGTATTGTTTTTTGGGCATTAGATGCACAGAACTCTGTACGTAAAGAAAATGGCTGCTCCGAAAAAAAAACCGAACGTCAGATTTGTGGTCTTTTCTTTTAACAAAGGGCGAACGAATACCTAGCAGAGTTCAGAAATTGCGGCATTGTCTCGCTGTCGGTATCACTGCCCTGTAGTCACCGAGCGTGAATCGGAAGTTTAAAGTATGTTCCGGCATCCGGCGTGACACAGCGATGGCAAGCACGGACCTCACTCCCGACAAGCACGATAATAGACACAGCAAGAGCACAGCTGACATTACAGATGCTCGAAACAGTAGCTGGGGTATGACGCGCTTGCCCGGCCTGGGACTGTTGCAGCCGGCCGGTGCTACGGCACGCTCTACGCCCACTTGTGGTACCAAGTGTATATGCATGGTTCCGAAATGGCTCATACCCGTACCGCCTTGAGCGCGGCAGCTCGTACCGATCCATGTACGTACTGTGATTACAACATTGCGGCGGCAGCAGCAACAGCAGTAGCAATAGCAGCAGCAATAGCAGCAGTAGCAGTACGGCGGTGCGAGGCCGCCGTGGTCTATACGCCGAGCTCCCAGGTCGGGCGCGAGGTATGCTTTGAAGTGTAGCGCTCCAGTGCGGTGGCGCACGTAAGCTGTGGAGCCCAGCAGTAGCACGAGTATAGCACTGAGTAGCTGCTTCTGCTGCTGCTGTTGCGCTGTTGGTGCTGCTGCTATAGTTTTCGCTAGCTGCTGCTTACTGTGCTGCTGGCTGTTGCTGTCTAATCTTGCGTGCAGCGATATGGTCTAAAGATGCAAAGTCAAACGCTATTATTGTAGCTATCGTTTATATATGCGTAGTCGAGGATAATTTGCGAGCGGTGGTTATTGCCAGTCCCGCGGTACGATATTGTCCCGCGTTGTAATTAATAGCTTGAGCCGATACCGTGGAAGGGCGGTGATCCCGTGTTGATCACTGTCACCAGTGATCCAGGCTGCACCTGTGACTAACCGGGGTGTTGGTATTTACGAGGTCTTTCCAAGTAACCGTGCCCCCTTAACAAGAACGAGGTAGCGGTCCGTTTAGGGCGACATTTCGTGATGTGGTGAACGTGTTTCCCTGACCCTGTCGCAATGCTTGTCGTTCTCGTTCGTTTTGTTTCCGTTTGAATCTCGTAATTCTGCCGTGAAGGTGGCTATGCTTCGAGCACTCCGGAAGACAGCTGGCTAGATGGAGACCCATCATTGGCCAGCCTTGGCACTGCTTCAAGTGAGGACGTGCTTTGCTGCTATGTCGCCACCCCCCCCGCGCTTTTTAGTTACCAGTATACTCGTACTTATTAGTAGACCTTTTCGCCTTGCGGCTGAAAAACAAAGCAACGTAGCTATACGTATATCGCCGCGTAGCCTCTTCGCTGGTTCGCTTGACCGGGTATCACGCCATGGATTGCGGCTGGTACAACAGCAAGTTGCAGTAGGTGCAACGGTATATATACACATGTTTCTGTCCTTGGCAGTGGTTGGGATTCAGCCCAGGGAATGGTGGCAAGGCGTTTGGCAATCCCGGTGTGCCGTATACGTTGGAGGTTGTTTTAGTGTGTCGCGAGCCATACGGGCGTTGGGGTTCTGCACGACCGAATTCGAGTTACGACCAGCCCCCGCTCAGAACGATGGAGCAGACGTGACACGACTGTCATGGGGTACCTCCGAATTTAATTTAGAATGCGTGTACACTCTGCCGTCGGTGGGAACCACACCTTCGGCACAAATGCTCGAGTGTTTCTCTCTATTGACAGAGGAGGGGCTTGATCCTCTTCATGGTCGGGTAATGTTAAAAGGGAAAAGGGGTAGCCACGAGACATCTGTGTGTCGTGTCCGCCGTCATTCAGATGAGCAAGGTGTTATTCCTGTCTGTGCTTACACTTAGGCTTTGCATTTCGCCGAGCGAAGCAGAAGTTACAGACGACGATGACATTCCTTGTGTGGTCCGAATGTAGCAGCACACACAGTCGCAGTGACAGTAGCACCCACGGAACGCCTGTCTTGAGTGTGGTTGACTGATTAAGCTGGTCGCGCAGTACGGGAGCGCTCCAACTGCATAGTAGCGACTCATACGAACACTGTATTTCCACATCTCGGATACGTCCAAGACCAGATAAACACACCCTGCACATTACAGTATCGACAAGGCATGCTGCCCGTACGTTGTCCTGCTGTAGATCTTGCTGTGTATCTCCAGCCAGGGCGTTATAGAGTAACTGTTTCCTAGCACTTGGCACTAACGCGCCTCCATCAACTCTACGTATTGTTTTTTCTTGCAGTTTCCCCTACTTTAACACTGCTGTAACCGTTGCTTGATTGCTCTTTGCCGCCGCACTTCGCCTCCTTGCAGCATCACAGCTCGTGCTGAGAGCGTGCCTCTTGGTTATTTTTTTCTCGTTCCC
This sequence comes from Saccharina japonica, assembly GCA_008828725.1. Classification (NCBI taxonomy): domain Eukaryota; class Phaeophyceae; order Laminariales; family Laminariaceae; genus Saccharina; species Saccharina japonica. The sequence goes on from MEHQ01004020.1 coordinate 1,155,494, forward strand.
GGTTTTTACCGCTGGTCTGGCCTACGTTTCGCCCTGGTTCAGGGAGAAGGTGAGGCCGATGCTCTGCTCCCGGCGCTACCGTGACTTTTTCTGCAGTACCTGACAGTTTCAAGTGGCTCATGTTGTCTTGTGCCTGGTGATCTTGGACTACGTGCCCGTACGCTCCAGAGAGTCACGCTGTGATTTGTTTGGTACAGCAAGCCGTAGCAGTAATAGTAGCAGTAGCAGTAGCAGTAGCGATCGCAAGGCGAGACTTGTCCTTGACGGTCTAACGTGGCTTGTGTCATTATTTGGCCCTCATATTTTATGTTCTTGTTGTACCGTCACCACGTGTACAGGAAGGAGGCTTGTGTTTCAAAAGTAAAGCTCGCAGAGTCTTGACTTGCAAGGGGTACTGCAGCGTTTGTATCACGCTGTCGGTTTCATCCGCTATCTGGCAAACACTTTGGCTCCTCTTTCAATGGTATGTCCACAATGTGCTCTCCTTCCTTCCTTCGTGCCGTCGCAGGTTTGGTACGGCGCCTTGACGCGTTCGATAGCCCTCTGTGGAACGGCGTTCATTAAGTGGGGGCAATGGAGCAGCACGCGCCCTGACATGTTCCCGGAGGGACTGTGTACCTCACTCGCGGTACTGCACAAAGGCGCTCCTTCCCACAAATACGCCCACACGAAGGTTGGTGATGTCGACGAATTCATCTTCAGAGGAATTTATGTTCAGCACACCCTTGTGAACATGTGTTAGCAAACCCTTAGGATATACACTGGCTGGTGTTGTAGTCGTAGAGATCTGATGCGAGTGGTACTGGAAGTGAAACTGTTAACGTGGCGCAATTTCTTCCGCATGGTTGGTGCAGTTGAACTCGGCGAATGGTAGACGTTATCGTTGCTACTGCTGTTGTAATTATTCCCATCGCTTCCGGGGCATGCTAAAGCGCTACAACACAGCGGTGCAGTGCAAATGTTTACGGGATCGACCAAGATACCGTCAGCAGCTAAACGGCGTCTCACGGTGGGTTTGCCACATGTTGTGGATTAATCCTCTTATTTTCATTTTTTCTGACGATTGTTTTCGCTGCTTTGCCTGCCATCGGAGGCGTTACTGTAACGGTCTTGACTTGACTAACAAATTTCCGCCAATATATGCTCGTGCCGCTTGCCGCAGAAACTGGTGGAGAGGGCGTACGGCGGAAGAGCCATCGGCGAGGTGAGGCGATGCCCAGTATTCCTGCCAATCTATTGGCTACCTACTGCAAACGCATTCAGGCCTGATCCCAAGCACTGTACTATTAATAGTGTACTATTAATAGTGTAATATTATTAATAGTACACTATTATTAATAGTGTACTATTAATAGTACTTTAATAGTGTACTCTATTAATAGTTTGTTAATAGTATATTAATAGTATGAATAGTGTACTATTGATAGTGCGTTGCCAAAACGATGGGGCAGTTCTGTTTTTTCTACTTTAGTGTTGTTTGTTTGTTGTTTGCTGGGTCGGTTGCCAGTACGCTGGGGTGTAGTCCTAGGGTGCGCTGGTGTGTCGTTTTTGTCCATCCACGGCTAGGAGGCGCGACTATTCGGGCCCATAGAAGCTTTTGTTTTGTAACCTGAACCGCTCTTGACGACATCGTGGTTTTACTGCGCACTTTGTCGACACCAGTATTGCTTTGCACCGTGGCACTTCTCGTAAGGTCTTTGGTTTCGCACAGAGGTTCGACCTCTTTTTAGAGCTCGGTTCTTGCAGCACGGCTTCGTTGCCAATGCCGAAATGGGTGTTTATGGAGATATCTGGTGGAGACCTTGCCGGGAATATATTGTTGAGCCGTGGGACTCTTTTCGCTGTCGAAAAAACGAACGCCGATATACGACACGTCTGTGTGGAACGAAAGTGGTTTATGTTACATGTAGTACTGGTAGGGAGCTAGCTTGTTTCGTATATGTGCTCGGACTCTAGCGCCACGCGGTGCGAGCGAAATTCTAAGTACGAAGGACTTTTCCTGCAAAGCACCTTTTTCCGATGTACTTCTGCCGGAACTCGAAGAAAAAACAAGCTTGAGATCCGCTCCCTATTATATCCATATCGTGCTACTTTTAGCGACGCTAAAAGGAGGGCGGGATATTTTATATGGAGGCACTTATGCTGCACAATGTTTGCAATCAGCATGTCGAGAACGTTTCCAACCAAATGCCGCGTCCTTTAGCTTCCGCTGTTGGTCCCAATATACCTTCACAGCATAATTTGGAACGTAGCTGGTGTCCAAGCAATGCCCTTGCTTCTGCGACGAGTGTGTGGATGTAGTGCAAGGTGTCTCGTGCAGGTCGACGTGTTTGGCGGCGTGTCTCACTGCGGTTTCCGTGCCGACCTCGTCCTTGTTCGGGCATGTATCAGGGTGTGACATAGCGTTGGGTAGACGAGTTATTTGCGGACATCAACTGCGTTGGACGTTTCAAGCCCCGCTTCTGCGTGCCGCAGATGATGTTGGCCTCTTGGCCTTGGCCTACACCGCCGTTTCTGCGTGCGCTGACCGTGCAATACCTTCTTGATTGTTCCAATGCTAGGTGTTCGACTGGTTCGACACAAAACCGATGGCAAGCGGTAGCATCGCGCAAGTGCACAAGGCCGTCCTGCACGGAGAAGTGGTCGCTGTCAAGGTTAGTCCGATCCTCCTTTAGATTGAACCAGCTCTTACCGACCGGTCCGACCGTATATCGGTACTAATTGCGACCACTTGCCATTCGTCGGGTGCCGCGATCGCTGACGGCGTGGGTGAACCCATGACGATGTCGCGGCCAACCGAGGTCAGCTACCAAGGGGCCTGTCTGGGCGACACCTTCGAGACGGCCGTAAGTCGAGGACGGTATCGGGTTGGAGCCTCATGACTCCTGTGGAAACATCCATACAGGAATCACGGTCACCCATAGTACGCTATCTCGCTTGCGGGTGGCATCGTATGTCGTAGTCGTTGGCGTCAGAACGGTGCAAGATTTGAAGGAGGGTGGCAAGGGGTACTGCTTGAAGATGTCGGTCTGGAAGCAAACTTTCCTGCGTTGGTTTGGCTCCTAACCCTAGCCATAATCCTTACGTTTCCTTGAAGAGGCGGCTATAGAACAGCTCGTGTTTTGAGCAAGGTGGTCTACCGCGTTTTGAGAGAAACTATCGAACAGTCCTTGCGTACAACACGCGGTACACAAAAAATGCTGTGGTGCTGTTGAATGTGTGTGTGCAGGTGCGGCACCCTATGGTTAAGGAGCGAATGTTCATGGACTTCATGCTGATGCAGAAGCTCGCGGCTTTCGCGGACAAGACACCTTCCCTGAAGTGGATGAACCTCGGCCCCAGCATGGAGCAGTTCTCGCACACCATGACCGCACAGGTATCTATAATCAGCGCCCAACACACTCTTGCTTCCTCTCCGCCGTACAGTATATGTGTATATATATCGCTCGATGCCCAAATGTCTGCAGGGTGATGATCAATTGATAGAAACGCAGGGTGAATTTCGTGGAGCTGTAGCAGTGCTCGTGCAGGTCTCTAGAGAGCGGCGTCAGGGGATGTTGCACGAGCACGAGCAACCGTAAAATCTCCGTTAAGAACGTCCCCTTCCATGAGAGCCCCCACCCCCAAAACAAAGCACTTCCAGTGAAATCCAAACACTTTGAAAACGCCCTGGGGTATTCGATTTTAATATTATTGTTTTTTTCGCCCCCCTACCTCTGAGTCCGCCCTGGTGTATATTCTGTTTTTGCCTATTTTTCTGTCATTTTTTTCAAGCCGCCCCACGGGGCGTTCACAGAATACTCCAAGGCTTGCATTCGAGAAACATGTTTTTTTTGTCGTCGTCATCGTCGTTGCTGTTGATGGAGGGGAAGGGTTTCATCCCCGGACGGTGAACGGCGCAAGCTTCACGAACGGCCCGTATTCTGCTTTTCATTGATGTTTCGTAGATATTTAGGCCCGACATCGTAGGTCCCAGCGCCAGAGGTTTGCGGCAAAGTATAGATGTCTGTGTATGTCGGTGTGTCCGTATGTGCCCCTATCAGAAAAAAGAGACTACGAACACCCTGGGGACTTTTCGCCCCGGTGTTTTTTTTTTTTGTGGAAAGATCATCCCCTTACCTTACCTCTGAGAACGCCCCGGGGTGTTGTTTTCCGCGGGAAATGTGTATGCGCCCCGGGGGGCGTTCTCGAAGGATTTTACTGTAGCCTCCCGGCACGCACTGCGCCTACTAAGAGTGTGTTGCACTTTACTTTTGTGGAGCGGTGGCCCTCGAGGAGATCTGCTGTCGGCAGGGCGTGTTGATGCCATGCGCTGTGACGCTGTATATACTAATTATATATACCAATTGTATGTTTTCTCTTGTTGTCTGCTGAGCGTAAAAGTGTGCCGTCCGAAGCGATGTATATTTGCGTAATGTACTAAATGGTCATGAACATGGAGCTAGAGCTAGAGCTTTTAGTAAGGTCCTCTTTGCCACTCGTTGTCTTCATACCCGCGATTTTATTTCCCGGCCGGATGGCTACTGCTGTTGTCGCAGGGGTCAACCTCGGAAAGTCTTCCTGCTAACCCGTTTCCCTCATCCACCGCGGCGCAGAGTAAGCCGTATTCGTAATATGTACCTAGTACTTGTATGCGACAATTATGTGTGAGTGAGCGACATTCTCACTCTGTATCGGTCGCCCTGTGCCGGTCGAATACGTTTGGAGCAGACGGACCTACTCCTGGAGGCAGATAACCTGGACGAATTCAACGCCAACTTTGCTGGGAAGAGCTGGGAGGATTGCGTGTTCCCCCGCGTGCTGCACAGGGTCGAGGACGTGTTGGTGGGTTCCTTATGTCGGCTGGTAGGCCTGCATGCAACGCCACCATGATGCGAAGACATGATTTCCCTGTTGGAGGAAATGTTGACGTGAGGGAGGTCTTCCTTTCAAACTCTCGATTGCGTGGGTGTGTACGTAGCGCTTGTGAGGGGCGTCGAGGTTTTTCGACAATGGAAGACGTTGACAAAACGATCGAGTACCGTAACAGTCGCTAAAACGCCTGCATTTGCCACCGCATGAACCGGACAAAATAATGTAGCCATGGCAGCCGCGACTACAGTACCTTTATTCGTGTGGACGGCGCACGGTGGTTCTCACCTCCGCCTGCGCTGATCTCGCTCGACTGCGGTTGAATACGCCTGGCCGGACTAAAACCGTCGTATACTACTGATAAACCAACAGCGCGGTTGTCGCTTAAGCCTTGGCGTTTCGTGTGGTGTTCTCCCCGACGGCTGGCCAAGCTTTAAACACCCCAGGCGCAGTGCACCGTATCCATCTGGCGTCCTCTTACGGCGGGAATTCCGGGCACCACCGGCGTCGCTCTTGGACTATCCGCAACCATTCCTATTTCGCCGCTATCGCCATCAGTTGTCCGATAATTGCGGTTCTCGAAAATCCCTCCCGTGACGAGCAGGTGGAGACATTCGAAGATGGATTCGTCGTTTCTGACTACGTCAAAAGCTTCGAGAAGAAAAAGCCTCTCAACGGAAACGCGGGCATGTGGGACTGGGGGGTCACAAAAATATTTGGCAAGGCGTACCCGCAGGTGACATGCGTGATTTCTGTGTCGTATTGGGCAGGAGGATGCCCTCTCAAGCTGGTCGTTCGGTGTGAATCACAGCAGATACGGTTGACATGAAGGATTATCGACTGGGCACCACTGGTTCTTATTAATAGTGGATATTGCTCAATGATGTTACATTCGTTTTACGGGTCGCTGGGTGGTGTAGAACTCCTGTTTTAAATCCACCAGCGACACGGGGGAGAGGTCAGCATTTGTTTCCTTCTTGGGCCATCACGGCTACTAGAAAAAGGTATCCCCGGTGTCGAGTAAATGGTGTGCTGCCCTTTGCCCTGCCGTACTTTAGGGTTCGATTGTGGACCACGGTAATCACGCCAATGCCTTATCCTGGTCATTGGCTGAGAAAGAAAACGCCTGCTCTGGGATGATTGCATCACCGCCGGTATACGTACCGCCAGCAGTTATTTTGTGCTGGCCGAGCCGATCTACTTTGTGCATCGAAAAGCCTGGTACAACTCGCGCGTCGCCTAGCCCGACTCGTCCGCATCTTCGTCTCGCCTTTGGCCGTCTCTTTGAGACGCTCTTTGTTGCTGATAGCATGCCTTCTCGTCGATCTCCAGCAAACTCGGTTGGCGCTCAACGTTTGGTTGTGTTTTTTTGCTGCTACGGTTAGAGCCACTCGTCGATAGCTTGATATGCCTGGCCTATTTTGGCGTTGCAGTTGTTTCGTTTGTTCCCATCTGTGGCTATTGGGGCGTTGATACGAGGCGGCGATGGTTCGACTGTCTTTGCGTGGATGCCGATCGAATTGCTTTCTTTCGACCGTCCTTCGTGCCGCCTTTATCCTTTCAACAGCCGCAGGTGACAGCGGCGGACCCGCGATTGGGGCACTTCATCGTCACGAGAGGGGAAGACATGTGGCTTAAGATGGTGCTGAAAGACGGTTTTCTACACGCTGACCTTCACCCCGGGAATATTTTAGTCCGCGCGGCCGAGGTGGGATTACCGTCGTGCGGTACATAGGGAGGGTCTGGAGTGCGTGCTAGTAAACCTTCAGCCTCGTGCTCTTCAGCACAGGCCAGTAGCGCACATACCTGGTTTCACGGTCACTCTGTTGCGGCAAAGTATTTGCAAGGGCTGTGGCGGGGGAGTACCGCCAGCCCCCAAGCAATTATTTGACTCGCCACAGTCGCAGCTACGCACGCGACAAACTGGTATTAACATTAGACGGTGCCATGCGGTGTCGCGCTTGCTTTTTGTGAGCAGTGACGTGGTATATGGGCGTAAACCCGGAATGAGTAACCCGCTCGTTCATGTCATCTTGGCCTGAGTTATGACCCGTATCGTGTCGCCCTGTACTGGTGCGCCCGCCCCGAACATCGGGCGTGAACTAGACGCGATAAGTGCCCCAATGTTGCTACCCAAGAAATATGAACGGGGGACAATGAGCTAGTCAATTAAGTGAAGCAAAACAGGTTGACTGATAGGCACTCGACAAGTACGCAGGTCGGCAGTGTCTTCGGTGTCTCAACATAATGACGTTGTCGCGTCAGAGACATATCGTTTCCGTTGCACGCCCACGAAGCACACTGGCATTGAACCACCCGCGGTTAGCACAAGCTCCCACGGCAAATTATACAAATTATCTCCCTCACTGCAAGTGTATACATTACATGTTACCTTCGCGTTGCAAGCGATGGAAACTGTGTGAGGGGGATGCCCGTGACCTCATCACTGCGCGCGCTATGGATAGTCGCACGTTCTGGGGGAGTGTTCCGCCCAATAGGTAGCGGCGAGCAGTGGTGGCGAGTGTCGCTGCAATCAGCGGGGGTCGCGGCTTACACGTATGGGGTGCCACGATAGCCTCTCTGTGCCTTTCGTCTTGGGTTTGGAGCTCGCGACACTTGAGATACTTCTGGAACCCTTTAATGTCCATTGAATCTGGTGTGCAATCCCATTGCTGATACCATAATGGGGAATAAGAAGCACGTGCGCGCTCTTGTTCGAAAGCAATTACATTTTCTGATTGTTTTTGCTGGCAATATATATAGGCTTTTTATGGGGAAGTATCGTCGTTTCTCACCAAAGGCCGTTTGTTTTTTGTCTCGAAACACCTCAGACACACGTCTAACTTTCTACGGCACACCTCTACCTGTGGCTGTTTAAATACGGTAATAGCTAAAACGCATCTAAGACTGCTGTAAGAATATATTAAAAATCCAGTACCTTCTGTACCTTAATTGCTTTCTGTGCTGCAGCACGTTGATGTGCTGCTATGCTGCTATCATGATCGATCCAGTCTTGATGCGCTACCGGATTTCTGGCCAAACGTTTTTCTTACGCTTGAGGAGAGCTACTACTATGCATGCGGCGCTTCAGCTGCGGCCGATTACGCTGGCGCAGCTGTCGCACTGAGTGGCATTCCAAGCCACGACCCGCTGCAGAAGTACTCATGGCATTAGTTTTGATGCCGCTGCATCATACGCTCCTACAATAATATAGCCCTGTCTTCATGCGGCAGGCAGGGTTCACGCACTCCGGCTAAATGATCCGATTGGGTATATCGCCCGCTCCCTACGTGTTCTATTATACGTAGATAGGAGATTCCGCCGTTCTTCATAGTCATTCCTGATCACCCCGGGCGTTGCGACTTTAACTGTGTATTTACCTACCCCCTGCTTGCACGCAAATGCCGGCAGGACGGCTTGAGTCCACCTCGGCTGGTGCTGGTGGATGCGGGCATGGTGGCCAAGCTATTCGGGCACCAACGGCGGCACTTCATCCGTCTCCTGGTACGATTCCCTCTCTTGACGCTACCGTCGATCACTGGACGCTATTGCTAGGCATGTCTATTGTTAGGCGTGTCTCTTGCTAGGCATGTCTATTGCTAAGCATGTCTATTGCTAGGCATGTCTATTGCTAGGCATGTCTATTGCTAGGCATGTCTATTGCTAGGCATGTCTATTGCTAGGCATGTCTATTGCTAGGCATGTCTATTGCTAGGCATGTCTATTGCTAGGCATGTCTATTGCTAGGCATGTCTATTGCTAGGCATGTCTATTGCTAGGCATGTCTATTGCTAGGCATGTCTATTGCTAGGCATGTCTATTGCTAGGCATGTCTATTGCTAGGCATGTCTATTGCTAGGCATGTCTATTGCTAGGCATGTCTATTGCTAGGCATGTCTATTGCTAGGCATGTCTATTGCTAGGCATGTCTATTGCTAGGCATGTCTATTGCTAGGCATGTCTATTGCTAGGCATGTCTATTGCTAGGCATGTCTATTGCTAGGCATGTCTATTGCTAGGCATGTCTATTGCTAGGCATGTCTATTGCTAGGCATGTCTATTGCTAGGCATGTCTATTGCTAGGCATGTCTATTGCTAGGCATGTCTATTGCTAGGCATGTCTATTGCTAGGCATGTCTATTTCCGATAATTGCGGTTCTCGAAAATCCCTCCCGTGACGAGCAGGTGGAGACATTCGAAGATGGATTCGTCGTTTCTGACTACGTCAAAAGCTTCGAGAAGAAAAAGCCTCTCAACGGAAACGCGGGCATGTGGGACTGGGGGGTCACAAAAATATTTGGCAAGGCGTACCCGCAGGTGGCATGCGTGATTTCTGTGTCGTATTGGGCAGGAGGATGCCCTCTCAAGCTGTTCGTTCGGTGTGAATCACAGCAGATACGGTTGACATGAAGGATTATCGACTGGGCACCACTGGTTCTTATTAATAGTGGATATTGCTCAATGATGTTACATTCGTTTTACGGGTCGCTGGGTGGTGTAGAACTCCTGTTTTAAATCCACCAGCGACACGGGGGAGAGGTCAGCATTTGTTTCCTTCTTGGGCCATCACGGCTACTAGAAAAAGGTATCCCCGGTGTCGAGTAAATGGTGTGCTGCCCTTTGCCCTGCCGTACTTTACGGTTCGATTGTGGACCACGGTAATCACGCCAATGCCTTATCCTGGTCATTGGCTGAGAAAGAAAACGCCTGCTCTGGGATGATTGCATCACCGCCGGTATACGTACCGCCAGCAGTTATTTTGTGCTGGCCGAGCCGATCTACTTTGTGCATCGAAAAGCCTGGTACAACTCGCGCGTCGCCTAGCCCGACTCGTCCGCATCTTCGTCTCGCCTTTGGCCGTCTCTTTGAGACGCTCTTTGTTGCTGATAGCATGCCCTCTCGTCGATCTCCAGCAAACTCGGTTGGCGCTCAACGTTTGGTTGTGTTTTTTTGCTGCTACGGTTAGAGCCACTCGTCGATAGCTTGATATGCCTGGCCTATTTTGGCGTTGCAGTTGTTTCGTTTGTTCCCATCTGTGGCTATTGGGGCGTTGATACGAGGCGGCGATGGTTCGACTGTCTTTGCGTGGATGCCGATCGAATTGCTTTCTTTCGACCGTCCTTCGTGCCGCCTTTATCCTTTCAACAGCCGCAGGTGACAGCGGCGGACCCGCGATTGGGGCACTTCATCGTCACGAGAGGGGAAGACATGTGGCTTAAGATGGTGCTGAAAGACGGTTTTCTACACGCTGACCTTCACCCCGGGAATATTTTAGTCCGCGCGGCCGAGGTGGGATTACCGTCGTGCGGTACATAGGGAGGGTCTGGAGTGCGTGCTAGTAAACCTTCAGCCTCGTGCTCTTCAGCACAGGCCAGTAGCGCACATACCTGGTTTCACGGTCACTCTGTTGCGGCAAAGTATTTGCAAGGGCTGTGGCGGGGGAGTACCGCCAGCCCCCAAGCAATTATTTGACTCGCCACAGTCGCAGCTACGCACGCGACAAACTGGTATTAACATTAGACGGTGCCATGCGGTGTCGAGCTTGCTTTTTGTGAGCAGTGACGTGGTATATGGGCGTAAACCCGGAATGAGTAACCCGCTCGTTCATGTCATCTTGGCCTGAGTTATGACCCGTATCGTGTCGCCCTGTACTGGTGAGCCCGCCCCGAACATCGGGCGTGAACTAGACGCGATAAGTGCCCCAATGTTGCTACCCAAGAAATATGAACGGGGGACAATGAGCTAGTCAATTAAGTGAAGCAAAACAGGTTGACTGATAGGCACTCGACAGGTACGCAGGTCGGCAGTGTCTTCGGTGTCTCAACATAATGACGTTGTCGCGTCAGAGACATATCGTTTCCGTTGCACGCCCACGAAGCACACTGGCATTGAACCACCCGCGGTTAGCACAAGCTCCCACGGCAAATTATACAAATTATCTCCCTCACTGCAAGTGTATACATTACATGTTACCTTCGCGTTGCAAGCGATGGAAACTGTGTGAGGGGGATGCCCGTGACCTCATCACTGCGCGCGCTATGGATAGTCGCACGTTCTGGGGGAGTGTTCCGCCCAATAGGTAGCGGCGAGCAGTGGTGGCGAGTGTCGCTGCAATCAGCGGGGGTCGCGGCTTACACTTATGGGGTGCCACGATAGCCTCTCTGTGCCTTTCGTCTTGGGTTTGGAGCTCGCGACACTTGAGATACTTCTGGAACCCTTTAATGTCCATTGAATCTGGTGTGCAATCCCATTGCTGATACCATAATGGGGAATAAGAAGCACGTGCGCGCTCTTGTTCGAAAGCAATTACATTTTCTGATTGTTTTTGCTGGCAATATATATAGGCTTTTTGTGGGGAAGTATCGTCGTTTCTCACCAAAGGCCGTTTGTTTTTTGTCTCGAAACACCTCAGACACACGTCTAACTTTCTACGGCACACCTCTACCTGTGGCTGTTTAAATACGGTAATAGCTAAAACGCATCTAAGACTGCTGTAAGAATATATTAAAAATCCAGTACCTTCTGTACCTTAATTGCTTTCTGTGCTGCAGCACGTTGATGTGCTGCTATGCTGCTATCATGATCGATCCAGTCTTGATGCGCTACCGGATTTCTGGCCAAACGTTTTTCTTACGCTTGAGGAGAGCTACTACTATGCATGCGGCGCTTCAGCTGCGGCCGATTACGCTGGCGCAGCTGTCGCACTGAGTGGCATTCCAAGCCACGACCCGCTGCAGAAGTACTCATGGCATTAGTTTTGATGCCGCTGCATCATACGCTCCTACAATAATATAGCCCTGTCTTCATGCGGCAGGCAGGGTTCACGCACTCCGGCTAAATGATCCGATTGGGTATATCGCCCGCTCCCTACGTGTTCTATTATACGTAGATAGGAGATTCCGCCGTTCTTCATAGTCATTCCTGATCACCCCGGGCGTTGCGACTTTAACTGTGTATTTACCTACCCCCTGCTTGCACGCAAATGCCGGCAGGACGGCTTGAGCCCACCTCGGCTGGTGCTGGTGGATGCGGGCATGGTGGCCAAGCTATTCGGGCACCAACGGCGGCACTTCATCCGTCTCCTGGTACGATTCCCTCTCTTGACGCTACCGTCGATCACTGGACGCTATTGCTAGGCATGTCTATTGTTAGGCGTGTCTCTTGCTAGGCATGTCTATTGCTAAGCATGTCTATTGCTAGGCATGTCTATTGCTAGGCATGTCTATTGCTAGGCATGTCTATTGCCTAGGCATGTCTTAGTTGCTAGGCATGTCTTTATTGCCTAGGCAATGTCTATTGCTAGAGCATGTCTATTGGTACCGAGCTGGTCCAGCTGTAATCGCGAGGCGGTACTCGCCGGCGTTTTCCCAACTCAGTTTTGCGAATTTCGAACTGAAATTGTTGTGTGGAGCTTCCTATGACGTATAACGAAGCGATTGTCCTGGGGCTCCATTTTGTTTTGTGAAGATCGGCAAAATTATGGTCCGTTTTAAGAAAAACACTGGTCGGCATTTTGCAAAAAAGTACCGGAAAAAAAGTCGAAACAAAATGGAGCCCCAAGGTAGCGTGTCGACGAAGAGCGATGCGAATCACGTGTACAAAATGAAAAAATCAGGACAAAAAATCGATAAATTCAGCTGGGAAATCGAGATTTTGGGTCGTTCATCGTAATATCTTAACTTTGTATGGCGGATCATGTGCACCTCATATCTCTTGATAGACAACAAGTTAGACATGGGGAGGATATCGATCGTTTCTCCATGCCTTAAGGAATGTTCACACCGCTGAATCAGCGTTCATCCGCGTAAGTTTTTTCGGTGATTTCGTATGGACCGCAGTATGGAGATATCCCCGTACCGACAGGATTTATTCGATATGAGCATTTCTCGACGATTTTTCTATCGGATTCCCAAAGAACTTCCAGCATGTGCAATCGCYCTGCGGCTCAGAAACCTGGTGCAAAATTGGAGCTAAATATGCTAAAATGAGTGCAAACCGTCCGATCGAATGAATATCTGTTTTCTGGCTGGACCAGCTCGTAGGCATGTCTTATTGGTCGTAGCCTGTCAACTATCGGCTTGTAGATCCGTAGCGGCGGCGACTCTGGATTCAAGTTAAGGCACAAATAGTACGTGTCGCACTTCGATGGTCTAGAGGTAACCTCGAAGCTACTGACGGGATTGATGTCGTGGGTTCGAACCTCACGTGGGTCGGACAATTTGAGTGTATCTTGCAAAAATAAGTAAAAAACGGAATAATCATACTGCTGAGAGCGCCTTAATAGTAGCGTGGGAAGGACAATTCGATGAGAGTCGACGAGGGAAGAAAGAAGCTGTAAGTCTTCTCGCGATAAAAATGCAAGGCAAGAACCGTAGTGGGGGGAGGAGGGAGAAGAGCTACTTTGTGCCCCGGATCTGAGTTGACGACTAGGAAGGAGAGATAAAGGAAGGGCGAAGATAATAATGGGATGGACAAAAAAAAAAAAAAAAAAAAAATGGAAAGTGGTTATTACCTACAGTAGATGGTTTAGGACTCATGACTCATGTCCCTTCATTCCGATGTGGTGGCCATTTCTGCACGTTTTTTTGTTTTGTCCATCCCATTTATTATCTTCGCCCTTCCTTTCTCTCTTCTTCCTAGTCGTAACTCAGATCGGGGGTGACAAAGTAGGCTCTTCTCCCTCCTGCCCCACTACGGTTCGTGCCTTGCATTTTTATGGCGAGAAGATTTCAGCACTTCCTTCCCTCGTCGACTTGCGTCGGATTCCTACCTAGTTCGTGGCACTACAGTAAAATGTTATTAAATAATAGCGCACCTGTTTACCATTTTGCCAGAGAAAGAAGTACGGATTGCCAACGCCTTCCAAGGTGGTGGTATGACGCATGACGGCGCGGCGATGTGGCGTTTCAAAAGGTCCATGAGGTATCGGTGGAGAGACAAGAAGTTGATGCAGTGGTGTCATCCTATTAACGCGACCAGAGCTGAACATTAAGTGTATGGTCGATGTACGCATGCAGCGAAGTTTTTCAAGGAGAACGCAGAGGCCCGTATCTTCGCGTAGAGTAACAGTAGCAGTATCGACCGCTACGGCAGATGTTACGCCGTTCTCGTGTCCCTCGCGACTACGTAGCCCTAGCGTAGCCGAATCGCTGCGCCGCATTGTTGTGAGTGGTCGTCGTTCGTTCCCTACGGAGCATGCAGCCGCCTGCGAACAAAGATCCTGCCGGCCGACCGTTTTGTTTGCACCTTCTATAGTACCTTCATACATTTTACCGTTGAAACTGAAGTCTCCGTCAGGCCAAAAGCTGACGACTCCCGAGATTATACCGTTGAAAATGAAGTATCGATAAGCCCAACCTCGCGTCGGCTAGCCCAACCTGGCGTTCCCGGGGATTGTCATGACCGAAGATTATGGTTGTTTAACGTGTTTAAGGTGCCCCACTATGCGCTGTCTCCACGACGGTCGATACCATCATTTTCGACGTCGCCAGGAGTGTTTGGGTTCGGGAGACGGAGTCGAGGCTGGTCGAGCCGTCCTGGAATTTTCTACGAAACAGACGTGTGTCGGCAACGCGGAGCAAGATGCCTTCCTGAGGGACATGGACGCTGTGTTCCGGGAGAAGTGCAGGGGCTATCACACGGTAAGACTTGGCCGGAGTAATTCCTAGTTCCGCTGATGGTCACCTTCCACGCCGAAGTCGCATTCTGAAAGCAGTCCTGAAAAATGTACCTGGTAACTTTAGTATTCGAAAAACGATTCAGAATTTCAGAATTTCGGGAAATCGCGGATGCCAATGTTTTGTTTTAATAGCCGCCCCATGTTCTCTCCTCCACGAGGTGGGAGACTGCTGAGAGTGGGCATGTACAGCATGTACCGCAGTTCATACCATGCGTGGAAGCGTTTCGCTGATGTACTGTAGGTGTGCCCTTATATTGGGAAACAGTCTCACCGTGCGATATTTTATCGGTAGCTTGCAATCAAGCAGCGGTTCAACGACATGGTACACCCCAAGATTGTTTTGTGTCCGCATTATTCGCACTACTGTTTGTAGGAGCTATAGCGAGTTCTCCTTTCCTTGGAGCGGTAGCATCACACTCGTGCCCAAACCTCTCAAGAGGCTACCCGAGTATATGTTGTTGACCGCAGGGGCACTAACTGGCCATATCGTGCGGCTAGTCGGCGTTACCATGCACTACAGCAGGATAAAAGTGCCTAGACGCTTCCTACGAAAGCAGCGACACTACGCATGATACTTTGACAGTGCCCAGCATTCGTCGATTGAGCTTCTATGTTGGTGATGTTGCTTGGGAGCCTCCGTGCGTCGCCGTTTTCACCCTACGACTGCGCCCTCGTCGTTTGTGTTGCTTGGTGTTGACGTCATCCTTTCATATCCATCTGTGATGGTCGCAGAATGTGGACGTGGGGGATATCTTGAGGGGCGTGCTTACGTGTGTCAGGGGGCACTCGGTTCGGGTGGACGTCGAGTACGCTACGCTAATTCTCAACATCCTCTGCCTCGACAGTATGGGAAAGGTGACGCTCAAATCAGGGGTACCTATACAATAGCTTCTGTGTGTTTTTCACATTAGCGGTTATTTCTTGCCTGTCGACACCGTGCTGATTATGCGAGGGGGTTTGGCCACCTGCAACATAGCAACTCATGTATTTGTCGCCCCATATTTATGTATGTACGTTATTTGCGCAACGAACAGACACACTGGGACTGTTTGACAAACATGCTCAGTGCGCTACTGTCATGTGGCGATGCTTTTAGTAGGGGTATTTCTTCGTTTTATTTTTTCCATCCCATTTATTATCTTCGGCCTTTTTTTCTCTCTCCTTCCTAGTCGTAGCTCAAATCCGCGGTCACAAAGTAGGTTATTTTCCCTTCTCCCCCACTACGATGCGTGCCTTGCTTTTTTTATCGCGCGAAGGCTTGCAGCCCTTTCTTCCCTCGTCGACTCGCATCGAATTGGTGTAATATACCGTGCGACAAGGACAGTGTGCCGCTTGATCACCTATAGGCGGTGGGATTGCTTTTTTTGTTTTTGTTTAGTCGCCTGGTGGGTGAAGTAAAGGGCTCCTATGCTATTATCAAGTGAAGCGCCTCATAAAATGAGTTATCATACCACTACCACAGCAATAGTTCAATAGGCACGCTCGCCACCCTCTTCGCCGTATGGACCGTACCTGTAAAAACTAAACCCTGCACTGTTGCTTGCCCCTCCGAACCTCGTGACGACACTGGACCGCGTGTCGCCGTCTACAGGCCCTCATGCCGACGTACAACATCCTTGATGGGGCACAGGTTCTTCTGGAGGCAAACAAGGTCGGCCAGCGACTAGTGGGCGAATTCGGTGTCAAGGCCATACTGCCACGTGAGTTCAAGCCTTGCCGAGCCTACCACAGCTGGTCGTGTTGCGCATGGACTACAGTACAGGACACATCATAAGAAAGTCAGGCTGATATTTGAGGAAAATAAGAAACTCGGGAGTCGTTATCTTGAAATTAGTGTCCAAAAAGCACCCTCTCTCAATTAAGAAATCCAGCCTGGACCAGATTTCCTGTTTCGTATATGGTGTACTGTCCTGTAGCTGAGCGTGTGCGGCGCCAGCCGTGCCGTTTTCTTGCCATACATAATAAGTAAACTATTGATACTCGTAGGCAGAGTAGGAAGCGCGACAGAGTGTTCCGCTGTCAACGGACGAGAGTAGCACTCGTTTTTAGAACAACCTCGGAGTTTCGGCCGTCTTGTTGTCGTGTGTGCCTAAGGCGTACCAGGCACAGGTATAAAGCCTAAAGCAACATCCTAGGGTCGCGGACACGTTCAGCTTCACAGGCAATATTTTCAGATTTGTTGCGCCGAAAAACCGGTATGACCGCTCAAAGCACCCAAGGCGCCCGTGTAACATGACCGCGCCAATACGAGACCTTCGTCGAGAAAATTACCTTGGAAAAATCGTCCGAAAGGGGTGTGTATTGTCTGCCATATTATGCAACCCTAACTATTATGAATACAATCTTTAAGCAGACTCAGACAGAACCCTCCACTGTAGCGCAGTGCCATCGATCCTCATCGTGGCGCAACACCACGCCTCGTTTAGCGAGCGGCCGCGTACTCTAACGCTTTGCCCTGCCCTCCTGCCTTGTGTGAAACGTGCGTCGTGATGGGGTTATGGCGACCATGTTTTTTATATATCTTTCTTGTGACGCAGTGGCGCAAGCAGCGAAGAGCAGACAAGACCGAAAGTTCCTGCGGCAGCTCTTGCGCGATGCGAGCAGTCGGGGGGACAAGGCGGAGGGAACGTCAAACAACCACCAGCAACAGACTAACGAGGAGGCCCTCGACAGGCAACCTCCAGAGGGTGTGTCGAGCAGACCCTCAAGCGGTAGCGATGGCGAGCTCGTAAGCCCGCCCTCCACGCGCGCTGCAATTACAGCACGAGCAGAGATGGACGGCAATCTAGATGCGGCGAAACTATCGCCGGTAGACGACAGAAATCCCTCCGGCGTCGGAGAAGTTCTGAGCAGCGGGGCCGACACTGCGGGGGGTGTTATTCGCAGAGATTTACCCGCTGTTGCTGGGGTGGTAGTGGGAAAGGCTGCTGACAGCGATGCCGAGGTACCTGTCCGCATCGAAAGGCAAAACGACCGGGAAAGCAGTACGAGTAGTATTGAGGAGTTGAGGCAAGAGTTAGGAAAGGCCGAGTATAAAGACATGCCACACGGTCAAGGGCGTTGATGGCGCGAGCGTTAGAGGGTCCATTAAAAACTGATTAAGAGGCAGGGAAGACGGAGATGAAAGCTTACGATATTGTCGGTATTTGCGCTTTAGGTGACCCGACGGTGTGGTACGTAGTGCGAACGCCCGCCCCTAGAAGGTTGCGTTCGATAGAGTGGGCCATTGCGTTGGCCCCTTTCCGCACGTATACTCATGGGCCAGCGATGTAGCATTTCGCTAAAGCCCCGGCTAGCGCCGCTGACAGTGTCCGTAGATACAAAGGGCGTAAGATCACTGGTGGTAGTTAGAGGAAGGTATTGACGTCACACGAAGAGGCGAATTTGTGTAAATTGTTTTTGTCTCTCGCATCGTTTTTCTAATCTGTCATACTTACACTTGACAAGTTTTTCGCCCCCACTCAGACTCGTTTGGCCGCTCGATTATCCTGACAGGTGGCCGTGCTGTGCTATCAAATCACTACTGTGGCAGTTGCGCTTCGTCGATGTATGTCTGGTTCCCCGTGCGGTCATAGGTGTTGCATTTACTGTAGTTCTACCAAGCAGTAAAAAGCCTCAGAAACCTTGAAACAAAAACATAGTGACTCATCTGTTCCTCCTGAATTGGTGGCCTTGGTTTTGGGGGCGTCGCCATGCGTCACTTCGGTTCCTCTTTACATGGGGTCTTTTTTTCAAGAAATCTAAATTTGAAGTGGATTGTAGCCCCTGGAGAGAGCGATACTGGCCATGGTTTGACTCGAGCATTGCCGCGATGTATGGATGAGCGCAAAGTCTGCCCGGTGTCTTTATGCAAGTGTGGTAATGTGAACGTCGGGCAGAGTTTGGGAAACAGTCTGCCTTCACGACTGCGATTTGAAGGTGTCGCCTTGGGATCGGGCTACGGCCCCGGAGGATCTCTTAGGGGAATTTGTTGTCGAGTAGGCACGCGTTGGCGTTTCGATAAAAATTACGAACGACTTGGAACTTGAGTAAGTTAGTTGCAACAAAGTTACGTATGATACGAATTTTGAAAATTCTGAAATAATGGTGCAAATAAACAAGAATGCAGAGTTTTGGTTTACTCTCTCTTGGGCCCTGCAATTGGCCTGCCCGCACTTGTTTCGGGTACGACAGCTTAGTAGGTCGAAACCTTCGCTTGGAGGGCAACAGGCGTTTGGTGAAGGCCATTTCGTCATTGTCCGTCTTTCTCCCTGAGGTTCGTGTTGTAAATTCGTGTCAGGCATGACTCTAACCATTTTTATTTTCGCTTTGTGCGTCAACCTAATCCCAAACGATTAATGGCCGGAACACAGACGGTCGGTCTCGCCAATTCCCACCTGCTGGAGTGCCGTGTTTGTTGTGAGCTCCACTGCTGTTCATCCTTTTTTCTGCTCGTCTTCCAAGCATTCATGGATCCAGCTACGAGTGCACATTATATACAAGTGTCAGCGCGGCAGAGTACGAATAGTTATATATAACTGTAGCCGTACCCGCACAACAAGCGGCCCGTCGGTGGGCAAACTCCTTTCGGCGATTCCTTCTCCACAAACAAGCCGCACTCCACAAACAAGCCGCAAGCGGCGTGTTGGCGAGCGTTTCGGTGAGCGAATGCCTTATACCTCTCAGCGAGCACCTGCCCTGCAGAGCTTTGTGATCAAACGTAGGTGTGTTATGTCCTTGTTTCATGTTGCATCGATCCAGGGATGTATATCAATATAACATATTTACGTGCATACAAAAACACGGTTCATTACGTGCGAATTCTGCACGTACGAGTACCCTACGAGATTATTATGGCCTCGCTACCGTCTCTCCGCACTATACGTAGCCCTGCGCGATTTATGCTGAGTCATCTTTGTTCGCCCTTCCTGCTTACGCGAGCACCTTCCCACGTCCGATTGTTCCATCCAAACATTGATGCGCGCATTCGACACTCACTCACTCCCTTTCTCCTTATTCCCGCGTGTCGCCCCCGCCACGCGCGAACTGGCTTTTGCGCATGACGAAGGGCGAACGACTCTGGTACCACCCATGCTTACGCCCACGACTACCACCGCCTCTCCTTCCCGACCACACCTATACCGGCGCGTGGCTGGGCCCTTTCTAGCCAACCAGCTGGGGAGAATGATACGACGATGTACCGGGGGCAGTTTCGATATACAAAGTGATGATATTGCTACAGGTTTGTGTGTGCAGACCAGTTTGGTGCTTACAGATAACCAAAACGTCCAAACTAAACTACACTACACTACGAGAAGGTATGCAGGTTGTCTGGTTTCCATGTGCCAATGGTGAAACCATGTGATGAATGATGCATAGGCCCTTCAAGCTGTTGGGGTGTTAACTCCAGGCCAGGGTTAGGGTGCCACAGCATACACATGCAGATAGATACAGATAGGTGCAGGGTACCGTCGACATGCATGTCGTGTATGTCGAGACGATCGTTGCTGGCGAAGCTCTCGGTTACTCGGAGGTCATCATAGATGGGAAAATATGATACATATATATGCGCTGCTTTACACGTATAACATAAAATGGGGAAAAAGTTACAGTCCACCTGCAGTGACCAACACTTATCGTATGGGGGTCTACTGCTTACTGCTTATCCACGTTGAGCTCTGCACGGGACCTCTGTACCGCGCCTACCGCTACCGACAAAAAATGGTGCTGCAAGGAATCGGCATGGCACCCACTACTGTACCACCTGCCTTCGACAGACGGCAACATACATCAACACAGTAACAGACATCAACAGACATCAACAGAGAGTAAAAAGAGAGCGACAAACAAGACAACCGCATCAAAACAAAAAGTTGCATCATACTGCAAACGTTGAACGGCATACTCTGCACTGCTGAATCCGGTACATATAATCCCGTAGATAAAGCTACTGTACGCTGTACGCCTCTCCCCGAGCTGGTCAGTAGCAACGCAACGCCACCGCCACTACAAGGGTCCCGAAAAGAGCACAAAAAAAAAATGGCAGCACGGCGCTTCCATCGTCCGAGACGCAAACTGCAATATACATCCACCACACTCCTTAGATTACTACCAGGTACACTACTTCTACTACTACTACTACTACTGCAGTTTACATCTCCTGCCGTGCTCGGTTTCTCCTGGTATTGTGCCGCAGACCTTCTGCAACTATTGCTGGTATTGCGCCGCAGCCCTTTTGCAACATGACCTACGATGCCGCTGGTGTTGCGCGGCAAGCCCTTCTCCAACATGGCCTAAAATATCGCCACATTTAACATTCCCTTCAGTGAACAGCGGTACTTGTATCGTGTACCCTGCCCAGGACAATGTCAATCCTTCCGCTGCCAAACTGTGCTACATGTACCGCAGCCACCCCAGGGAGCACAGTTGGTAGAAGGGGATACCAGCCCCATTTCATCACGCTCGGCCATAGACCTTTGCCGTCGTCTGGTACTCCGCCACTGGAGGCTGAGCAGAAAGACAGCAACAAGGAAAGCGACGGCCGAGCGAGCCATACCAACGAGGGGAAAGACAACGTGGCGGAAACGAAGTGAGCTGAGCATAAACAGGCCACGTCTGATCATGATTGGGTGTCTGTCTTTACCGGAGCCAGCGACTATTCATAGACTCCAAAGCTTACGAAATCATTTCAACAAAGCTGTACGAGCATACAACAGGTACCAGGTATAAGTTTGTCTCTGCAACCAGGGAAAGACACGCCTATTGGACTCCGGGAACAACGGCGTTATCAAAGTGCACCTGGGCTCGTCGGAGCTACAGCCTGGTCCATGCGGTATGCACTGCAGACCATGTATGATATCATACCAGGTAGTCGGTACGCGCCGTCGTGTACATATTTGCCTTGGCACTGCGCTATCCGCACAACTGCACTGTGTTAAGTACTTCGCAACGAAGCAGTGCCTACAAGTAGGTTCGTCTGTTTGGTGTCCTGCGCCTGGTTGGGTCGATCAACTCCTGGTTGTGGTGATGAACGCTACGGCTCGAAAATACCGCACACCTCTAACGTGCCACGCTTCTGCTTCTGCTGTACCAAACTGCTTCGTACTTATACCGTGTAATGCCGATCCACAAACTCGTGACACTGGCGTCTCCATGCGTATCGCCATGCATATCGCCATGCGTATCGCATTCCAAAGGAGGCCGTCATCGAAACGGGTATCGCACGCTAGCAATAGCAATACGTACCGCCGATCAACACGGAGCGCATGGCCTTCGGCATGGAGGCATACAACAGAACTATGATAACAGCCTACTAATAGAGTCGCCAGCGGGAAACTCACACGCAGAGAGAGAAAGAGACAGATGCTCCAAACATCACACGCCTACCCCTCCAGTTGACATTTTGCAACACTTGGTATTCAGAACTACAGTATCTAATGACAGAGCATGTGGGGCAAAAGGGCGGGGGGGTTGCAAGCCTCCATTCGTGTACATTGAGTTGAGGTTTGGAAATTCTGGATTACCTTGGGTGGAGCCTCGGTGGCGCCTACGTAGACGACTGGCGGGGGAGGGGCCTCCGTCGCCAGCATGGGTTGCCTCTCGCCTGACGACCCGTCCTCGGGTAGGTACTCTCCTTCCCTGCGATTCGATATTTTACCAAGTTACATTGGTGAGCAATACATATATATACATATAAGCTGTCATGCTCGTGGCTTTAGAAAGACGGGACGGATACTTGACTACTGCGTACATCCCAGCCATCATTCAACCGGTTCAGCGTTGTCTCTGTGCGTGCATCTCGGCATGCTGTCCATCGTGAGCAGGTATCATACACCACAACTTTCAGGGGTGCGTGCGCACGGAGGGGCTGCCTCGACGTCACTGCTGTTCTCAACTTCAAAACGACGCCAACAACAACAAAAACAGGATAGGACAAAAGACAACTGCAGTAGAGTCGAGCTACTCGTACACAGCAGTATATAGGAGTATTCGTATTAGTATTAGTATAAACAGTCTGTTTCGGAAGATGATGGACACCTTGCTCTGTGGCGGTATACGGTCATTTTTTGGCAGCGTAGAGCCAAGTTCTACCAGTACAGTAGTTTACGATTAACATGCTAATGCCCCCGCACAAGAAAATACTCCTTTAATGTATATATACAGCTATTCATAGTATTAATAGATGTGCTTGGTTACCAGCGGTATAGACGGTACTACGTGCAAGAGAGGGGTAAGTAAGCCTCCTTGTCCAGCCTAACGACGAAGGCACGCGTGCTCTGTAATCTGACCTTGGGCGTATGAGGAAGCAGCAGCAGCAGAGGAGCACGATACCCATGCCCACAGCGTAGACGGCCTCGTACTCGGTGCAGTCGGATTGGGACTGTTCAAAGTACGAAAAGCGTACGGACAAAACAAACGCACGGCGGCGCGATGCTGTTTTAGGCTCGGAGAGTATTCGCAGCTCCCACGTGCCTGCACTCTGCACTCTGCCGTCCCACCACACAAAGCTCTGTTTCTGTGCTCCCAGTTAGGACATCAACACGCTCGGTTGGCATGACGCAAGCGCTATCCGGCAATCACCATCGCGCGCAATATTCCTGTTGCAAAGAACTACAAATAATAGCATGATTCGAAAGGCCGTTCAACTCCATCAATGGTTGCGAAGATGGACACGAAACCTGTGAACCAAAATAATATTAATGATAATAATAATGACAATAATAATAAATATTAATAATGATGAATTACGTATAATTAAACACTTTTAGGAATAAAACTATTAATAATACTATCGACCGTGTAAATAACGACATGTCCGTCCAAGCCGCAAGCTTTTGGAAAACCCGTCGCCCACGCCAACCCTACCACCTACCACCGCCCGCATCGCATGCCATAATATACTATTAATATTACATATTATATATTATATACACGCAGAGCGAAACACGCCTCTCACCGTGTAGTTGCCGTCGCCTCTGCCGTCATACTCCGTTGAGCAGTTCATCAGACTCTGAATGAGCGATATGCCCACCGAACAAACAATAACAAAAATGAGCACGCACAAAAAGGGCCAGCAGCACCATGGCCCTCCCATTGGCCCCGGACGCATGCCTCCGTATCCCGGCCTCATTAGGAAAACCCCTCCAGGGCGGGGGCCGCCTCTGAATCCGCCCGGCCCTCCACGGAATCCCGGCCCTCCAAACCCTGGCCCACCGCCACCAAAGCCCCCCCGCCCACCCCCATGGCCACCATGCCCCCCTCCCCCGCCGGGTCCCGGCATGTGTAAGAGGAGGGGTTCAGTGTCTGCGTGTGGATTGACTTGACTGACTGTACGGCGGGTTTACCGCTTCCCTGGCAGCGCGATGGCCCTGTTGATTGTCTTGATTGTCTTGATTGCACCACTAGATCTCGGCCCTGTTCATTGCAGCGTAGGGTGGGGGTTAAGATAGGGCGCGCGAGGGGAAGGGGAAGGTGAAGGTGTAGGTGAGCAGGAAGGTTAAGTTGGGCGCGAAGGTGAACGGAAAAGTGAAGGTGGGGGTGAAGGTGAACGGAAAAGTGAAGGTGGGGGTGAAAGTGAAGGTTAAGGAGGCTAGGTGAGCGTGAAGGTGGAGGTGAAGGCGAGGGTGGAGGCGAGGGTGAAGGTGAACGAACAAGCGAAGGTGGAGGTGAAGGTGAAGGTTAAGGAGGCTAGGTGAGCGTGAAGGTGGAGGTGAAGGCGAGGGTGGAGGCGAGGGTCAAGGTGAACGGAAATGTGAAGGTGGGGGTGCAGGTGAAGGATAAGGAGGCTAGGTGAGCGTGAAGGTGGAGGTGAAGGCGAGGGTGGAGGCGAGGGTCAAGGTGAACGGAAATGTGAAGGTGGGGGTGCAGGTGAAGGATAAGGAGGCTAGGTGAGCGTGAAGGTGGAGGTGAAGGCGAGGGTGGAGGCGAGGGTGAAGGTGAACGGAAACGTGAAGGCGGAGGTCAAGGTGGAGGGAGGAAATTGTGAACGTGAAGGCGGAGGTCAAAGGTGAAAGCGAGGGTGAAGGTTGAGGAAAAAATGAACGGAAATGTGAAGGGAAAGGGGTAAGATAAGCAGCGGTGGGGCTCGAGAGGTTGTGGGGACAGGCACAGGCAGGACTCGCCGTGTATGTTATTCGCAAGCAAAGGTCCAGCAGACTACGTGCTCCAAACTATTCGCACTTTATCGGTCATCCGTGGTTTCAACTTTTGACATCGTACTTTGGTTGACACAAAACCGAGCATGAAAGTGACAAGGGGCAGGCATCGGTCGTCGCATGGGAGCAAACCGAGGTATATTACTACTGTGCTGTATTGCCAACGGCGCTCGGGCTCGATAAACGTGACGATAGGAAAGGAACCGGAAGGGGTCCAAAAAGGGCTCCAGCCTGGCATCCCGGCATCCCGGGATGCGCTCATGGAAAGTCCGAGACGATAAATTGGGCAACGGCGTCTATCGAGTCTAGCTCTATCGCGATACAAGTGTTCTTTGTCGGCGCACCGCAGACTGCAAACCGTTACGTTTGGGGCCAGTTGATGATACACCATTCTACAACACCATACATCATACCACGGTGCCTTAGCCAACGAGCGCGGGCGAATTTAAGCGGCCCCTTCGGTCATGAAAAAAAAGAGTAACTGAGTGTTGAAAATATATTGTGTATATGTTTCGTCTCTTTTACAGAAGCAATATCATGTCTGGTACAATTAACACCATATCAGTACTCCTTACCGAACACGGCATAGCTCCAGTTCTAGTGCTCAGACCTCTTCCCGACCGACCAACGTATACGAAGCTTGTTCGTTATCGTCTCTATTAATAGGAGGTGTTGGGGCTCTTGGATCTGCAAGGGAGCGTAGGCATTGCTGTGTTCGCATCACGAAACGAAAGTGCTCCGCAGCAAGTTTTTTGTATTGTTTCAGAGCTCCTGTTTGGTATCTACACTCTGTTGTGGCCACGTAGGACGCTACGGACAGTCGAACTAGAGGCGCAGGTAGGCCCACCTACTGGTGCTCGGCGTCCTCGTCGAAAAATCTGAGTTAAAACAGTATCGGCAGCCGGAGAAACTGCCATTTTTAAAATCCGTCTTTGGGTACCAGGGGTATGGCGAGTTGTTTTTTTTAGCAAGAGGCACTGTTCGTGATGAAAAAGGGGTCTGATTGATACGCCTCCAGAGACACAAATCTTTACCATGACCTAGGCTCTCTAACACTACTCGTCGGGGAGAGGCCTGAACATTGGAACTGGAGAAATGTCGTTTTCCGTAGGGAGTCATGAAAAGGTAAAAACTATACCAGAAATACTATATGGCAACTGAAAAAAGAAAAACGGATTTGTTTTTCATTCGTTTTTTATTCGTTTTTGTATCATATTTTTTTGCCCGAAGGGCCGAAGGGGCAAGATACACTCGCACACTCGCACACACTGCTGTCCATGATGAAATACTAGTCTAATACTGCAACGAAAAAACGATATTTCGAAACTGAAACTCGCGAACTCCGAGTGCAATTTTGAAGTTAGTTTCCACTTTCAACGGCAAAGCCACTGACGCACCCACCCCCATCCCCACAACTCTGATCTTGAATATGTACCCACACTATTAATACCACGTCAGGCCACACACCACACACCACACACCACACACCACACGTCACACCAAGCTATCAAGTTATGTACCGGTACAGCAGTACGTACTCTGGAGTACAAAAACACCGAGCACCATAAACTGCCTCGGGTGCCAGGAGGGTGCTTTAGTTGTGCCTCGGTCGCCTGTCCTTTCCTTTCCTTTCCTTTCGATCTCAGTTCGATCTCAGTTCGATCTCAGTCTTTCTCTGTTGACGTTTTTTTGTTTAATTTACATTGTCTTACGTTGTCTATCACATTTCCGGGGGGCGCACGACACATTATTTGCATTATTTGCATTATTTGTTTGCTTGCTTTAATGTTTCGTTTTTTCTTTTATTTTCTGTTGTTTTTTCTATCTCTCCTTCATCCTACACTCATCTGGATTGCTAGCAGGGTATGTCGCGCCTGTCGTATATGGCATTGCGTTGCATTGCACTGCATTGTCTGCTCTGCGTACTGCATTGCAGCGTAGTATCTCTGTGTCGTGGTTTTGTGAGGACAGAACTGGTACAACAAGTATCTCTTTAGGATAAAGAATCGGCGCGGACACTGGGTGTGCTGGATGTCAACGGGTAGAAATAACGGTTTAATGTTTGTGGAGAGTAAAGAACACACACACCCATCGATGGCCGACAGCCCCCCCCACCACAACCATTTACTCTTTACTCTTTTTACTCTTTATATTGTACCAGGTATACGAGTTTTCTATTGAGGTATGTATATAGAGCAGTACCCCAAAATAATAAACAAGAGAGGTATGAGGGACGCCAGTTCAGTCTTCCTTATGTGTGTGTGGGAGGATAGGATACGTAAACATCAAAATTAATAGTGGACTATGGGGTATGACCAGCTGGGTATGACCCTCCAAAAAAAACTGGAGGGTCATACCCCATACCAAGTAGTAGATACCAGGTAGTGGGTAGTAGACCCGGTCAACCTCCGACCGCCATGCTAATAACCATGGCGGCCTACTAGACCTGCCATCATGGTTGACGTTCGGGAGGACAGACCTTTTACAAGAACGATTCCTGTGTCCTGTGAGCAAAGTAAATAAGTAAAGGGTCCTTCAAGCTCTCATGAGCAAATATGTCAGGAGACGGCACTTTTACCCCTTGACGGACGGGGGACGGGGTCAAGGCAAATGCCTTCAAAATTATGTTCGGCTACGGCGAATAGAAAAACGTGCCTCAAAAAGAGTAAGAGCCTCGTACGGCGAATAGCAAAAGGTGCCTAATTTTTGTTTTTGACTATGGCGAATAGGACAAGGGGCATAAAAGACGTTCAATTACGACTAATTATCAAGAAAAAAAGACCCCCAAAAAAAATATCGCCTCCGGCGGGAAATAAACGCGTAACAACTTTTTTCGCCTGCAGCGAAAAATGTTGCGCGCCCAAAAACGCCTGTTGCGCTGCGGGCAACCAACCTCGCGGCGACTACTGTTGCGCAAAACGGTTATTTTGACCATATGTTGCGCCAGCGCAACAGCGCACCACCTAATGAATGCCCTGGTCACTACATAACAGCCAGTAGTACGAGTACTGGCTTGTTTTGTGGCAATCTTAATCTTGGTATTTTCGACATAAAAATGCTAAAACATGGAAATATCTCAGGGCTTGTCATGGGCAGTTTGTCCGGCCCGAGTCAATCTGAAAATTGTGACGGGCCGGGCCGGGCTGAGACTTGTGAAAATGTTATGGGCCGGGCCGTGCCGGGCCGGGCCGAGCCTTTTGAAAATTTGATACAGGCTGGTTCAAGCATACCGCCCAAAATGTATTCAGTAGCCAAGGTCCACGCCGTTTTTTGGAGATAGACCCTGAAATTTGCAGTAGCCGTAAATCTGCCCGCGCACGCGAACTTCTCAGCCGTGCCCGCCTAAAATGATGCTGTTTCTAATGTTCTAATGAGGTAGGGTTTTGTCACGAAACCCTAAGGTATTCGTTCCGGACGGTGAGCTTATTCTTGGCTTCGGCTAACGGCGGCCACCACCCCGACCCGGACCTCTAATCCTAACCCTAAGGAGAGGCATGCCTGCTTGGCCTGCTTGGTGTGCGACCCGGTCGTTATGCTTGGAAAGGCTCTATTTTCAATGCGGGCATACCTAAGGAAGTTCGCCCGCGCGGGCAGATTTACGCGAGCTCTGAAAATTGGCACACGTGTTTTACGCGCCCTATCCGAGCCGTTGACGATTTTTTTTTTGTTTCCCCCCAAATATTGTCTGTTTTGTGTTTTTTGGGGAAATTTGGGTATTTGGAGATCCAAAATTTCCGGCGAAAAAAAAAAATCCATTCGTTCAAGGCTCCGGTAGGACGCATAAAACACGTGTACCAAATTCCAGGGTCTATCCCCGACAAACGGCGTGGACATTTTGACGTTGGGCAGCGGCCAAAAACAGGTATACCTGGTCCGTTTGCGGCCAAAAACAGGTACATACTTAAAGTCATGTCGAAAACGCACCCCACGTGCCCTGCCATTGGTCCAAAACTCGTTGTACTTGTTTTTGCCTCTTTAAAACCCAGGTATACCTGATTTTTGTCTACTCTGCTTGACTTTCACCTTTTTTTTGTCGTTTTTAAGCCAATCAGAGGCTCTTCATAGTTCCACCCTATGCCCCCTATACAAATGCCGACGCACGCGGAGACCCCCTCCTCCCTTCGCACCTCGCACCACACGCCACTCGAGCGACACACACACATATCTGCTTGCACACCTCCGCCGAAATAATACTAGATAGAAGGCTTCCCTTCGGGATTGTCGCAAGCTGAGAAGGGAGAACACAGCAGCAGGCGTTCGTTCCTCGTACTATTAATAGCAGCTACTCGTATACGCATCCACCGGGCGAGCTCGAAGAACATGAAAAAATCTACTTTGCGTTGCAAGGAACGGCAGGTTCGTGAGGTGCGTTTTAAACTTGATTTTAGTATGTACCTGTTTTTGGCCCCGAACGGACCAGGTGTACCTGTTTTTGGCCGCTGCCCTTTGCCCTTTGACTTTTGTGCGGTAAAAGTGCAGTAAATAGGCGTTGCCTCGTAATTGCTAAGTTTTAGTATGGAATTGTTGGGCGTTAAATATGACTTAATATTGATCATAAGCAGTTAGATCTTCGAATATTTGCGTGAAACTTTGTACAAACATGCCTTGGGACTACCTGGAAGCGGCTCGTTCAGAAAAAAATGTGGGGAAAAAAATGTATTCCCACGGAAACGCCTGACTATTGTTGACCTCTTCGAAGGCCTGTGATTGGTCGGGCCACATTTTCGGCGGTATGATAGCGCCAGTTCTACTGTAGGTCCTTGAATAAAAAAACTGGCGGTATCACTCTCTTCCACTGTTCATGGCGGTCAGTTTGATACCAAATATGTGACATTGGAGTTGCTATTGCATGCGGCATTCGTGACTGACGAATTTTGGGGTGATATGCCTTAACCAGCTCGTAGGCCGGGCCGGGCCGCGTCCCATCTCTGATAATTTGATGGGCCAAGCCACGGTCCATCCTCTCGAAATTTGACGGGCCGGACAGGGCCACGGCCCATGAGATGTGGCCTCTATATGGGCCGCTCCGCCCGGCCCATGAGGCGGCCCATGTGCTTTGACGGGCCGGCCCGGACAGCTGCCCATGAGATATGGTGCGCTACTATTACTGTTACTACAACGTCAATCGTACCCATCAGGCGGCCCACGTGTTTTGACGGGCCGGCCCGGGCCGAGGTCGATGTGATTTGGTAATGTGTACTACTGCTACAACTGTTATACCAGGTACAATGTACCAGATACGACATTTTAGGGGTGTTCCAGGTAAGCCCTAGCGGCTAACACACGCCAAAAACGGGCTAAGACATGCGCCGTAAAGCCCGCCGCAGGTGAAAAAAAAGGAGTGAGACACGCTGTAAGACATTTGTCTAACGTGCGTTTTTGTAAGAACTGGTCCCACGTAAATGGGACGAAGTACTTGGAAATACGAGTAGTCTGGTATAAGTTTTTCAGTTCTGAATGGGTTACACGTCTTACTTGGATGCCTTACGCAGAGTTGTGTTAGTTGTGTTAGTGCATTTTCTCGCCACGGCAGTGGAAAAGAGAGATTACAGTATTAATAGTATTAATAGTAGTAGGTACGGTATACGCATCACATGTATAACACTCGTAAGACAGACGGGCACCACGAGAGAGCACATCTTATATTTAAAGCATGATTGTAGATCATATACTTGCCATTAATAGACATGGTGTACACACGATCCCCTATATACGAAGTCACGATGGTAAACACAAAATCTGGGATTATCAAGCCGATTTTTACTGTTCTTGGCTTGGAGTTTTTCCACGTGTTACTTAAAGGGCAAACCAAAAGGATTGATAACTGCTGCTTTTCTTTTCCCCCGTCATTTTCGGCCAAAAACAACAATCGTCTAACCCAAAAAAACTGCGTACGAAGCTCACGGAAAACAACGGGAAAAAAAAACAGAAATGCATAAGTCTTTGACGAAGCACGTGCCATTATTATTATGTGTATCCCATACTGTCTCATACTGTCTCATACTGTATGATACTGTATGATACAATGAAATAACGGCGTGAGAAATTGGGGGGGCGATTGAAACGTAACGTTGATAGTGGCTGGCCCAGCTCGTAGCATTGTATCATACAGATTGTACATAACAATCCAACGTCGAATATTTTGAATTTTCACACCTCCATTTGATAGCAAGCGGTGACACAGCTCAACGTATACCGGTATCATCATATCATCAGCAGTGAGGGCGCGTGGTGCTGCGCCGGCGGGAAGAAACATGAAAAACAGCAAACATACCGCGGTGCTGTGATCGAAGGTAAGATTAAGATATTCGTGGTTGTTGTTTTGTTTCTATTGTTTACCGTTCTCTCCACTCAACTCCGGAAAAACCAAGGTCGTTTGTACTCGCATGCGTGCATCTAGAAGTACACGGCTTGCCTTGGGGTCACGAGTATGTTTGGGTGCGCCAAAAACTGTATCGCCCCTTTTCGAGCATCGAGGCGTTGCCTTACGAAAAAAAGACACGTAAGGGACGAAACGGCGTCTGAGACAAGCCCCGGCTGAAAATGACTCTTCAAATCTTGAGACATTCTTCAAGACATATGTTAGCCGCCTCGGACCCCGTTTTTATGGAGTTCGTAGCTAACGGCGTTATTTTGGTGCGCAACAAATGACCTACTGCCCCCTTTCGAGCGCAGAGGCGTTGCCTTAAGAAAATAAGACAAGTGAGGGACGAAACAGCGTTTGAGACACGCCCCTGCTGAGAAAGGGCTGTAAGACATGTCTTAGCCGCTATGAATAGAGCTTACTGTAGTTCCAGTACATCATGCGCCAAAAAAACTAGTATTATACAGCAGTAGGTACTTTTGTGCGATGCATCTCTGGCAAATCCTCGGCAAATCGCCTTGGGTGTATACTCATATACTCATGCATCTTTTAGTGCGGGACAACAGACCGGCCCATCCCATAATAGATAATAGAGGTCGTGTCTCATGTCTCATGTCTCATGTCTCATGGGCCTCGCTGGCATGTGATGGGCCCGGCCGGGCCGAGCCGATACTTTTGAAAAAATCATGGGCCGGGCTGGGCTGGGTGGGCCGCAGCTGTATGGAAATTTGATGGTCTGGGCCTGGCAGCGGCCCATCCGCCCATCGTCTAAAAAAATGACGGGCCGAGCCGGGCCTCTGCCCATCATATAAAAAATTGTTGGGCCGGCGCATCAGCGTCGGCCCATGACAAGCCCGGAAATATCTCGTGCCTGACGCAAATGATACGTGTGTACTACAGTAGTCTGTACTGCCGCTGTGTGTACGAGGTACGAGGTACCAGGTACGAAGTAAAATGAACATCCAAACAGGCCAGCACAGACTGGTTCTTCTTCAGGAGTACGAACAAATCTCGCTGGCTGGCTGTGGAGTCAGTCGGACTGTAAATACCAGGTACAGAGCACCTGGCCGACCAGAAAAGAACTGGGCACAATGTCTAGCAGATGACCTCAGGGTTTTTCGAGCGACAGAGGGCTCCACAGAAAGCTCCCCTTTACTGTTCGGAGCAGAGACGGTACTATGGCCGAGGGCGGCTAAAAAGAGGGGGGTGTGGTATCGGGGGGTTGGCGAGGCGGCGGACCATTTCATGGTGAGGTGGCACAGGGCCGAAGCGGAGAGGAGCTGGCTACGGCATACAGCTGAGGACGCCAAGAGAGGCGACCAGGAGAGGGGGGGGGGGGCAGGGGCGGCCGTACTGATACAGCTGTCGACGAATGCAGAAACGAAATGGTAGATCGTGTGGCCAGATATCGGCTCGACTAGTCCTTGAATTCTATTATTTGTTTCCTGTTGATGTGTTCACTGGGGGGGGCGCGGCAGAGGTAGTATCGACTCTTGACACCGTTTTTGTTTTTAGAGTGGGAATGAGATGGCAGAAGGTGTGACATGGTCCCCGAATCAGTTTTTATAGCAGAGACGGGAACTTGTTGTTACCATCGCCTTGAGCTTGCCTTGAGAACTATTTTTCTCTTTT
The DNA here is from genome assembly GCA_008828725.1 of Saccharina japonica. Lineage (NCBI taxonomy): Eukaryota > Phaeophyceae > Laminariales > Laminariaceae > Saccharina > Saccharina japonica. The sequence continues at coordinate 1,188,153 of MEHQ01004020.1, forward strand.
CCTCTCTCGTGTCTTCTTTCTTGCTTTTTTTGCCTTGTTTCTCCCTTTGTTTCCACCCTATGCCGGTGTCTCTCTCTTTTTTCGTGTTGCCTCGCCCGTGCAGCAGTTATCTGTTCCTCTTGGGCACGTGTGCTTTTCGTCTAGGGGCGCTTCTGTCTCCCTGCGTCATTTGTATTATGTTTCATTTCAGAATTTGTTTTTTATTTGTCTTTTTTGTTCTTATTTTTTGGTTCGGCTCGTGTCGCTGTGTTCTCGTACCCGGTACGTTACGCATCTCACTTGCTTTACCCATTAATTTGCGTTTATTTTGTTTTGGTTTTTCTCTGTTTCACAGTCTGACCACAGAATTTGTATCTCTCTAGGATTGGGAATCAGGACAGGCACTGGGTGTACTGATGTGGTTGAGTAGAACGGGTTTAATCTGAAGACAACAACAACAACAACAACAACAACAACAACAACAACAACAAGAGCACCATGTACCATGTAACAACCCCTGTTGCAATGTTCATGCATGCCTCGTACACAGACAACTCAAAAATAGTTGTATTTGCACGGCCTACTCGTACGGGCGTTTCCGTCTGCAACCAACAGCAAAAGAAACTCTCCCCACTCCCACCAAAGCAGCGCGAGGACACCATCAGCGCCAACAGCCGGTACTCCTACTCGTGATATTATTAGGGTCAAGCATGTCCACACCTGGTATATAGTCCGCAGATACAGACCAATATGTAGCACTGCCTGGTGTACGTCACATATCATATCATACAAAGTACGACGTACAATGCGGATCATAATCATACCGGTACTTCATGCTCGTACAGCCCTATTCCAGATTCCAGCAGCCAGTAAGTAGGTGAGCACGAGAACTTTCGATTTGGCCGCAGTTTCGCAGGGCAGCCGGCAAAACAACCAACAACCAACAGCTGTGGTGCACAATCGCCTTGTTTTCAATACTCCGTCCGTAATTCCCTCAGGCGACCGTGAGCCGGCAATGAGCCTGACAACACGCGCTATCATAAGTGCTCGTACATACGATACTGCAGTACAGCAAAGGTACAGAGCACACAGCACTATTTACGAAGCTATGATGGTTATATCCTTGCATTCGGTATATCGTTACGTATCGAGGAGGTCTGAAACCAACGACACGCAGCAGCAGTAGCCAGCGGACAAAAACAAATAAATCCAGGATCCGAAGGCGATCAAAAGTGCACACCATATCACCGACCACACGCACAACAATGCTTTCTCCACACCTCAGAGCCAGTAAGTATTCCTGCCGGCGGTTCTCCTTCCTTAGCCAAGTACTGCAGTGCCAGCTGGATCAGAGGGCTTGCAAGTGGTGGCTCTTGAAAAGCGAAAAGCGTGATCGACCAAAGGGGTTTGCACATTTCTTCAAGAGGCTTTCCATACCGGGACGTTTGTTGCTTCCTCCCCTGCGTCTCCACGTTCGCCCGCGTGTCCGCGCTGGGGTAGGCAATCGCAAAGAGACGTCATGGGTTTCTGGACGGCCTGGACTCTCTGCACAGTTTTGGTCCTCCCCGTTAGCTCGCTGCCTTCATGGTTAAGCGGCTGGCGAGCGTGTGACAGACATGAGGAGCGGGAGTGGTCGTCTAATTTCCAAACGAGCATCGGTGAGCCAAAGTCAAAAAGTCAAACTGCTGTTGTTTACATTCGAGTTCCGGTCTCCAGGCTTCTCCCCTCGCTTCTCCCCTCGCTTCGTGTGTATAGACCGATAACGGGGTTGTTCCTAGCGGTACACGCAAACCTGATGCTGCTGCGTTAATCACACATATCGGTAAAAACGCGGAGATCGGTCCTTGCGCACGCAACGCTGCAGGTCGACAGCAGTGATACACGTAACTTAAATCTTATCCTTCGTACACAAGTACGAGTACGAATACCTGGTAAACGAGTAAGAGGACTCGTATACTTGTACCTTGTACAGCTCGAAGCATCTATTTAATATGGTCATTAGCCAACAATAGGTATACCTACGCACTTTGAGCCATTTGTAGGTACACTGCGTAATATACACCGGAAACGGCTTCCGGGCCCGCCTGATGTTGGGTCTGCGCTCCATTATACCTACAAATGGCTCAAAGTGCGCAGGGTACACCTATTATTGACTACTCAATGTGCGTATCACCTATTTTTGGCTTCAACTGTACCTATAAATGGCCCAAACGACCACTTTTTGGCAACTGTGAAGTATAGACAGACGGCCACACCATATGCCGGCATTGTCAACCAGCCGACCGTACCAGTACAACCACTGACACTGCGGAGTTATCACGCATTACCTACACGCGAGAAATCGTATCGTGATCAATGCATACTCATTCAGTACGACACCCCTCCTACACACATATATATGATGCGGAGAAACAACAATGACGAGTGTTTCCATGCCGTTATGCTGAAAGTACAATATACATATGCGTACTTTAGTGCAGTATATAGTAGGAGAAACTTTGTTATATTATATACGTGTACAGAGTTATACAATACGGTTACTAGGGGGTCTAAATAACACAGCCGTTGGCGCGGTCCGGAACAACATTCCACACGTAGCAAACGTGGGTGAATGTGTGGCCGTCTGTCTATATTACAGTTGCCAAAAAGTGGTCGTTTGAGCCATTTATAGGTACAGTTGAAGCCAAAAATAGGTGATACGCACATTGAGTAGTCAATAATAGGTGTACCTGCGCACTTTGAGCCATTTGTAGGTACAATGGAGCGCAGGCCCAATATCATGCGGGCCCGGAAGCCGTTTCCGGTGTACATTACGCAGTGTACCTATAAATGGATCAAAGTGCGTAGGTATACCTATTTTTGGCTAATGACCATTTAATATTAATAGAAGTGAGTGCCTGCTATGAGTTGTGCAGGAGTTGGAGTTGTGAAGGGATATGTTGTGCGCTGTGCGGGATCTGTCATGTACATATGATACCACTAGAGGTACTACTCATATCTGGTATCATATACCAGGTATACGAGTAATAGTACAGATCAAACTCAGGAAACGTGCGCTTGATCGTGCAGATTATACGCCTCGCACACGGCAACATGATATACGAGCTACCCATCCATACAGATCCCATACAGATCGTTCAGATCAGGAACATATCACATGTACGAGTATATCTATCTGCTGGCCTGAAAATTCTAGACCATCTATCTGGCCAACGTGTGAACACAACACAACCCTTGATTTCACTTCTGACTTCTGACAGACACGTCGGACGACTATTTAATAGATCAAACAGATCACTAAGATCACTCATACTCTCTACAGATCATACAGATCGTTTCCACGAATCTGCATCATCTGTAGATATGTCCGTACAAGTGATCTACATGGTGTGGTGTGTGGTGTTGTCTAATGTTTAATGTTTACTCTTACGAGTAGCGTACGAAGGTGCCCGGGGTTGTAAGCACGTTGTACCCTGATCTGGTACGATCTGTGTGATCTAGCATTTTTTATTAATGCATCATGAAACTATAACTCGGCTATTATTACTACGAGTAATAGTACGCATGGTACGAGTATGTGTTTGTTGCCAGTTACTTGCCCGGTCAATGGCCCGGAGGCAATTTGTTTTCCTCTTTGGCTTTCTAGAGCTTTTTTTTTCATGTTTTTCGTTGTTGCCCGAGGAGGCTACATGCTACCAGTACATGCTACCAGTACATGCTATGATACCAGTACATATCACACGAGTAGCTGGTCCGAGGAATGAACGCGCGCTGTCTATTGCCTTTTCACTTTTCAGCTTGCGACACCCTCGGGATTTCAAGTCAACCACAAGCCCGAAGGGGAACACCTTTGTGTCTATGATACATACCAGGTACATACTTATATCGCTCAACCTGTACGATCTCCTGTTGTGTAGGCTGTAGGTTCGGCAGATCATGATGTATTCGATGTGTCAAAACTTACAGTCCAGTATACCAGGTAGTACTCATATCATACCACTATTAATAGTATCATCAAATATAAGATCATACTCGTACGAGGTACCTGTTAAATACGTATCATACTTAGAGGTAGGACCCTGATTCCAATTACCCGGGTACCCGGACGGGTTCTACCCGTTTGACGGGTAGGGTTCGAGCTCAGTACCCGCGGGTTTTCGGAGCCTGCGGGTAATTTCGTCGTCGAGAACCGGGTACCCGGGTACTCGCGGGTAGTCCGTATTCCCGGTCCATTATGCTCGCACTATATCTCTAGGAAACCCCGCAAAAACGAACACACTCGCACCAAAGATGCACTAAGACGGCGTTTTCACCCCTTGACAAGACGGCGTCAAGGGAAATGCCTTGACAGACAGCCTTGACGGCAAAACCCGTGGGCACTCTCGAGTAAGCGTGCCCGGTTTTTAAAAAACGTCCGGCCATAGTATTAAAAAACCACATTTTCCTGGGGGGTTTTGTAGTTTTTTTTTTTTTTGTGTTCAGATCTACAATTAGTACATTACTACAACCTACGGTACAATGACGGGGTTCTCTGATTCGTCAAAACGGTCGATCGAAGACCTCACAGCAGCATAAAAGCAGTGTAAATTAATCAAGATTACGCGCGGTAAAAGTCGAGACGGCAAAGTGTGGTTGGGACGGGAACGGTACGGTACGGGAACGGGAAACCATGTGGCATTTCGTTCCCGACCGCGATTTCCCAACGTGTACCGTCGTTAGTTTCTGTTCCCGAGCTCTATCATCCCGCTGTATGGTGTAGTGTTGCCGTTCCCGGATGTTTCCGGACCCATCCCACTGTCTGTCTATTGTGCAGCGTTCCCGTTCCCGGCCTTTTCCGGGCCCATCCCAATACTGTCTGCCCAGTTATTCCCGTCCCATCCCGACATTGGTACACAGTTCCTCCCGTCCCGCATCTTCCTATTGGGGCAGCTATTTCTATTCCATGTACCGCCGGTTTTCTCGTCTTCCCGTGATATGACCGTCGATGCAACTGGGATACAGTTTGCAACTTTTTGGATGCAGCAGCAGCAGTACATATAAAGTTATGTATATATCCTTATGTTTTTCGCGCATTCAGACATTCAAACCACAATAACTCGCCGGCGCGATGGAGCAATACACGAGAAGGCAAGCTTAGGCGGCTTATGTATCGAATCAATCAGTAATCATTAATCAATAATCAATAATCAAAACTGCTGTTGTTAAGGGTCATTTCGGTTTAGAACAGCAGTACGTACGACTAGCTTCCATTCAAACTTCATTTTCGTGGCACTGAAACAAGGATAAAAAACTTGGAAGAAAAATGTCGGGTATCCGCCAGGTACCTGCTTCGATGGCGGATGAATCGGCCGAAAACGTTCACCGGCTCGCGAGAAACAGTCCCTACATGCTCCTGAGGAACCCATGCTGATCGGTATGTTTTTTTGATCGCAAGGTCCAAGAAGGTAATAATCCGGCACTGGACTGTCGAAAATGTCTATGGCGAGCTTGTGATAAAGGCATGAAGTCCTCCATCAAAAACACGCCCGTGCGACTCGGCTTGAGCACGGCCGAGGCCGCCCCTGGCAGAGTGGGCAGGGTGGGCGTGGGCGAGCACGATTAGGAAGTAGCGCACCGCCAGTTGCCCCCCGTCGCGAGGTATCGCGAAAATGGCTCAAGTTTTCCTTTGAGAAATGCTCTGGAGCCTTCGCAGAGCAGAACCAACAATGTCATATAATACATGCATTTATTATGTACGAGTATCGGAGGGTACGGTACTTTCTGTGCATGGCTGTTCCTGTGGTACTCTGTGCCAGGTATAGGTGACCATCGATATGCACTGCTGTGGCTGGATGTATACTTGTATCGATATGCTGTATAGTGGTGGTGGTGGCGCTGCTGCTGCTGCTAGGGCACGGGTAGACTTTAATATCATACATACTCGTACATACTCGTACGTTCTAATACAGAATCATACAGATTCCGGTCTCCTGTGTGCACCATGCGCGCGTATGCCCAGATTTGCACAGATGCTCCTAATACAGTTCGTACTCCCAAGTACTGAGAGTACTCGAGTACTGCCGGCCTCAATAATGGGAGTACTGGGAGTATGAGCAATACCTATGGCCCTAATACTGCGAGTACTGGGAGTATTGTCAGTATAGAACCCCGAGTACAAGCAGTACCTGCAGTATTGTTGTTGTTGTTGTTGTCTTCACATTAAAAACCGTGCCGGTCTCTCCATCCAGTACCTCCATCTGTCCGTACTAATCCAACACTTGACACGGTCGATTCCCGTGGTCACAGGCTAACTTACCCAAAAAAGGTATACTGAAATAAAAGTGGAACCCGAAGGGTCCGCAAAGCGATCAAAGCCAGTCAAAAACAGATAGTCTGGAGCCCTCCGCTCCCCTCTACACGCTATGTGAAGGTAAAAATAAAAATGGAAAAGTCAACATCACCAATCGGGGGTACACGCCCCCTGATTCTATCTTGGTGCCCCTATAATGCCGGGGTGTTCCGTGCCGGGTTCACACCGGTCAGGCAAACAAATCGAGTCCTCCACCCCGATTATAAACGCAGACATGATACGGGGGAAGGGAACTATGGTCCCGTGTGACTGATGTACCCCCGGCCTGCGAGCAGTGTAACTGCAAAAGGTCAAAAGCAACGAAGGGAAAAAGACGAAGACAAAGACAAAGAGACAAATCAAAAGTACAAGCAAACACTCACACAGACAAGACCGCAGAGACAACACATTGACACGTCATCCCGAGGGGGTGGTGCAATGGTGCGGCGGTGGGGGGGAGGGGGAAAAATAACAAAACAAACAAACAAACAAACAAACAGTCCAGGACAGTCAATCCGGCACATATCGCGCCACTCGGTCCGCCATTTCTCGCTTGTTTCCTTCCCTCGCCGATTCGCCCTTCTTCCGCACCCCTCCCGTCCTGTTGGTTCTTGGTGTCTCTTTGTTGTTGCTGCGCTCTTTTTCTCGCTCGGTCGCTCGTTTCCGGCTAGCCTCCTCTTCTTCCTTGTGCCAGGAGGTCATAAACCTCTCAGCTCCCTGCAGCACTCCCTTGTACCACTGCCTTCCTCCCTTCACCTTCGCTGCTTCCGCCCAAACTGAATTCGGGATTCCGAAGACACGTCTCTGGTCGTCCGTAGAGCCGTGCGTAGCTCCGAACGCTTTGAAGTATCGAACTTCGAAATACTTGGAGTACAGCCAGTTTCCGCAAGACACAACCTCGAAATACTGCGAGTACACAAAGTACCTGAAGTTTTACTCGAAAATCCTCTGATTTATACTTTTGGAGCATCTGTAAAATGTGAAATTTTGTAAGCGCCAGTCATATGCTCCCAAAACCCGGGCGCAATGACGGCCGAGTCTTTAAAATGCAGTACGTAGAGTTCACCGCTAGGTAGATATCAGAAATTTCTAACGTGATTTTTACATTTAATTTAAGTTATTTTGAACAGCAAAACACCCCCGCTTGGCACCCTGCTTCCGCTTGGGAACCTGACCCCGCAGTCCAATGATGCACGGCAGGGCGTAAAATAGGCGTCCGGCTCGTGGTGAAAGCACCGCACCACACGGTGGAGGCCGTGGTGCGGGCCCGCACCACATCGCCGAAGGCGATGTGCGGCTCCCCGCAGGGGCCCCCGGAGGGCCCCCGGAGGGCCGCCGGAGCCCGCTTTTTTTACCATATATGCGTCAATATACTCAAAATGTGTGTCTATCCCGCTCGGTTTCTCCTATTGTATACGTGGTGCCGGCTGCCTTAGAATGTTCTGCATTTTGCGAAGAAACACGGACAAAATTACGGTCAAAAAGCATCAGCCATATCGTCAGCAGATGTGAGGTGCTTGAATAGGCGCCACATGCCACAGTGTCCCTGGCCTGGTTTGCCTGGAACGTCCTCAGGCATAGGAAAACGGCAACCGTTTCAATCGAATTCTCAAAAGAAGTGAAGTGCTCTATGCCAAAAGGGAAACAAGACCCAAACATAGCATCTGAGACGAACTTAAGACAAAAAAAAAACTTGGATTTTTTTTCGCCTTTTTCGCCTGCCGCGAAAAACACGCCAAAACAAATGTCGTCTGCGACGCAATAGGTCCAAAACATTTTTCGCCTGGCGAAACAGACCCAAAAAGAAAAACGCCTACGGCGAAAAAGGACCCGCACAATTGTTTTCGCCGGAGGCGAAAAAAGGTGCGGCTCAAGAAAAGCGTGGTGCGGCAAGCCGCACCATGCCTTCGGCACGTGGTGAAAAATACGGGATTTGCGAGAAAAAGGTGCGGCAGCGCAACAATTCGCCACCTTTTTACGCCCTGATGCACGGCCCGGCGTAAAATAGGTGGTGAAATGTTGCGCTGGTGCGCCTTTTTGTCGTAAATCCCGATTTTTCACCACCTACCGAAGGCATGGTGCGGCTTGCCGCACCACGCTTTTCCTGTGCCGCACCTTTTTTCGCCGTAGGCCAAAAGCATTGTGGGGGTCCTTTTTCGCCGCAGGCTATTGCGCCGCAGGCGAAAAACAAAATGGCGTGTTTTCGCCGCAGGCGAGAAACCATTGTTTTTTTTGTTGCTTTGGTCTTAGATGCTTTATTTGGGGCTGGATTCCTCTTTTGGCGTGGAGTGCTTTACTTCCTTCGAGAATTCGACTGAAACAGTTGCCGTTTTCCTCTGCTTGGGGACGAAGCAGACCTCAACACAGCTATCAACCGAGCGGGTTAGACGCACTTTTGGAGTGTATTGACGCTTATATGGTGAAAAAAAAACGCCCCTGCGGAGAGCCGCACCTCGCCTACGGCTCGTGGTGCGCTCGGACCCCTATTTTACGCCCTGATGGGCAGATTCTCCCAGTATACTTCATGCTCCGAGTATCCTCGGAGTATCAAGCAAATTTCGTACCCTGAGTACTGAGAGTATTAGAGTACTGCCGGCCTGCATACTCGGAGTATGAGCAGTATTGAAGGCCTAAATACTGCGAATACAAGGAGTACCCGCAGTACCCGCAGTAACGGACCCCAATTTTTTGGGGGTACTGGCAGTATCGGCAGCACAGAATCTCGAAATACTTCGAGTACTCGCAGTATCCCCAATACATAAACCCGAAATGCTGCGCGTACACGAAGTTTGTAAAAAACAAAATCTCGAAAATACTTTCCTTTTCTCCCAGGTACTGGGAGCATCTGTGCAGATTTGCTATTAATACTCGTAGTGTTGTTGAGTCTCGAGTGCCCTCGTCGGTATATACACATACTGTAGTGTACCCGGGTGTATCAAGGGACGACATAACCGAGCTTGGTGCCTAGGTACAGGTACACGGAGTACTTAATTTCCCCTGCTGAACGCAATTTGAGGCAGCTTTGCAAAGGTGACGAGGCTAAAGGTTAGGTGTGATCACACTTGAAGGCCTTCGTCCTGCAAGCAATTTGATGTTTCCGTTCCCATTTCATATAATCCCAGTGATGGTACGCCCAATACCCAATAATCAAACCCGGGATCTGGTGCATCGAGCGCTGCTACGAGTACTGCTGCATGGGACTGCTGTTGTGGCTGGTGAACCGAGAGTCGCTGAGGGAGCCTCAGGCGCCGTGTCTAGCGCATCGGGCGCTCCTGTCTAGGCCTTTAATCGCTGTTATTGGCTTTTGTCGGGGAATGAGGCACATCATGCTGCACCCGTACTATATACTACTGCTGTAGTTTTCGACGACGTGGTCGCACGAGAGTGAACAGGCGCTTGAGGCACGGTACCAGTTGGTGTCGAGACCGCAGACTCTCTCTGCCCACTGTCCTGGCCTGCGCTTGCGGAAAGGCTCTGTTCCTTCTCCATGCCGTCGGTAGCCTTCGCGGTCGGTAGCCTTTGCGCGTGTTGCGGCACTCTCTTACCTCTTCAATCTCTTCAGCCTGTTGCATTTGTTTTCTTCAACGTTGTCCCCCCGGGGCGATCCTGTGTATTTGGGGGGCGTGCTCAGACCATAGTTTGCTACATCGTCACTCTCAGCAAGGAATTACCGATATTCATATGCATGCGTATGTGGTGGTATCATTGTTGAGTCGAGCAAGCTTGCATTATATTGCATTATTGCCTCATTATTAAGTAAAATGATAGTGTCAACAACGCCGATGTGAAGCAGCCCAAGCGTACTCAAGTACATAAACATGGAACATCAAAATATCATTTTATGCCGGCACGTCTGAAAAGTTCGCCTGCGCGGGCAGATTTACGGCTACTATGTGGTCACAAAACCTTTGACACAGGTACATAGAGATGTAAGGAATAGCAACCAAAACAACGGTATGTTTGTATGGTTGGTGTTTCAACTACCTATGTATGAGCAGCTTGAGGGCCTCGTACAATGCCTACAGCAGTAGGAGTACGGGCAGGAGCATCTTTGAATGTTGCGCCCATGCCGTAGGGGTATTTCAACCATGGCATTACGGGGGGCCATAGTAAATACTAGTAATACTAGTAAACACTAGTAAATAGAACCTACGGTGTTCACCAAAACCTATCGCATATTTACCTATACAGCAGTACCTGGTATTTACTAACAATAATATTTGGTTCTATTTACTATGATCCTCCGGAATAGTAAGGACACCACTTTGTTACCAGTATTTGTTACCATCCCCCAATCACGAGTGGCCGTGACTACTACTACAGCAGTACTGCTGTAATTATCCACCAGCCGTATAATTGCACGTACGTGCTGGGCTGTTCGGATCTGCACGTACTTTTGCACCATCTTTACCCTTGCTCCCACCCGGGCCTGATCCCACCCGGATCTGATCCCATTTGGCACCCTGCTCCCACCCACAAGGTGCAGAAATATGATCAGCCCTCCGCAGGAGCCGCCGGAGGCCCACCTGGCACATCGATCCCATTTGGTACCCATGTAGGCCATAAATATCTACAATAACTCCTGCTATACATATTACCGTATTGAATGTACGTGCAAATTCGAATAGCCTGGCACGTACGTGCACGTTCTCCGGAGCCGGTAATTGTCATGTTTTATCTTAAATTCAATCTTAATATTTCGCCTGTTCGTGTCTTAAGAGGGCGCATCGGTTAATAGCTGACGGGGCCTACCAATATTCAGAAGCTTGTCAGTACCTGCTTCGCCGTCGTGTACTCTATCCTTACACTCTCCTAGTGTTCTAGAAATAAGTCTGCCCACGACTACTATAACACTACCTTGTGTCTTCGGACTACTACTGCTGTGGTTCCCTTTTCCATGCCTTCCTATATATGTACTATCGATTATACCTGTTATTCTCTAAATATGTTTGTCTCGTGTTGTTTGTTTGTTTGTTTGTTTGTTGTCATGCTGGCAGAGGAGAGTGGACTAGGTGGCGAAAAGGGGCTGTCTCGACTTGCTGTGGACTTTCGAAGTGGTGTCCTGAGGTAAGAGTGAAGATGGGGGTATTTAACATCACACTTACAGCAGTAGTGCCGGGGGTATATAACAATGTAACATGCCCGTGGTACTGTTAATAGTGGTATGTACATTATAGGGAATAATGAGCTACAGTAGATGCGAGTCGACACGGGAAGAAAAGGCTGAAGTCTTCTCGCGATAAAAATGCAAAGCAAGAACCGTAGTGGGGAAGGAGGGAGTGGAGCCTACTTTGTGACCCCGGATCTGAGTTACGACTAGGGAGGAGAGAGAAAGGAAGGGCGAAGATAATAAATGGGATTGGGAAAAAAAAAAAAAAATAGTATCGTGCCTGAGACTCGCTTGTTTTGAATCGCGCTCGTGCCTTCCAGGTACCAGGGTGTTCCTGCATACGCTACGTATAGTTTGTAGACGGCGGTACGAGTACAGCGAGGTATGATATGTGCCGGTGTTCGGGTTTCAAAAGTTTGCGTACCTTGTGGGTGGGGTGCTCCAATTACCATTTACACACTGCTGTTTTTTCTGGTATTGTTGTGCTTAAAATATAGAGCTGTATCGTACATATGTATTATATACAGTAGCAGTGGTTGTCTTTTGTTGAGGCTTGAACCGCCGCCGTCATCATTGGAGAGTGCCAGGTAAACTTTACTATTACCTGGTAACGATTAACCTTTGGTATAGCTGTACGAGTAGGTGTATGTGTAATTGCTCTGGCTTCTCGGACGTGGCGGTGGCGGCCCTGAGTTCTAGGTGACTGTCGATGAGGTTGAGCTGTGCCTTCCCGAATATGAAAATGAGAGCGCTCACAACATGCGCGAAGGAAAAAGCGCCGTTTCGAGGTGAGGGTGGACTAAGAACTAAGCGTACCTGAAGCAGATGCTACATTGCACAATTTCGTTGACTCATGACAAATATGGGAGGCGGTGCTGCTCTCGGCCAAAACGTACGTACCGTGTTTTGTTTCTTGGGTTATACCATTACCGGCGGGGTTATAGCCAACACTATGAATAGTACAATGGACCGAAAAGGTTATATATATGTCGCGGAGAAAAAATGACTTAAGTTGCGCATACCAGTTGCTGCACAACCCAGCAGTGAATCAATATGATACTATATGAGTAGTATATACGAACACATCTTAAGGTCTCCGTTGCCCGCCCTATCCTCCTTGAACCGCGCCTCCCGCCTGTGTACCGTAACGCCCGCCCCCAGCCTACCGGTACCCCATGTGTACGCTGTGCTTGGGGGCGGAGACTGGGGCCCGAGAGCCGTGGTGAAGGCCGTGGTGGAGTCTGTCTACCTTGCTGGCTGGAACACGGGCGCCGTTGTCGTGGTGGACATGGAGGAGGCGAAGAGGGTACATCGCGACAGGGGGATTGAAGAGGTATGATGAAAATAACTCTTCTTTTCATCTGTCTCGTGTCGTTTCCCCCCCCATTTTTCCTTGTCTTCCTTTTTTTTCCCGTCTCCTTTTTCCTTTGGACTGGTTTTAGTTTCTATTGGTTGAGGTGTACGATGTGCCACAGCAATTATGATGTGTATCGTTTTGCTGTGTTGCACTTCGTGTTTTGTATTTTGTAATTTTTCGCTGAGGTACTCCACTCGAGAGTTTTTGGAGCCTGCCCTTTGACCACAGACTAGAGTAGATTTTTGGCGATGAGTTGAGGTGAGAATAACACCAATAACTTGGCCCTTCGAGAGGGCGGCGGTCTTTCATTGCCTCGATACGGCAGCACCATCACGTAAATAGTTTGCTGTAGTTTCGCGTTTGCGTTTGTTGGTGTTGGTGTTGGCGTTGATGTCAATATCGTAGGGCAGTACGTAGCGGGTGGTGCTTCCCATTGGTGCCGTGCCCGTGTGCGGTCTTTGGTGTGTTAGCTTGCATTGGGGGGAAGCTAGCGTTGCCGGGCGTACAACCTTCCCTCGAATGTCTGAGGCCACGTGTGCGGTCTTGCAGTTTGTCGATTGGGTTGACCAGACTGACACACGCTAAACACGGGAAGGGCCTCGATTTTTCCGCGGAGTCTGGGGTATACGGATAAAGCGATAGCGTTGACCACCACAGCAGTAGCAACGAACGATGATATGTTGCAGCTGACGAGGAGTAGAAAACTGCTACTGACGATTATTTTTAGAACCTAACTGAATGGCTGGTTTGCAAAGTAGTTAGTGGTATCACGGAGGACCATAGGAAATAGGACCAAATATTGTTACTAATAGTAAAAACAGGAAACTAGATAGGTTTTTGTGTGTACCGTAGGTCCCTATTTACTAGTGTTTACTATGGTCCCCCGGAATAGTAGAAGAGTAGTGGTGGTAACTACGTAAATAGCGGTGGCTGTATTAGCAGTGGCAGTAATAGTAGTAATAGCAGTGCAATAAGCTGTGAACGACAAGGCAACAGCGTTAGCCAAGTTATGCCCTGACAGCTCCATACGACACGACCATACGACCATAAAAGAGCCGATTATTCTCGTTGATAATTGCCTTTCCGATGAGAATGATAATGGAAAATATTGGGTTTTGTGTTGTAAGAGATGTGCTTCCCTCGCAGTCAAAAGTGACACTGTAAACTATTGTCAGTTGTGAGAGCCGTCGATGACACAAAAAAAATCAAAATCGTCATCGACAGTCTCAAGATATCGAAGATCCAAGAAATTTGGGATTTATGGGCGAGGTACCTCGCCCCTAAATACCAATCCCCTGATATCCTCTGTTTTACGAGCCTGTCAAAGAGCTGATTTCGATTTTTTTGTGGATCGAAAGCTACCATCGATGAACATATATGGACCTGTATTCGAGGTTAAATTTTGATTGTGAGCGAAATACAACTCTTAAAAAACAAGCTACTAAAATAGATTATCATTCTCATCGGAAAGGCAATTATCATTTATTAGTAGGAAATTCGTCCGTTATAAGCGCCGACACAGCCTACAGGTGCAGTAGCGAAGTTGCCGCTGTTTTTTTATTCTGCCGCTTATGGCACAAATAGACGACAGACATGTACACTATTAATAGCGATGTACTTACTGGTGTAGCTTGTGCAATCAACCTTGAATCCTGAAATGCTTTGCCCGTTTCTTTGTTGTTCGCACCTTGCAGGCGCAATTATGGTTGAAAGACAAGGTGGCGTCAGCGATAGTGCGGTGTCCCCAAAAGGGCACGGTGGTGTTCGACAACGTGCAGGCGTTACAAGGACAGGATTTGCTGCTGCTGGACCCCCTGCTGCTGCTGTTCGACGGCAACAAGTAAGTTATATTCCCCATACAATGTTAACCGTTGTATAGTACCTGCTATATATATACTTTCAAGTATCGCTGCAAAATATATCCCACTCTCAACTCTAAGTACTTCGTCTCCGAAAATCGCAAAGGGATTTGTAAAGGGATTTATGGCGCGATATAGTATCTCCCGAGCACGATGATATCATGATATGAAACCTTCAACCGTCGGCGTTGATTACAGTAGTGGTGGCTTGAGGCTTGAGTGAAGCGCCTAGACGGAACGCGGTGCCTTCAGCATGTGTTGGCCGTTTTCCAGCACGCCACTCGGCTTCCGCTCCTCGTAGGCGACTACTGTTGTCCATACATACCTGTCATGTTCAACCCCACTCCCACACCTTGCTATAAATAAATGCATGCACTCCGGAGTACTGCTATCAGCATCGATGCACTACGAATCTGTCAATAGTATGAAACGCAAGTTCAAACGACCTATCACAAGCGGGCGGGCGTTGTGTGGCGTACATGCTCCTATACCTGCTATGAGCACGGTAGGGTTGCTGTCGACACCTGTTGTCTTCGAGGTTGGAGGACTGTTAGGGTCGTTGTTATCGAGCAACTTTTTTCCAAAATTTCCAAAAACAAAATAAAAAAAAAAACAGGAAAATCAAGAAAAAACAGGATTTATTTGGAAATTTGGAATTTTTACAGAGGGCAAAATATTTGGAAGGCTTCGCATTCCAAAATTTGGAAATTATTGGAAAATATGGAAGTGCTAAAAATTGCGCGAAAACATTATTTGGAAATTTTGGAAAAAAGTTGCTCGATAAGAACGACCCTTAGTACTGTAATAGTGACGTTGCCTGCGACACTGTTCTAGACTGTTGATACAACACAAACCGACGTTTGCCCGCCCCCCCCTGCCTGGTTGGTGAAAACCCAACGCGCTCCGTCCCGGCATTGTAGGGATGCGAGGGTCTATGGTCATATGACTACGGCCGTGCACAACATGAGTACACCCCCCCCCCCCCCCCCCCAGGCTTAGCTCTTTGCACCTCTTTGCTCGTTTGGTGAAACACAAACGGCCATCATCAGAGGTAGCAGCTGTTTACTCGTACAGGTTGCTCCTTTGTTCGAGTGTTCGAATGTTCGAATAGTGTACCGTAGGGTGGGGATTGCGCCCCTGCTAATAACTAACGTGTGACATATCGTCAGCAAGTTATTTGTGGGGAAATCGTACATGAGGTCATATAAAACCCGTACCATAGTACGCGCGGTCGAAGAATCATACGATATCACACACAGCTTGCAAATACTAGTTTCAACGAAGTCCTCGATATTGCAGCTCTTGTTTAAAAAAATCGGGGGGGGGGGTGGTTCCAGTCGTACGGGTTATGTACCGTATTATTGGTAGGATAGCATGGGGCAGGCGATAAAAGCACCTCCCGTCGCTAACGGCCTCGGGACCTGCCTGGTTGGTCTTTGGCGGGACTTTGCAGGTACGTACTGCAGTTCGCATTTGTTTCGCGAGGTGTCTATGTCTTCTATTTATTGGCGAATTTATGTCAGCGGTGTTTGGTAGTTTCCATGCTGATGTGTTGCTTGAATTCCATTATTGTGGCTGGGCAGGTCGATCATGGACCATGGCGGCATGAAGCTGAGCGGCGATGGGACTGTGTTCTTGCTGTTGCTAAACCAAGACGACTCGGAGGAGACGGAGGGGTTGAACGGGAAGGATCGATTGCGGCACGCGTTGAAATTCGAAGGTGAGCTGCTCGTACTCGTATTCGATAGCAAACTGGGCGGAAGATTGAATGAGATTGAAATGCCAGGTAGCAGTATACCTGGTAGGGATTGTGGAACGATACATTGGACATTAAATATTCATATAGGAGGCGTGATTGGGTAGGGGGTTGGCGAAAGCCGAACAAACCTGGCTTTGTGCCTTAACTGATACATTATGTACGAAATCCGAACGTCAAAAGCGAGGTTACCTACATGACACCTGCTGGGTCTGGATTGCTACCTGATACCTGGTACAAAGGATTTTTTCAAATTTGCAATCACCCAGCTGAGTTGTTTTTTTTTGTTCGTTTTCAAAGTATACAACAAGCGTACTCAGCTCTGGAAGTGTCCCTCGCCGATATGTATACCATTGGTATGTTGGTCACGAGGAGAGGCCTTGTGTGTTGTTGGCGCGCAACCAAGGGTTGCAGTAGGCTACTGTAGTAGAGAACTGTGACTGGGCAGTTCACCCGTTGTAAATGTTGTGTTGTGCGAGGAGTAATCACGGTATCGTTTAGATGAACGCTGGCCGTACAGTACTCTTGGACGGAGACCACGGCACCAAACGTTGAGCCTGACGACGATATGCCATATGGCGGTCCTTGCCGCCGTAACCACCGCTGCTCATGCTCATGCTGCTGATGATGGCGGCGGAGTTGCCGATGACGATTCAGTGGTGGCGTGCTTGCGTTCGATGAAGCGTTACGCAGTCTAACTCCTCGCAACCCTCTCTCGTCATTAATAATTGGCAATTCATAGCGATTCTTGTGTAGCAAGGCTGCTGGGGTGTCGAACATGTCGGCGTCGCACCTCTCATTTGAACCACCGCTGTACGAGAGTTGTGTATTTTATACCCTACGGTAGAGTTGTACGCTCTTTTGTACGTATGCCTCCCCCCGTTAGATTGAAATATTTGTACGCTATTCTCAACAATCAACGCCAAGTACCGTGCCTCCCCCGTCAGATTGAAATATTTATATGCTATTCTCAACAATCAACGTCAACTATCGTGTCGGGCCACGTTGGCCCTGGCTGTGGGTCGGGTTCGTCGAAAGTCATCACATGCATCATCACAGTATCTGTGCTATCACAGGCACCTTGTACCAAGGTACATCGTAGGAGTGCACGCCGCCTCTCGCGCCTTGCCGACCTCCTCGCTCCCCCACCCCCCCCCTCCCTTGTACCTACGCCGCCCAGGTCGAGGGTTTACTACGGACGCCTTTGTCGGGCGCATGGACGCAGCCCTGGTGCTTTCTTCTCCGCCCCCCCGTTCCCCTGAGCAGCAAACAGCGATCGAGGAGGCCTGGCGTAACATTTCGAGCGAAGAAGACAGTGCCAACCTGCCTGGCGGGATAGGCGGTGCAATCACAACCGCTTTGCGAGGCGCCGAACCCCGCACCCTGCAAGTCGCAGGAGCTACCGTGGCCGCAATATTAGCTACTGGTGTTGCAGCTTGCTGGGCGCTGGGCTGCTTCGAGGAGGCTCCTAAGCAGAACGAGGACGGCTCTCGCTCGGCGCCCTCCCTCTGGTCGAGCAGCGATAGTGACTCTGGCGGGGGCGGCGGGGGCGGGAAGGGTCGTACAGCCAAGACTGCGCGAGGTGGGGGAGTGAGGCACGGTTCAGGTCCGAACAAGCCTCACGTGGGCGGTGCATCCAAGACGCCGGGAAAAAACCCCGATATGCCGGATGAGGACACTCGCTACGCCACGCCCTCTCGCCGTGCGAGCAGCGGTAGTAGCGGTCATGGCGGCAATACTAGCGGCTTCAGTGGAAACGGCGGTAGAGGGAACACTACGCCAAAAGGGGACGAAGGCAGCGAGTATTGCTCGACCGCCAGTGAGAATGGTAGTGAGGACGGTGGAAGCAGCAATGGCGACACGACCCCAGATGCAGCAGCCCAACCACGTGCTGCCGTTCAAACGCCTGTGACCCTCACCCCT
This sequence comes from Saccharina japonica, assembly GCA_008828725.1. Classification (NCBI taxonomy): domain Eukaryota; class Phaeophyceae; order Laminariales; family Laminariaceae; genus Saccharina; species Saccharina japonica. Next base: position 1,206,465 of record MEHQ01004020.1, read on the forward strand.
ACTAGTGGTAATAAAGGTCCGGGTCCTGCGACTCGCAGTCGGACGCGCGCGAGTACAGGCACCGCGTCCATTAAAGGTACCGATTGACGGGGGGGTAGAGACGTTGACGGTGGTGGTGGTTCTGGTGCTGTCAACACTTCCGGGCGCAAAGGACGACCCTGAGCGGGCTCTTGGAGAGTGTATTCAATGCCCACCGGCGGGCCCTGAGCGCCCCCCCCACCCCGTCTCGAGTAATAGTTCGTTGTAGTGCCTCTACAAGTGTGATCTAGAGCTTTGTACAGTATATATATATATTGCAAGTCACCGTCAGCAGGACTAATGGGTATTGAGTGTTTTGTCTCGAGTTGTGCTGATACCGGCGCGCTGGTCGATGGTCATGTCGTGCAGTCCAGAAGAGTTGCGGAAGGAGTCCAATACGCATTATTAGACTACGAGTACTACAGCAGTACGAGCGATATAGTCTACACTAGTTAGCTATTTATACGTAGTCCTCGCCCGACGCAACGACTAAAAAACACCAGGGTTGTGTTACGTGTGTTCGGTTCTGTGCTGACTGTACTCTGCTGTCTGCCATCTGCTGCTATCTGCTGTCGTGACGTCGCTGGCGGACAATGGCAAACAACAGCAGGCGCAAGCAGTCGTTCAGTTTGCGTGGAATGATGGAATGGTAGGATAATGGGACTTTTTTTTTAACCCGTAAGAGACAGGCCAACTTGCACAGGCAGTACAACAATCGAAGTTGGTTCGTTCAGCTTGGCGGGTAAGTAACTAATATCACAAGTGTACGTACAGTATGTATGGTGTACGTCTTTGTACTATATACTGAATTTATGTGTACGTGTTAATATGCATATGCACATTTGGTACTGTTGCTGCGCTGTGCTGTACTGCCGACACCGGCCTCTGAGGCCCTACGCGATGCGACTCACTTACTTGCTGTGTTGTATTATACTCACACTACAGTATTATACATTGTTGCAGTGTTCGCATGCATGGCCAGTGCTCCGTGGCCTTAGTGGCCTTAGTGGCCTTAGTGGCCGACACCGAAAACAGTGAGTTTGTTTTATTGTTATTGCACGGCCAAGGAACGGATTGGCGTGCTTAATTCCACAAGTGTGAGTACTGCGGACCGAGCAATCGAGCTGGTGAACAAACTTAGACCTACGTATGCCAATGGGAAAGCGATGTTTGAAATATTTCCCTGGAATTTTCAGGCTGAAGATCCGCTCGTACTGCCGCTGTGGGAAAAAAGAGGAAAAATGTGTGATTTTTTATTATTTTTTTTCAAACGGCTGCAGGCGGCGCAATTTGCTTTTTCTCGTTGCAAATCGCCAATACCCTGATAAAAACCAGCTCATGCGACGATAGACCTTAGACACAGTAGGGCGGTAACAAAATATTTGAAAAGTTTCAAATATTTGGTTTGTTTGTTGCTGTTCAAACATTTTTTAATAACGCGGGTACACGTGAAAATATACAAGCGCGTCAGGTACACACCTGCATACCAGGTATATATATCGTTTGCTGGTGTCGTAGGGTGTGACGGCTGCAAGTTCATGCTTCACCGAGAAGCGTGTTGTACTTGGGTTGGGGCTCGGGTTATATGGTGGAGCTGTGCGCTACTGCTGCAGAGCTGGCTGATGCTGCTTGCTGCAGAGCTGGTTGGTGCTGTGGTGCTGTGCGATCTTGCTTTGCACTCGCACGGTCACAACCCACAACATCAAGATTGTAGGATAAACTGCTGAGAAACTTACCACCAAGTAAATCTTATGTACCAGGTACTTGGTAAAAAAAGTGACTTTAGAAAAATCCGGTTTTCACCGTGGTCTGCCGTGGTCGGTAGGTGTATGATGTGAATTTACGTATCTGCTGCGTACAGTACGAGTCGTATTCGTTTTTTGTTGGACCAGCGGCCAATTGTTTGTTTATCAGAAAAGGAAAGATGAGGAGGAGGAGGAGGAGGGGGGATGGGAGAGAGAGGGAGGGACGGAGGGAGGGAGGTAGGGAAGAAGAAAGGTGCGGCTTGGAAAGACTGCTCGTACGCGTATGAAATCCGATTCAACTTGAAATTAGGCACTGGCCTCGGTGCTGCTTGGCAATCGCTCGCCTGCCACTCCGTTTGGGATGCTGGGAGCCAACCCTGACTACTTCACACACAGGGCACCCCATTAGGTATGGTTTGGACCATGACGATCGCCTCCTCGAGGGCTACCGACCTGTTGCCTGCGGCACGGGTGTAGCAGTTTTGAAAGGAATTTGGCCGTGGGGTACCCCAGACTGAGACTCATCGGACAGACAGACAAGACAAATATATTGAAGCCGTTCCAGAGACCACAAGTTACACTTGTGGAATTACGGCGAGAACCGTTTTCTTGATCTCGGGGTCGCCTGTCAGTCGGTGGTGCTGTTTTGCTGCTGCTGCTCCGCTGCTACTGTGTTGTAGTGTCATCGTGGTCATGGCGAACACCCCCAGAAGAGGCACCCCAATAGTGACTACGAAGCCCCCATCACGGACTTCAACAGCGACTTCTCGTAGAAATACCGGGTTCTTCGGCATGTCGCGGTCAGATGCCGCCAGCGTTGTTTATGGGTTAGCTCGGCTAGATGTCACAGATTGGGGAGGCCGTACCTCGCTCAACACACTACATTAACAAACCTACGACTTGCTGCTCGCTGGGAAAGGCCTGCAAGGACGGAGGCCCGCGATACTGAGCCGCGGGAGACGGAGGCACGGGCACCAATAATGACCTCCGTCCAACCTTTTGTTATAATTGGTAAAATCTAGGGAACAGCAGGGTAACGATTGCCCTGCTCTACAATATAATAGCATTTGAGATAATTCGACGTACTAGAGCTGTCGTTGAGCATACGCAGTACTATAGTCCAATCCTCTCATCGGAACATTTCTGCGCAATGTACAGCAGCTGCCGCAGAATACCTGGTCCAGCGAATAACTGTTAAGAGCTCATGAAATAGTGTGCACTCGAGTGTGCTATCTTTCCCCCGTTGTTACGTTTTGTTTTCATCAGTCCCTTCCTCAAACACTTGCTATGACAGACGAGTGGAAGAAATTACACTGCCGTATCGTTTATCTTGTCTTCAAGGGCACAGGATGCGAATAGCTCGTCTTGATATATGAACGGAGCATTAAGGCCACGGAGGATCTCTCAGGAATCTGTTGTTGGGTAGACGCGCATAAGCATTTCGCCAAAACCTACAAACGACTTGGAAGTAGAGTATGGGATTTGCGCACAAGATCCGTATGGGCGGTATTGTGTGATTACAGAAGACATACAGAATACAGGGCTTTTAAGGCCTTGTTTGCCATTTTTTGAGCCCAACAACTCCTACTACTCACGGAAACGTAATTTTCTCGTTGGCAGCTTCTTCGGTTACGTGCCCTTGACAGCTAAAACTATCCGCGTGGAGAACAGCAAACTTTCGATGAAGGCCGTTTTTTCATCGGTGGTACTAGGCTCGCGCGCGTGAAATGAAACATTTTAGCGATCTTGGGAGTGTGTTGTGCTGCTGACTCGTAACTTCGAGCTAACGAAAATACCTCATGAGTCGATGCTGGCTCCCTACGACTGCTGCCTGACGCATCCGGCGCCCTCACATACCGCATCAAGAGTGTCCTTTAATGTATCGGGCTGCAGTTTCCTGTGCGGAGCTGTAGTGCTGTAGCTGTCCGCAAGCGAAGCGCAAATGTTCAGTTGGGGTTCGTTTGTCTTCGTATAATTTTTGTGTGCCCCAAATTTCGACCAATCTCGACCACTGCAGCAGCAGCACCTCAAAGTCGAGGTGTAGGGCTCTGTTGAGAACCCGACAAAGGTCAACCTGAAGAGAATCACAGGCAGCTGTAGTTAAACACTTTGGGCCACCACCCTCTCTCTGGTGGCCACGAACAAGGCGAACGTGCAAACGCAGCGTGTCAAAATAGCGGCGGAGATTTACATTCCGATAAAACATCTAGAGATTAGAGTCATCCGGGGAGAGGAGGTGGATAAGAGCATCCGTGCCCTTAACACGGTATTCTTCCTTGGGAATCACAGAGCATTTTCGCTGGGGAATTGCAGCCGAGCGTCACAAATGTACGCTCTACTCGTAGCCCTGCCGGTACATCGCCGTGTCGCGGCAATACGGGTGGTCTTCCAGAACATTTTGAGTCTTTAATTTTCCTCCCTCCATTGAAAAAGAGGCACACCGACCGGTGTACCAAATGTACCATGACACCGTAACCTTAACAGGCTTCCCACATGTTTATTCAAGCAACGAGCTCACACCAACATTCCTTTGGGACCTTCCCAAGAGCTTTCCACTTGCCTGGATATTGCAACTATAGTAGCACCCCGTGATCAATACCATCACGATCAATACCACCGAGCGCGATGAAGGCGCACCGCCGACTCTACGTTTGCGCTAATAAACGCCCCCCCCCCCCCCCCTGCCTGGTTGGTGAAAACCCAACGCGCTCCGTCCCGGACCATTGTAGGGATGCGAGGCGTCTATCGGTCAATTGCTACGGCCGTGCCACAACATGAGTACACCCCCCCCCCCCCCCCCCCCCCGATCCCTACTAAAAGCCATAGGCTAACCTAACAACACTCCGGTGAAGTATGCCAGCCCTGCCTTGGGAGAACCCCAAAAAACAACAAGCGGGAGGCACACACTCCCAAATCCACCGAACCAATCAGATGCCATGAAATTGACGTACAACAACCAGCGCTTGTCTCGTGTTGTTCCTTAGTTCGCTACTCCAGGCGCGAGTCTAGGCTTCGGAAGCTCGCCCGTCGGGTTGCTCTGCATAATACCAGGGTACCAGGCAACACGCAGCACAGCAGCACATAAGAGCGTTTTGGTTCAGCGAGGTGGGTGGATGCAATTCCAACACAGAACATCGCTCAGGCGGCCACGAGGCGCTGCAAGTAGAAAGGAGCGAAAAGGTGCGTAGGAAATGGGATTGTCGCTGCAAGTCACGCATGCGCCTCCTGTTGTCGTGGCCATCTACGATTAATAGTATCATACTGCATCAATACGGTGGAAACGCGTACAAAAAACGGTTCATCAATAGAGCCTATCTCTTGCACCAAACTCGACGGGTATGGCGCACAAGTAGATGCCGTCAACGAGCAGCTTCCATACCAATCGACCCCTGCACATCCTGCTTTACAAGCAATTCCTACTGCTGTAGGTGGGAAACTGAAAAGGCGCCGGAGGATTTCCTACCCAAGCCAACTGTACAATGTCAATGAATACAAGGACGTGTAGTATAATACAGGTACCATACCTGCTTGGTAGTGTAGCCGAGGCTCTGTCGGATGGGAGGGACGATCAGGGGCAACGAGAAACCGAACAGGCCGAGGGCCAGAGAAACCGCCGCCACCGGCTCCCTGTCCACGAACTTCATGAGCCCTCTTCGAAGCATGGCTTCCGCTCGAGCAGTTCTTACAGCGATAAAACGCTGGAAAAGGCGTTTAGGTGCGCTGGCACAGCCCACACAAGCAGCTCAAGTCCTTGCGTCCTGGTTGGCGTGATTTTGACGCAAACGGTGGGTGGAGTTATCACTGCATGTTAGCTACGTTTCTTCAGCACCAACAGCGCAGATACCTGGTCAAACTGATGTTCATATTTTTGTGGTCAAACTTTGTCGTTTTGAGTTCCATAAGATGCTGTTTTTTTGCCCTTGGTCAAAAAGGGTCCATTTATGAACCTAAAAAAAAAGCCCATAAGAAACGGCCTAAATCGCAAATCGTAAATTCGTAAATCTACGTGGTTTTAGATTGCATGCACAGGTCAAGTTTATACGAACACACAAACCAGGGATAATATGCCTGGTACGTCTGACCGCTATAACTCGCATACCTGGTGCATAAGCTGTCATACGATGGCACCAGTCACTGGTACACAGCAGGATCGGCTCTACCCATCGAGAATCGTAACTCGTAGTAGTAGTACTGCTGCTGTTCTCGCAGTGTTAAGTGCTGCGTGCTGAGTGTAGGCTCTGCCCCTGGTCCTGACGTCCTGACTGTCGATTTCACGCAACCACTGCTGTACGAGTACTGTATCGCCGATGAGTTTCTCAAGGTGGATTTACAAGCACGAGCTCGTCTACCAACACTACTCTACAGCGGTGCTCAACGGAGGTGAGAGAAACGTCGAGTGTTGACAGAAAGGTAACGCGCAGGTTGTCTGCTATGTTGCTATTCTACCTGACTACTTCCTTACTTGGTGTGGCCGTACGAGTGCTGCTTGTACTGCTTGTACGTACTCCTTGCCAATTCTAAAGGGCATTCCGCATTTGGGCTCTGAGAAGCAACGTCCAAAAACGTACCACAGATGCTACGGCATCATAACAGAGAAGTCCCTACCCCAGAACAAAACATCAATAAGACCTGCCATCCGTATGGCACTTCCCGTCTTACCTTTTCCTGTCTGTTCTCGGCCGTGTTTGTTTTGATTTCTGCACGCTGCTGCTGCACTGCTCGAAGCAGGGGTTTCCACACTATTGTGTTGCATGTCTGAAACGGTTGTGCTTCGGTTTTCCTCAGCGCGGATCACGATCATCTTGCCTGCCGCGCGCCGATAGCTAGCTATCAGCTCGCAGCTCACAGCCAGCGCTTTACATATGCAACCCGGGGGCGTTTAGGCGCATTTCGAAGACACCCAGAGGGTCAACGGATGTGGTGTCTTCGAGGGAAGAAGCTCACCCGCGCAATGGTAAGTTTCTTTGAAGACGCAAGACCGCAGCGTTACTGTACGTACGACACCCCTGGGGTACTGCTGTAGACTGCAGACCTTCCGCTTGGTGGTGACACGGTGACATACTCTACTATCAATAAGCTAAGCACATGTCTCCTGTCCCGTCGCAAAGCTGTGGAGCTTGAGACCAAGACTTTGATAACCTTGAAATATTTGGACCTTGACGCCTCTGAAACGTGGCATGAGTGTACCTACCTCGTACTCGTATCACCTCCGTACGTATAGTCGTGAATAACTGCAGTGACCGTACAGCGACAACTCCGGAGTCCTTCCGCATCCTGGTGTGACGTGCGTGCTCACACAAGCATGACCTGTTAAGTTGCACAGGTACATCTCTGGTCTTCGGGTGTAGAAGTACAACCATCTTGTGATACGAGTAAAAGTACCAACCGTGGGTCGATGGCAGAAGGCAAACCGTACGAGAATATCACGAAATCGTCACATCAGGTGCAGCAGTGCGGCATCACAGATCGTCCGCAATCAGCCATGCTCATGCTGACATCGCTCCAGTCTACGAGTCGTACGCGCAATACGCAATGCTGCTGTAGTACGAGTTCATGCAAATCTTCCACGGTTGTGTTCTGTAGGGTTTGTGTATTCCGGGTACGGGTATGGAAGTCTTACTGAACTCATAAAAGTTATGGGTACGTACGTATGTATATATATGATATGTATAGGTACCAAATGGACATTGTCCCGGAATACTTTCACTTTTCATCTCCGGCCGCGGGTCTTTTCTCGCGCTGTCGGCTGCGGGGCACGCAGGGGGCCAGCGTGTCTGTACACCGGGTTGGATTTAAAGTCGATCCCACAGTTGTGAGCTGTATTTCTAAACCAACGTTTTCTATTGTCGGTGCCAATCTGAGCTCATTCTTCTTTGTACACAATTTATTAAATAAATGCAGACACCCACTACTACCACTACGAGTACTGTATTTATTTGTGTTGAATGGTGATTTGTTATGTCGAGTAGATTCACGAAGAACAACTCGTGAATCTTGACGCCAATTTGTGATTTGACCTGAAAAAAGCGAAATCACGATCCGCGACATTTTTTTCGTCGTGGCTATTCTGTACTGTTTTGTAGTAAATGCGCCTGATAAAGATACTTCGTGCTGTGTAATCCACGCAACCCAACGGCATGTCCAAAAACCGGTATAAGGGCCTGTACAGCTGACACTGCTGCGTACACCGATTTTGGCCAGCAAGCGGCTCCCCAAGGCATCCGCTGGGCTCTGGCGAACGAGCAGTACATGGCGACCTCGAAACCTCGAGGAGAAGGCGGCACAGCGCAAACAAAATCCCAGCAAAATATCCTGAAAATCCGGGCGAGGCCGGGCAAACGACCTGAGGTTTTGCTGGAATGGCATACATCAAACATACACACACGCATACACAATGAGAGACAGAACACAGCAAATCAGTGTTTCGTAGCTGTCACAACTATTAATAGCCTCCCTCCTGCTACTCGTAGCTGTCCCGCGCACACTGCGGGGTCTGAAGCTTCTTCTGCTGTAGTACTGCTGTGCTGTGCTGTTCGACAAACGGCGCCTTGGCTGCTTGGCAGTTTGTAGCCTAGACTACTGTGGAGACATGTATCCGTAAATTACAGCAGTAGTGCTACTACTGTATCAAAATACTCGTGTTCGTATGTATGTAGATCGGCCTATCGTTGGAAAATAGAGAGAGAGGTTGTAGATATGATACTTCGAAGTCTACATGCTGGTACATATATACGTACTCGTAGATCTGTGTATGTGTACTCTACGTAGATTCCCTAATATTGGAACCAAATTACAAATTTACATAAAAATTATGGGCAGCGGCCAAAAAAAGGTATACCTCGTCCTTTTGCGGCCAAAATCAGGTACATACTTAAAACCAAGTCAAAAACGCACTCCACGTGCGCTACCATTGGTCCAAAACTCGTTGTACCGGTTTTTGCCTCTTCAAAACCCAGGTATACCTGATTTTGTCTACTCTGCTTGACTTTCACCTTTTTTTTTGTCGTTTTTAAGCCAATCAGACGCCCTTCATAGTTCCGCCCTATGCCCCCTATACAAATGCCCACGTACGCGGAGACCCCCTTCTCCCTTCGCACCTCGCACTACACGCCACTCGAGCGACACACACACATATCTGCCTGCATACCTCCGCCGAAATATTACGAGAGAGAAGGCTCCCATTCGGGATTGTGGTTGAATTGGAATACCAGGGGTGTCACAAAAGTTTAAAAGGGAGAATACAGCAGCAGGCGTTCGTTCCTCGTACTATTAATAGCAGCTACTCGTATACGTAGCCACCGGGCGAGCACGAAGAGCATGAAAAAAACTCTACTTTGCATTGCAAGGAACGGCAGGTTCGTGGGGTGCGTTTTAAACTTGATTTTAGTATGTACCTGTTTTTGGCCCCGAACGGACCAGGTGTACCTGTTTTTGGCCGCTGCCCTAAAATTAACAAGCGTGTCGTACAACTGTTACTGTTGCTGTACGCAGCCCAGACAGAGCAGACGCATGCAACATGGTATCAACTACTACTGCTGCACGACGCTTGAAGTGTCCCTCGTTCGATGTCGGTGTGGTCCTTGTTTTCTCGTGCGTGGTGCGTGCTTTGTGTGTCTCGTTCATGCGACGGGTCAAAAACGAACCATCAAAGTTCATACCCAGGGATGAAAAAACAGTCGTACGACAGGCTTTTCAGAGTAGTTGCGAGGCGGCGTCAAGTCGGAACGCCTCCCCTGAGTTATTTGCCAGAATTTGCGGCTTTGAAGGTCCAGAGCACGCCCCACGGGCCTCGGCCGGCACCCGCACTTGCGCAGTGGCGTACACGCGGCCCCGCCGCGTGCCCCGCAGCCGATAGCGCGAGAAAAGACCCGCGGCCGGAGGTGAAAAGTGAAATTATTCCGGGAAAATGTCCATTTGGCATCTATACATATTACATATTGGGACGTACACCATTAAACCATTCCACAACAACCCAGTCGCAATTGTTTATGTTTTTACGTTTTTACGTTTAATACCTTCATGGCACCGAGCATTGCTGCGGTGATCACCAGAGCTCTGTTGAAGACTTCAAGGCTTGAAGGTTTCACGTAACGGGTTTTGGAACATTTACTACCGTATTTGCTTCATGCTTGTACTGACACCTTTTTCTCCGTTTCCAGGTGGTGCGAGTAGTCTATTAAGCCCCTTCGTGAGACCACGGAGTGATTCTCCGTAGATGTTCACGCGTCTTCGATTAAACCATGTTTATATGAAAGTGAACGGGATCAGTTTACACATACAGATGTAAGATGCCAAATACCTGCTGGCCTGTCTGTATCACACGCGCCGTCTTCGACCTCTGTTTTCCTGCTTTCTTACGTAATTTGCTACATACGTTCGCGTGTTTCGTGCATGCGTAGAAAACATGCTTGGCGGGAATACCCACAGCACTCACCCTGCTCTCGGCGTGGCTGTTTTTATGTGGCGAGCGCACAGCCGGAAGGGCAGAGCTTATGTGAGTGCGTTCTTACATGTATACTACTCTGTGCCCGTGTTATCTGTGAAGCCATGTGCGAAGGTTGTATGTCAAGTCTCTGATCTACGTAAGGCTGTGGTATGTATATACGGAGAGGCCGGTTATTCGTCGGGGATACACCTGGTACAGGTATGTCTATACCTGGCATTCATACAGGAATGCTCCTTCACTTGGTATTCGTACTCGTTCAGGAGTTGGGCTCCTACCGCCGCGGCAGTAGCTTTGGTTGACAGCCAAGCCGAAGGCTTCCCTCGCTGAGAGATGCGCACCAACTGATCTAGTACTCTAATCCAAAAGTAGTCACGACACACAGTGCAGCAGCAGTGGCATAGCAGCAGACGCGCTTCAAGCTCTCGTTTATGTGACAGCCGCAGTGCTACTGTGGTGTATGTGTGAGCAGTGCCCAACAGGAGGAGGTCCAACCATGATCATATTTTCACATTTTCACGTCCAATGTAAAAATCAAACACACACTGTCGAACCTCATCGCGTCATAGGAGCGAGTGTATTCCGTGTTCCCCCTTCTCAACTTGTGACACCTCCGGGATTCCAAGCCAAGCACATCCCGAAGGGCAACCTCATACTACTTTAATAATGGAAGTCTGTACGTACACACCCCGTGATGGAGAGGCTTTTGGCCCAAAGCAAAGAACGGCCATGCGCTTTGCCTTATTTCAAGAGTTTGCAATACTCACTGAAGCACGGCCACCGCGGGCGGCCATCACCGAGAAGGCTTGCAACCAAAAAACCCTCGCGAGTTAATCTAAGCTCGCCCGTTTCTGTGAACGCGGGGTTTGTGGAAAAGGGTTGTGTTCAACTCTCGTAAATAAGGTAAGCGCCGACAGATAGCACACAGAAAGGCAGACAGTCTAAGTAAATAATGAAAGCCTGTTCACACTCCGCTACAAGAAGCTGAGCTGCGCACTGCAGCACGGTCACCGCGGCCATCTCGAGACGGCTTGCGACGAAACAAGCCCCTTGAGTGAGCTCAAGCTCGTCCTTTTCTGTAAACGCCGAGTTTGCGACGTCAGACAACACACAGAAGGACAGACATACAGGCATAATAATGAAATGATGGAAGCTTGTTCGCGCCCCGCTACTATTAATAGTAGAGAGGTAAGTGAGGCAAGGCTGCCTGATACATGCCGTAGGTCGTTTTCGTTCGCACTAAAAAAAACGAGAAGAAAACGGAATCCCGCGGCACTAAAACAGCACCACCGAAAACAACAGCATACGGGCGACAGCGGCCAACTCGAGAAGGCATGCCCCGAAACATGTCCCAAGCGTTAGCCCAAGCGTTAGCACAAGCTCTCCCAAGTCTGTAGATGCCGGGCTTGCGGAAATCGGTCACGTACAGCTCACACACTCAATGATGATGCACAAACACGACTGCTACAGGCAGAAAGTAGACAGCAGACAAACCGACGGACTAATTAAATGGTGGAAACCTGCACGCATGCCGGTATGAAGAGATTGTTTTGCCGACATGCGAAAAGCGGCCTCATTACTATTAATAGTACGCGTAGAGAGGTAAATAAGTGAGGACGTCATACTTACGATAGGCCGTGTACGTTTGAAGTCTAAACACACAAAAAAAAACGCCGCCTTGAAAACACACAGCAGCAAGGCCACCACAACCACTGCAGCACGGCAACCGCGGTCAACTGGAGACGGATTGCTTTGTGTATGCTGTACGAGGCGCAAATTTGTGTATTTGGTGTATCGCCTTCCAGAAAAATGCGGCATACAGTATATATGCGGTTGATAAGCTCGGCTTACTATTGGGCGTACAACGCACCTACGCTCGTATTGTGGGCATGAACGTGTTTGGTGTTACAACAAAGCCAGCCGGGCTTGTCCAACAAGCATTCTGCTGGCTAAACGCTCGCGTGGCTCGCGGTGGCCTCGAAGGCAGTGAGCAGTGCTCAATGTCCCGGCAAGGCAAATAGCAACTGATGAGACGGCGTATAAAGCGGTATCATCCGTTTGAGATGGCTGGGAGGCGACCGCTCCGGCGGTGAATCTGCAACCGCTTCATATATGCTAGTGCTTGCAGTGAAATGGCAGCATAAATACCTCGTCCGCGTTTGTTTGCTTTCAGCTGCTGCTAGATGTTGCCATCGTATAGTCTCCTCGTTGTTGCAAGATATTGACCTTCTTAGCCTCGGCCATTTCTCCTGCATCGATTATATGGGGCTACCTCTACTTCACAGATTAGCTCTTATTGGGGATCTGCTGCTGCTGAATTTCATCCACAGGTAGCGGGGCGGGCTGCCTTGCTTCACGACTAGAAGCACAGCATTGCCGTGTGCGATCGCGGCTGTAGTATACCTGGTACCAGGTATACTCGTGCGGACACGTTCAAGCTATACGAAGGACTATCTACTTAGCTGCTGCTGCCGATGTAGTATGTCGTGCAATTTACTGTATGAGATCAGGAATCTGGCGTCACTATTCCGTCTATTCCGGTGATGCCCTTGGCATTTGTGTTCGTCATGATTGGTTCGTCGAGGATGAAAAAACGCTAACTAAGAACAACTAAAATCGCTTTCTTTGGCATAAAAATACAAATATACACCTCTAGCTGTGATTTCGTTAGGTCTTGCTGTAGTCTGATGGAGTCCTATCGATACCAGAGACGGGCGAATCAGCGGGCTTGAAATAGCACACATGCTCGAGTGCATGGCAGAAGCAGCTCAATGTGGACTTGTTTTGTCGCATTCGAATACGATTCGGGCATGAGCTACCTCGTATTTCCGCCGCCAGATGAAACTACTATTTGCCATTTGAGAGGTTTTGAGAATGTGAATATGAGGTATGTTGATGACACCTGTTCATCTCATCACCTACCTGGTATGCTTGAAGTATCGTATTGCTCCAAATCCCCTAAAACTACAGAGTGGTATGTACCGAGGGCCGGTTAAGACTAGGTTTCGATAGGAGTGTACCTGGCACATTAATAGTTGAGGCAAGGCCTCTATTATCGGTAGACGCTCTAAGTGAAGAGCTGACTGCAGAGCAACGTCCTTAGCCCACGAGACCTGCGGGTAACTGGTAGGAAACGCTCCCTGATATTTTATCATCTCTTCCCTATGCTCTATCGTCTGCCCTCTCCCCTGTCCCGTGCGTACGGTCCTGCATTCGCCAGCGAGAACAAGAGTGAGAGCGTCGCACTCCGAAGCCCTGGAGAGACCGGCCCCGACCTTGGTGGCGGGTGTGAATTTTGCGACAAAGACAAGAAGGATGGTGGTTTGGTGTTCATCAAGTCCTTCAAGACGGGGAGCACAACGCTGGCCACATACATTGCACAGGTGCGACGCCACTCACTCAGCTTTATAGCCTGCAGCCGCAGTATGATACCAACGGAACGCCTTCCACGCATTGACTTCACCATTTGGTACCTGTGCCTGCGCGGGAAAACTGCTCTAACGGAAGACTCGCATGCTTTTGTTCGATGTGGTATTGCTCCAAAGGTTGGTCACCAGAGAGGGTCGTATTTTCTGCACCCATTAGCCAAGGGTTGGTTTGCACAAGGGGAGCTCGAGTCACGACGTGACCAAGGCGAGAGGTATGACATCAGCCTTCGACACGTGACGCCCTACACTCCCTACGACGTGCTGGAGGACCTGGTCCCTGGAGCACAATTTGTGACGATAATGCGTGAACCTGTGGAGCGGTTCCTGTCACTTTTTAATTTCAGAGGGGAGCTGAAGAGGAGATATAAGGTTCGTCTTTCTATGCGATATGGCCACTTCTCGAAGGCGTGTTGGAATTTGCCGCCTCCACTTCACTGGTAGGTGCTAAGGTCTGAAATTTCGCTGTTTCTGTTTGCGCTGCGACTGGGTAAGTTGCTTACACTCGCGCATCGTTTTGGTGAAAGTGGTTCGAACGGTTGTTTCATCTGTCGTGGGGCTGACCAAGTTGTTGCAAGCAAGCACCTGGTATATAGCAATGATGTTCCATACTTGAGCTGGGGGCAACCCGAGTTACGCAAACATTGTTTTAACGGCACCGACTTCCAAATATACGATATTCACGACTATTTTACTGGACTGTCACTAACATGCTCAAATGTAGACACTACGATCGCAAATTCGTATATTACATGTCTGCGCTTGCTTCGAAATACTCCACACTCCGGTACACGTCCCTCTTCCCACGCACGCTTTGTCGTTGTGGCAAACCTTGTCAGCAGTGATTCCGTCGACATCAGCGTTTCCGTCACCAGCGTACGTTGTCATTGCAATCACCGTCGTGACGATGCTTGCCTAAGAGGATAACCCTGCTCTTGTTGCTACCGCCCTTTCTCCTCTACGCAATTGACGGCAATCCTCCGTGCGGGGTACAGACGCCGCACGCGATAATCGCTGCAATTCGAGCCGGGAAGCTGCCTGAAAGTGACGCCAGACCGTTCTGCAACCAGATGGCGTGGCTTTTGTCTGGAAAGGATATTGGTTATGCTACCAACTTCGACGAAGATGAGGCCGGCAGGTAGCTTCCACCGTGCCATGATTGACTGGGTATGTACGAACGCATACTGAGATATTGTTGTATGGCGCCACTCGGTGGTAGTGCTGTGGTTTTGTTACCTGTAAAACGTATTTGTTTCAGCAACATAGGGCCTTGTTTGCTCTGTTTGGCAATTTTGTTAATTTGGCAATAATGAGTCGGAAACGGAAACGGTTGGCTGGTATTGCTCGAGTGTTCGATGCTCGTACCGCTATACTCAATATATATGGTACCAGTACAGTTTATTACACTACCAGTAGGCGATGCTCGTAGTCCGGTTACTTTATAATATGGTGGAACATTGGGATGGCCTGCCCGGTGTCACCATCCATCAGCGGAGACTCCTACTGCCCTACCCTCCTGCGCTGCCCTCCTGCACTGCCCTCCTGCTTTCTCTGCTAGCCTCATTGGTCCCTGCCTGGTCTGCATTGTATCGCCAGTTCCAACTAATCTGGCCACTTCTGTCCGCTCCTTTGCTCTGTGAGGACTACAGTAGTTTGGACTTAATGTGGAACACCCGGTCGGCCTGCTGAAACACCGTTGGGAAACCGTTGGACAGGATTGCCGAAGACGTGATCGCAGAGGCCAACAGACGCAACGTGACGGTGCTCATGACCGAGAAGATGTCCGAATCCATTGCAGTCCTGGTGGGTCTGAGCGAAGTCTTTGTATGAACAGTTCGAAATTTTCCATGAGCAATAAGCCGTGAGCACCAATACGGACACGCTCACGACTATCACGACCACACCGGTAGTACTGTATATACCTGGTAAATATGGCGGTTTATTTTCCATGGTCGTTGAGCCTTTCGCTTTGTCGGCTGTATGTTCCTCAAGTAATTCAACGGCTAGTGGGCCTTCGTTTTGTTTTTCAGCTTCACAAAAAATCATCGGAGTTCACGTTGCATCGCCCCCTACACCCCGAAAGGCGAACTTGCAACTACTATACATACTATACATACTATACATACTATGCATAGGAACATATATGCAGAAGGTCGTCGTACTCCAAGTTGGAACGTTCGACCACCCATCGGGTCCATCAGTTACTTTCATCGCACTGTTGAGACGTGCGACAGATGCTGTCGATGAATCCGGTCGTACGAGTAAAAACGGAGACCGGGGATAGAGTTGTTTCGACAGCGTTTCGTTGGACGGTCGCCTCGTCTCTCTTCTCCTTCGGCATTGTGTTTCTCCCAATCGCCTCGCTAATATATTCGAAAGCACAGCCTCCGGAAAACTGGCAAAATCAGGACTGGTAGAAATGTTTGAGGTATCAGGTAAAAATAAAGCGAATGCGGAAGTGTTTTGTCGTGGATTGAGCCGGCAATGCTGACCCGTTAAGACTGGGGCGGCACTTGCTTGGAGAGTGCACATGCACACGCACTTGGTGTGTTTGCCGTTGACCGGCCATGCCCATAGACGAGAAAGCCGGAGTGCATTTTTCTTTCCTCTGAGTAGATATAAACCACGTCTATCTGTGTAACGGAAGACATGCCGTCAGCGCGCATGCATGATAGCAGGGATGCCAAACGACATGTTGAGATGCCCGCCAACAGGCGGCACTTGGGTTCTAGAGCTGTTGTCGCCGTCCGATTATACTGGTACTCGGCAGCGCGCACACGGAACTCACCCAAGTACTACGCTGCCACTTGCAGGCGAACCTTATGCACTGGAAGATGGGTGACTTGCCGCTCAGGGTGGCGTCTCAGCGGGTGGGGGCGCAGAGCCAGGCTGCCGGGGGGGCGGCTGCCAGACGGAAGTTCCCATGCCCTGGCGACAGCAGAGAAGCTTGCTCACGTGAAATCAGGTACTACTGCTGTCTGTATTTATATGTTGTACTGAGGTACTATAGGCACACTTTGCCTTCCCTATAAATGTCGAGATGGGGCGTATGGTTTTCGTCGCGACCCCGCGTCTTGTATATTGGCCTAATGTCGGATGAACTGTTATTGATATTCATCTCTGACATTCCAAAGTCCAGTCCGCAACTGCAGTCTCATGCCGTATCTACCTACCTACCGTAGAGTACGTACACCAGCAATAGTACATGTTGTGTCGGCGAAGATGTCAATGCGGTCACAACTAGGGTTCGATTAGATGTTGGGAACGTTGTTAGAACTGGCGGATTAATGCTTTCCCCACCACACAGGAGTGCGATCAAAGTTATTGTTTCTGATGTCATGTTGCCTGCTGCATGCCATGAGGAGGCGTGGGCTGTGCTCCCCATTGACCGATTTCGTACCCCATTCTAAATGCACAAAACCTCATGATGACAAAAACCGTGCTGTTTGGTTGGATGGCTAGAGTGAATTCCAGGATTTGTTTGCTTCGTGTGTACACAAGTCTCACGAGACCCTCTTGGTGGTGAAAAAGAGCAGGTTCTGCAGCTGGAACCGTGCCGAACCAACGTGCAGTTGCTACCATTCTAGAGTTGCCGATGTAAGGTGTTAGCCTGGGACCCCCCCTGCCTAGGTGGATAGCAATACCGAGCTTGCCTGGACGACGCGTACCAGCACAAGATTTTGTCGACATTACCCATGCCGCACACCTCTTCTGACTAACGCCAGGCCCCGTCGTTCTTGTGCTGCTTCTTTTTCTACTGTTGCTGCCGCCGCGTTCTCAGGGGGTGCAACTTGGTAGACGAGAAGCTGTACACGCACTATCAACGTGTATTCGATGATTTGGTGCAACAGCTGCCGTCGCTAACCTCGGGGCCGGCATCAAGTGTTCCTGCGGATGTCCTCAACCGAATGCCCAGAGCACAGGTAAGTTTTTTTTTTCTACGTACTCATCACCTTTTCTTTCCAACTCTTACTAATAATCATACTATTTTAGGAGGTTGTACCCTTAACGAACCTCAGCGCCAGCCGTGGTCATAGGTGTCGTCCCTTCCCTACGTTGCTAGCCCAACACAAGTTGAGCTAGTAGATGGTGCGGTACACCGATGCCACAGTCGTACGTACGCCTGTGCTGATGGAGCTAGCAGTATAAATGAAGCTAACAATGCTGTGAAGTTATCGTCGTCAATGGAGTTGCGATGCGATGGACGGAGCGCTGTCGTATGTCAACGTACGCGGCAGGCTATCTGATGAGAGCTGCAGGCTTGTAGCACGCGATGTTAACTGCCAGGCGTACTTCAGTTGAAACTCTGAGCATGAAAGGGCCAGCAATAGGCTATGCTTGACTACAGCAGTGTTTGTTATCAAGCCATCCGACCCTTACGCAGCAGCGTTGGTGCCCACGAGCGCAAAGCGTGGGGGAAGGTGAATCTCTTCGGACACGCTGCAAGCCGCACTATCATTGTCGGGCTTCCCGCCGCCTACCGAAATAGACGCGGTAGTATCCATTCGGTCGTGGGCAGTGCGTTCTAGTTTGAATCAACACGCCGCTAAAGTTGTTATTCCCATTCTGTGCAAGAGGGTCCACCTCGTACAGGAGGTTCTAGATGCATGCAACCCTGACAGCTATCTACTACCAGGTACTAATGTTGGCATCGTATGATGCTCTTGTTTGGTTCCCAATACCTTTCATGAGTACGAACCACTCGCCGATAACCATACCCGGAGCTGCACGTCAACCACCAGAAAACCCAGTAATCGTCGCATCAACTTGTACAGCTGCTATACGCATGACATCCAGCCCCGACAAGGCGGTACGGCGCTCTTCGTTGTGCAATACTGAACGAAACCTACCGCTTGCTGTCTTTGACAGCGTAGCATTGGAGTTATGGCTCCAAGACCAGTGAAGGGCTCCAACAGAGCTGTGTTCAAATGATGATCACCTTGCAGCAACGTTGTCTTGTCATGCGACTCCAGCATCTTCAATACCTGACAAGACCCCCGCTCCCGATTTATTTTCTCGACACCTGGTGCGACGTATGTTCCAGGCATCTATGTCGAGGTTGGAGTTGGGAATATTTCCGGCGAGCTGTTTCCCCTCTAACCGCCAGGGAAAGGATGAAACCGCTCACGAGAAACTCCACAAACGTCTGCACTCCTGCGACGGTCGTCCGGCATGACTGGTGTGGGGATCGGTCGGAAATTCTAGAGCGCCTCGCGCCGTTGACTTAGCTGGCCGGGGCTCAGGATTGCCGTTCAGCTTTGAGCTACGTACCGGTATGTAGCACGTGTCGAAGAGTTAGGAATGGTGATTTAGAGCCTGCTAAGGTTCAGGGTGATGTTTTATTTTTGGTTGACTTTGTGCATTCTACTCTGTTCCTTGTCCGTTCAGGGCAAGATTTGGCATGTTCTGCAACGAATATGGATGTACGGGTTTCTTTGTTTGTCTTCGCCCGGCCATCTGATCATAGACATACACTGCTTTGGAGAAACATTGTATTAATCGGGTCGTTGATGGAGAGTGTACCCTCTTGCCCCAACGGCTATGTACATATGGATCGGTTTATTTGCCGCACGATCTTTACCTTAACATTGTGGCGTTTTGAAGTATGTATTCTTGTATAAATTGGTTGCGGCGCACATATAAGGTATCCGGTAACCAGGTAGATTTCCAATATTTTGACTTCCATATTTTGTAGTGGGTGTCATGGCGCATCGCTGGGTTCAGTTGTTGTATACATATGTCGTGCCCGGGTTGTTTTTGTTGTCGTGCGTCATGGCCTATTGTTGGGAGCCCATTGTAAAAAGTGGTGACGGCTACGATGGTTCGCACCTCGTCTTGGTATGTCTATAGCCCATTAAGATGAAGTGGTGCCGGCAGGCAGTACTACCTATTCAATAGGCCGCGTGCGTTCAAAACCGGCTTTCCCGTGGCTGCAGCTGAACTGTAACAACTTCAATGTTTCCCTTAAAACTGATACCTGTGTCCTGTTTCCAATGGGGCTCAAGATATAGCGACCAAAACATGACAAGGTGCGGCCCTACCAATTGTCTAATGGGAGGATGCACCAGCAGGACTACAATAGTAAGCATGGAACGCGTGTAAATGGTCGCCGGCCATTGTGCTTCGGGTACTGTACCTACTGTGCCTCAACAGGCTATATGATAGTCTATTAGGCTGCATTGTATGGCCCATGCTGTACGTAATCTTCGCCTTGTTTTGACACTGCTTTCCCCTCTGGTCCCCAGGAGAAAAATGTGTTCACATCTTGAAACTTACACCGGGTAAGCGGACCCCAACAGATCCGTCGCTATGTTATGTTGTCGTATGTATCCCCACACACGACGTACACAACAAGGTGCTTCGCTGCGACCCTGTGGGGATTAGTTTCCGAACCGTGGAACCGTTTTTTCGATATTCCCTACGTACACTTTCACATTGTCTCAACTCGGGTCTCTGGAGCGGGAGGAGCGGGATGATAGCATTTTTCGTTCGCCTATTGGATTAAACCACCCACCATACTCGCGCAAATGTTTCCTTCAAAGGACCTCAAAATTCTTCAAACCATCTCAAAACAATCGATGGCCATACCGTGACGGATATCGGCAGCTGACACTCGCCGCACACTATGCGAAGGGGCGTCATTCATCGCCGGAAGAGTAGCGGTATGCGGCAGCAAAGTGCGGTTCAGCAACACTCGCTATTATCGGCCTGGCTCACCGAGCTCAAGAAGAGCTAAGCTTAAATGCCACATGCTTCCCCAAACAAGGACGCGGGCAAAACAGGATGGAAGATTGCGGCGTTTGCTGGGGGCTGCGACTCTACCAGCTTCTGTGGCAGCTCTACCACCGACGCAGTGTACGCGCCCATACACGACCATACGCACGTTGTACCTACACGCCCAGCACGACGAAGTGCGTAAACCGTTTATAAGAATTGACGTGCAAACGAACCAAGTCGGTAAAACTGCTCGTAGCCAGGCCTGACAATTACGGTGTTACAACACCGTGAAAAAATGTAATCTGTGCCGCGAAAGTCAAAAGCGCGGAAGCCAGATCGTCAGCAGGAGAAACACTTTAAAACGGCGAATGTATGCTCATGCTACTCTTCCAGTGCAGAACAAGAATAGGCAATGATCCCAACGCCCGTTAGTGCTTTACAACGCGCAATGCCGGCTGGACTATTTTTATACCTGGCTTTCGGTTGGGCTTGCCGCGAAAAATAGTACCTCCGACAAATGGATGGAATTCGGTAAATACTCACAACTCACTGCCACGCAGTCCAAAACATCCAATAGAAACCTCAATCGCCACAAACAAGAATCATGGTTGGCTCGATTACTTCAAGCCTTCGTCTGCTTAAAAGACTTTCATACCAAAGGTCGGCATGGACTCGTCATTGGTGCCTGTAGGAACAACACCAGTATAGATGTTACGGGTTAAACTTCGATCCCCCAACCCGGGTGATCTACACATCTGCACAAGGAGTTCAATATAGGACAACACGCTCGCCGCGAAAGTTATTCACTCCCCCACTCTTCGTACCACTCCACCGCCAGCAGCGGCAGCAAAGGGCGGGATCATTGAGCGAGGTCTCCTCTGCACGTGTAGCGCGACTCGCAATCGAGGACGACATTGTTTATCTTTTTTCCTTTGCTTCCATGGAAGTATACATTTTACGCCCATGAATGTTTTTTTACTTTCATGGAAGTAAATTTGCACCCATGATTTTTTTTTTACTTTCATGCGGAAGTTAACATTTACACCCATAAAAAGCGAAGAAAAACTTCCATGGAAGTAAACTGACTTATGTTGAAACTTTCATGGAAAACTTTCATGGAAACAGATTGACTTATGTTGAAACTTTCATGGAAGTAATTTTCCATTAAAGTTTTTTTACTTCCATGGAAGTAAAGTTATATTTACATGAAAGTTTTTTAATTTCATGGAAGTAAATCATTTTACTTACTTCCATGAAAGTAATTTTACTTCCGTAAAAAAAGGAATACAAAATGGAAGTAAATCGACCTATTTTGTGGAATTTTTCATGGAAGTAAACCGTATGTACTTCCATGGAAGTAAAAACACTTACATGGTTCCGTGGAAGTTTCTGCTTGAAGAGGGCCTTCGGCCACTAGACAAGTCTACTCGTGGTTCCGCACTGCGCGCTACACGGTTTTATTATCAAGTTTGTAATTGGTCCAAGTTTTGGTATTCGGGATGGGCCCACTTCGGGCCGGACGGTGTACCAACTGGGAGCAGGGGGTGAATCCATGCACTCGCTTCAAGGTTTTACTTGCAGTAAAACATTATTTTACTTCCAATTTAATCACCTGGAAGCAAAAACAAAATCACGGAAGTAAAAAAAGCTTTCATGGAAGTAAACTTTTACTTCCACAAACATCCATGGAAGGAAGTAAACAGTGGAAGAAGTAAAGCATATATTTTTACCTCCATGGGAGAAGTAAAAAAAAACTTCCGTGGAACTGAATTTCACTTCCACAATAAAAGTAAAAAAAAATCGTGGATTTACTTTCATGGACTTGTTTTTAGTTCGGTAGCTTTTATGGAAGTAAAAACTCAAAAGTCAAATAATTTGGTAGATCGGTTTGACGGGAGGAAAAAATCACGGCCAGGCGAGGGACGGTTGCTGGCGGTTAACCCCTTCAAGCACGAGTGAGTGTAGATGCCGCAGAAGCAAGGGTTCCGGGGCATTGTTTGGTCATCGATAAAGTACAATAATACGTCAGCGTATGATATGATACAACGTTCACATGCTCGGCGGCATACCTTCAGCCGCATGGTTGCTACCGTGAAAGCTGGAAGCATGAAATAAAGTGTTCGGTTCTATTGCATATTTTTGTGTACGAGGTTTCCACTCTGCGTCGACTATGGTGCCGACGTACTGAAGAACATTCACCCCCGCGAGGAAGATAGGTGCGCACCGCAAATAATAACCTTTCGTAATCACCGGGAGAAAAACAGCAACGAACGGTACATAAACATAAGCTATGAGGGTCACATCGGGGCAATTTTGTTTGGCGTGCACCTTCTTCGCAGTTCGGCCAAGGAAAGACAGCACTGCTGTACGTCGTGTGCGACAGCGGGATAACCGATCACCAAGATCACCAGCACAACGGAATAACCATGCACCAGTACCACCAGTAGCAGTGCCAAATATAGGTCTACTACTGCTGCTGTAGTACCAGTACCCAAGCAGTACCACGTAATATGTGTACCCTGGTAGTCGTTAATTCTCAGAGTTTGGCACACGCTTAGACTACTATGAATACTACAATACGTAGGGGTGCCTGATCATGATGATGCCCCCCCCCTTTTCAACTTGCGACACTCCCGGGATTTCAAGCCAACCAGGGGAATGTCTTCGTATGTCTCGGAAAGATCATGATCACCAGATCTACGAGTACCTGTAGATCATCTACGTAGATCCTAACCTGCCGTTGTGTGAGAGGTGAGAGGTCGTGCAAGCAAGTTTTAGATCCAACCCAGGAAACATGCACTGCACATGCTGCACACGACATGTACTGCTGTAGACCATGTAGAATGTACGGGTCCCACCCGGCCACACGAGCTACAGCTGTATACAGCAGTAGAACATACAAAATCGGGAATGTGACTGCCTTGGTTGCCTTGAAATATCTACACCATGAAGCTGCATGAAGTGGGAATCGATTATCACCCAAGCATGTGCCACAGACGCTACAGCAAGCACCAATAAAGAGGTTCCTACCCCCGAACAACATCGATATGACCTGCCATCCGTATGGCGTTCCC
The DNA here is from genome assembly GCA_008828725.1 of Saccharina japonica. Classification (NCBI taxonomy): domain Eukaryota; class Phaeophyceae; order Laminariales; family Laminariaceae; genus Saccharina; species Saccharina japonica. Next base: position 1,229,887 of record MEHQ01004020.1, read on the forward strand.
TGTCTTAGCTTTTCCTGCCTGTTCTCGGCCGTGTTTGTTCTGCTCTCTGCATGCCCTGCTGCACTCAAGCCCTAATTTACTGCTGTCCCAGGCGGTCCGCGACAATGATCACCAGGCCGGTCGGCCGGTCGCGAGGCCTCCTGCTCGAGGTGGAGGTTTCCATAAATACGGTTTTGCATGTCTGAAATGGCAAGCTGCAGGCTGCAGCCGTGCAGCCAGCCAGCTCGTGTAACTCGGAGCTACAGCTTGCAGCTCACAGCGATCCTCTCGCAGACCTGCAACCAGACAGCGTTTAGGCGCATTTCAAGGGTGCCCCAAGGATCAACAGATGTGGTGTCTTCAAGGAAGGAAGCTCACGCGAGCAACGGTGAGTTTGTTTGAAAACACAAGACCGAAGCTAAGCTTGGCGCGTACTCATTGCCTAGCCGCGGCAGGAGGTGGTGTTGTTGGCTCGTCGCCGAATTATATTCCATGGTCACAGGAGAGACTCCGATTCTACGATAGTCAGCCAACTCGAAAGGGGTTCCAAAAACAAGTAACATGGCAGCGGCAGCAGTAGCAGCAAAAGCAGCAGCAGCAGCAGCGGCAGATGTATGTACGTAGCAAAAGTATAGCAGCACAGCAGCACAGCAGTAGAAGAGAGACAGCAACAGGGATCACCCCTTGCCTTCCTGTGCACCGGCGTGCAGCGGGGTGCTCTTGGTGTTATTCAGCGTTCGTGCTACGAGTATGATGTTGCTGTTTGTTCAACAGCAGTAGCTAAGCCAGCAGCATCAGCAGCAGCAGTCACCTCTAGCCTTCCTGCGCAACACTGCTGTGCAACGGCGCACAGCTGGGTGCTCTCGGTGGTCAGTGGTCTGTGTTAAGTAGTGTTGAGCAGCAGTGCAGTAGAAGCGAAAGCAGCAGCACAGCAGCAGCAGCAGCGATCGCCCCTTGCCTTCCTGTGCAGAACGGCGTACAGCTGAGGGCTCTTGGTGTTCATCGCTGAAGCTGTGCTGCTGTTTGTTTTGTGCTTTGGTTTGTGCTCTGGCTTGGTTTTGTGGACGTCGTACAGCAGTATATACATACGCTTCAGGAAATCGGCTCCAACTACTCATACAGCAGACAGCAGTACCCGGATGGGGTCCCTGTTATATTATCGGTTTGTGAAAAAGCCTAAAAACGGTATACCTTCGTTGGTGGACCACGGACGTTTCACGCTTCACGAAATCGGTTTCGAGCCCATTTTTTTTTCTTCTTTGGCCATCCGAGGTCCATCCCATTTATTATCTTCGCCCGTCTTTTCTCTCTCCCTCTTTAATAGCCGTAACTCAGATCCGGGGTCACGAAGTAGGCTCCTCTCCCCCCTCCCCACTACGGTACGGTACGTGCCTTGCATTTTTTATCGCGAAAATATTTCAGCATTTTCTTCCCTCGTCGACTCGCGTCGAATTCCGCTTACCCACGGCACACGAAAGCGCTCTCAGCAATTGGTTCCTTTTTATTTTTGCAAATGAAGTCAAAATCTCACGACGACCGTTGTGGCATTCGAACTGGGGTAAATACTAGTAGCATTTTAAGCCCACGGCCGACGCTGCATAGGCTTCAACCAGCTCGAAAGGAGTCTCTGTTTTTTTTTCGTGGGTTTGCGAAAAAGCCTAAAAACGGTATACCTGCTACAGTAGGTGGACGTCGTTCGCTTCAGAAATAGGTTTCAGCGAGCCCGAAACGGGTTCCCAAAAAAAAGGCGCCGGGTAAGTTAGAAACTCGCATTCACTCGTATTTATTGGTGCTTAGGGCGTGTCTTAACCCCCTCCAAGGTGCATGGGAACAAGAGGAACGGAACGAGGCTGTTCTTGGTCGTTCGTTCCGTTCCTGTGAGATTGGGTACACACAGAATCCTGGGCCTCGCCAGCCGAATCCGCACGAACGGTGTCTTTTGGCACATGGCTCGATACAACACGCATGTTCGTTCGCAATTGGTGTCCACGTCCATCTCTCTGTGTCGTAGTTTTGTGACCACATAACTGGTATCTCTCTAGGATGAAGAATCGGCACAGACACTCTGGGTGTGCTGGATGTCGACGGGTAGAAAGGACGGTTTGATATCAACAACACACACACGTCCATCTTCGGTCTTCGGGGTGTCCATCAACATCAAACAATACATTATTTGTTCCCGTTCGGTTGGGCCGTTCGGTCCTCCTGAACAAGATAAAGGGATCAAACACTTGTTCATCCTCTTCCTAGACAAGCGTTTTTCTCGGGCTGCAGTGAATCCATTCGCGTTGCGTACCCGATCAACACCGATTGATCCGGCAAATAATATCCCATTCCGTTCGTGCCAAGCCCTCTGGAGGGGGCTTAAGACACCCTGAATACTCACAAGAACAATATCTACTCTTGCTGATACTTGCTGCGTGCTGGTCTCCGTGCTATGTCTGTGTATTTACATCAAGTAGTATGTTATTACCCAATCGAAGAAAATGGCGAGCGGCGTGACTTGTATGGTTTCATCGTTTTATTTTGTTTGGTGCCTCATTTTGAATGGACATCATGGAATCATGGGTCAGTAGTGTCGCGAACCGAAAATGGAGATGGACTCGGTCGTTTTTTTTTCGGTTTTTCACCGAAAAATCGGTCGGTTTCGGTCGGTTTAATAAACAAAAACGAAAAAAACCGAAACCGAAACCGAACATTTCTCGGTCGGTTTTTCGGTCGGTTTTCCGACAAAACTAGATAAATGGTTAACATTTCGAAGGGTTCGGGGCGCACGTGTTGGCCTAATGTGACGAAATGATCGTGGTGTGGTGTCAATTGGCCCTCCTGCAGTACCTGCGTCTGCTGCGCCACTCACGGTTCAGGCCGACATACACATTTATTTATAATGTGCAGCCGACAATAGCTACAGGTACAGCGTAGTTGCTACAATATAACAATTGTAGGATAGTATTTTACGGGGGCACGAGGGCACTCCTGATGCAGTCTAGATGCTATGAATGATGTATGATAGATACACCTTGCAGCGTACAGCTAACCCCAGCCGTGTCTCTTGTAAAGAACACAGTTCGATTGTCTGCAGGTCACGAAGCCTGCCGCCGCCTTTGACGCTGCAAGTCGACCACCGAGAGGCTTGCTCACAACCTTCACGGTATCATCGCCTGAGCTCTCCACTTTCACCTGCCCTTTGCCTGCACTCGCCTCTGCCTCCGGCTCAAAGTCAGAATCAGCACTGCGTCTGAACCGGGCATGGTTATCTTTCGCAGTCTCGCGACGCACTGTGCCTTGTGCCCTGTGCCCTGTGCGACTGTTGCTGCTGCTGCTGCGGACTGTGTGCTATATGCTGTGTGCTGTGTGGTGTATCCATGTGTCCATGATATGACATAACGGGGTTTCCATGTAGATATGTAGGTGTTATTGGCTTAGGGGACGGGGAAAACAAAACCGACCGAAAAAAAAACAGTCGGTTTTTCGTTCGTTTTATTTTGGCAACCGAAAAACCGAAACAAAACTGTCGGTTTTCGGTTCACATCACTGTGGATCATGGACGCTCGTGGGCCATGGACCATGGGCCACGACGATTGATCATGATTCACATCAGATAGACGAACGACGAGCTGACCCACTCCGCTTTCTGGCGATTCCATCCAATCAATAGTCACAGACACAGCTGGGCGGGGCACGGGTATCGAATCGAAAACAAATCTCTTGTACTTACTCGTTTCGGTATCGAACAGTACTACCTGGTACTGTAGTATGCATTTTTCTCCACTCAATCTCCACTTGTCGTGCCACTGAAAAAATACCAATCGTCGAAATATTTCCGGGTACCCGGGTACGCGGGTACCCGAAGCTAATGCGGGTACCTGGGTACCCGGTCGTCAACGTGCAATACTCGGCGGGTAGGGTAGGGTCCGGCCTCATAAATATGGCGGTTATCGTGGCGGGTACCCTAACCCCAAGTCAATCTCTAGTGCTGACATCGCTCCTGTCTACAACAGTAATAAGAAAGTGTAGCTGTCGCTACTAGTAGGAACTCGCGCAGCAGGATATTTGTTTTTTTGTAACTGTCGTCAACTTGTGTGCGTTATGTGATGATAAAAATCGAAAACTAAATCCACAAACGTATCAAACGTACCATACCAAGCTCATAATACTTGTACGTACGTATGCAACTTCTACACGAGTAATTAATTGCCGCGGTTGATCACACCGCAAATCCGAGTCCGTCAATCACACCCCACCCCACCAGCCACCGTCGGTCTTCCTGCCGCCGATCACACCCCACCCCACTAGCCACCGTTGAACTGCCCTGCAGTCGTTGAGCGGTCGCCCCTAGCCTCTCTGCGCTTCGACATACAACTGTGCTAAAACCTCCGATACAGCAGTAGTAGCAGGTAAGCAGGTAGGGCTGATCTTGAACGCCTACAGTAAGTTCGGAGAGGTTGTTGTAGGAGATATCGCACAAATTGAAGGACACGGGAGAGCAGCAGAGCACGACAGGTATCCCATCGAGCCGTTCCCTTCCGCGACACTACTGGGTGCGCACGGCATCGGCGGCGGCTGTCCTTCACCCTTCTGCCAGCACCCGAATAAGAGGGGTTCATGCAAATCTCGACCTCCAAATGCCTAGAGGTCTACCCTTGAACCTGGTACCCGGTATCGTATACTGTAATACACGCTGAGACGAGTACCATTACATCAGTACACAACAACCCAGTCGATGTTTTTCAACGTGTTTATATTTTTACGTTTTTACGTGTAATACCTTCATGGCACCGAGCATTGCTGCGGCGATCACCAGAGCTCTGTTGAAACCTTCAAGGCTTGAAGGTTTCACACAACGGTTTCTGCTCGGTCTGTACATACATATATGGTACGTATCACTAATATTTAGGTTCATCCTGTCGTTGCTGTGCGTAGTCATACTTCGTATGATGAGTATCACGAACATATAGGTTCATGCTATCGAAGTATTACACTCAGCTATTAATAGTAAATATGAGTTTCGACGAAATCCTCGATCTCACGGCTGTTTTTTTTTTAGGTATAGGTTCATGCTGTCGCTGCTGTGGATAGTGACACCCTTTTGTTAGCTTGCTGGCGGTGCGAGTAGTCTATCGTTTATGCGTGTATACCTTAGTGTCTAAATTGGAGTGCATAGGTCTTGCCCCTTCGTACGACTACGGATTAATCTCCGTAGAAGCCCACGTGTCTTGGATGAGACTGGATCAAATAAAACAATACAGTTCATTTGCGTTTATTTCGTTTTGTTTTTTCTCTGTTTCACAGTCTGTGACCACAGAATTTATATCTCTCTAGAATTAGGAATCAGGACAGGCACTGGGTGTACTGATGTGGTTGGGTAGAAAGAACGGGTTTAATGTGAAGACAACACACACACAGTACCAGTTTACACACGTACACGTAAGGTGCTAAATACCTGGCTGCCTGTATCTCACGCGCCGTCTTCGACGTCTGTTTTTCTGCTCCTGGCGTCATTTGCTATACGCGTGCGCGTTTTTCGTGCATGCGTAGAAATCATGCTTGGCGGGAATAGCCACTGCCCTTGCCTTGCTTTCGGCCTGGCTGTTTTTTGGCAGCGGGCGTACAACCGGAAGCACAAAGCATATGTGAGTGCGTTCTTCTATTTATACTTTCAGTACTACTCTGTGTCCGTTTTATTTCGGAAGCCATGTGCCAAGCTTTTTTTTGTATATTCTCTGGTCTACGTAAGGACGCGGTATACGCATGCGGCAAGGCCGGTTATTCGTCGAGGCTAAACGAGGTAGAGGTATGTATAGCCCTGATATGCATACAGTTATGTTTCTTCACCTTGCATACGCAAACGAATGGAAAGTTAGGCTCCTACAGCTGCAGCTGCAACAGCAGCTTTGCTTGACAGCCAAGCTGAAGGCTTCCATCGCTGAGGGATGCATCAACTACTGCTGTACTACTCAAATCCAAAAGCAGCCGCCCAACCACGGCACACCGTACAACAGCAGTGACGCAGCAGCAGACGCGCTTCAAGCTTTTGTCTTCGTGAGTGTGTGAGCAGTGCTCAGCAGGAGATCCAAATATGACCACTTTTTTTCCACATTATTTACGTCCAATGCAAAAATCAAGCACACACCGTCGAACCTCACCATATGTCGAAGACTGTACGAACCCTGCAACGTAACTGTGTTTTTGCCAAAAGAAAAACGGCCAAGCGCTTTGCCTTATTTGAAAAACTTGAAGTACGCACTGAAGCACGGCCACCGGGTGTACCTCGAGGTGGTTTGCGATCAAACAAGCCTCGGGTAAGCGCAAGCTGCCCGCTTCTGCATGAGCTGGGCTCGTGGAAACCAGTTATGTACAGGTCTCGCAAGTGATGCAAGCGATGACAGACAGCACACAGAAAATCAGACAGACGAATGAAATAGTGGAAGGTTGTTCGCACCTCTGTACTAGAATATAGAGAGTACTACAGTAGTAGAGAGGTGAATGAGGCAAAGCGGCCTCATACTTGCAACAGCCCGTGTGCGTTCGGAAATACAAACAAACGAAAAAACAAACAAACGAAATCCCGCCGCACTCAAAGCACGCCACTAAATCCACAGCAGCCCGGCGACCGAGACCACCTCGAGACGGCGAGCGAGGACACACGTCGCACGCGTTAGCCCGTACTCGCCCGCTTCCATAGGTCGCGGGTTTGTGGAAATTGGCCTCGTACAGCTGTCGCAATCAGTGATAATGCCATAGAACGTAGACAGACAGTGACAGAGTAATAAAGTAATGGGAGCCTGTGCGCACCCCGGTACGAAAAGGCTGATTTGCCTACAGGCAAAAAACGGCCTCAATGCTATTAGAGAGGTAAACGAGGCAACGCGGCTTCATAATTGCAGCAGGCCGTGTGCGTTCGAAGAAAAAAATAGCGAAAACATGAAAATTGAAATCCCGCCGCACTCTAAACACGCCACTAAATCCACCGCAGCCCGGCGACTGCGACCACCTCGAGACAGTGTACGTCTAAACACGTCCCACGTGTTAGCCCACACCCGCCCGCTTCCATAGATCCCGGGTTTGTGAGAATCGGCCTTATACTGCTCTCGCAATCAGCGACAATGCCATAAAACACAAACACAGACAGTACAATGCACACAGTAGACAGATAAAGTAATTAAATTAAGGAAGCACGTACGCACCCCGGTACGAAGAGGCGTTTTTGCCTGATAGGCCAAAAATGGGCTTGCCTCATTCTAATAAGTTGAGCTGCTCACGGCAGCACGACCACCGTGGCCAGCTCGAGACAGCTTGCGATGAACCAAGCGCCCCGAGTTAGCGTAAACTCGCGGGTTTTGTTGAAATGGACGTTGTAAAGGTCTCGGGACCAATTATGTAAGCGACGACAGACAGCAGACAGACATACGCACCCCGTTACTATTTAATACCAGGTACCAAGGTAGTACATTATGAAATTGCCTCATACTTGCAGTAGGCCGCGTGCGTTCGAAATCTAAAAACCAAATGCCTCCAAAACACGCAGCAACAAGACCACCAAAACCACTGCAGCACGGCAGTCGCGGCTAGCTGGAGACGAATTGCTTTGCGTATACTGCACCATAAGTAATTTGTACATTTTGTTGATTGCTTTCCAGAAAAAAATACAGCATACATTATATACACAATGATACGCCTGGCTTAATGTTATACGCACAAAACAACTAAAACACAGATTGTGGGCATGGATGTGTTTGGTGTTATAGCAAAGATCAGCCGGGCTTATCCAACAAGCACTCTGTTGGCTAAGCGCCCGCGTGCCTCACGGTGGCCTCGAAGGCATTGGGCAGTGCTTAATGCCTGGGCAAAACGAATAGCAACTGATGAGACGGCGGATACAGCGGCATGGTCGGTTTGAGATGGCTGGGAGGCGACCGCACAGGCAGCGAATCTGTAGCTGCTTCATGAGTGCTCGTGCTTGTTGTGAAACGGCAAAATAAATACCTCGTCCGCGTTTGTTTGCTTTCTGCTGCTGCTACGTATCTGTTGTCGTTGTATAGTCTCCTCTTTGTGGCAAGAGATTGACCTTCTTGGCCGCCACCATTTCTCCTGCATCGATTTTATGGGTCTATCTCTACTTAAAAGGATTGACTATCCTTAGGGATCTGCTGCTACTGGAAGTTCATCCGCAGGTAGCGGGACGGGCTTCCGTGCTGTACGACTATAAGTATAGCGTTGCCGTGTGCAATCGCGGTTATAGTATACCTGGTACCAGGTATACTCGTACGGACACGTTCAAGCTATACGAAGGGCTATCTAGTTTCTCGTACCTTTTATTGTACAGTATGATATCAGCTATCTAGCCGCGCTAGCCCGTCTATTCCGATGATGTCCTTGACATTTGTGTTCGTTTTGATTGGTTTGTCGATGATGGAGAAACATAAAGCTAAGAACCACCACGACCACTTAGTTTGGCAGGAAACAACAAAAGAACACCCCTAGCTGTGCTGTGCTCTGTCTAGGCCGTGCTGTAGTCTGATGAGGTCCTATCGATTGGCGAATCAGCGGGCTTGCAGTAGTACACATGCTCGAATGCTTGGCAGACGCAGCTCAATGTGGACTCGTATTGTCGCAGTCGTATGCGATTCGGGCTACTATGAAGTACCTTGTATTTTCGCGGCCAGCTGAAAGTAATGTTTCCCATTTGGGAGGTTTTGGGGTATATGTGGTATGTTTGCGACACCTGCTGTCTTGCCAAATATGCTTGACGTTGAATATTTCTCCGTATTCTCTTAAACTACAGCACTGGTATGATATATGCGTACCGAGTGCCAGTCCAGACTTATTTTCGGTAGGAGTGCACCTCGCACAAAATAGTTGAGGCAAGAACCCTGTTATCGGTAGAACCTTAGCTCAGCGGGGAGAGGCGACTGCAGAGCAACGTTCTTCGCCCACGAGGCCTTCGGGTACTGGTAGGAGAACTCTCCCTGATCGTTTGTCTTGTATATGCCTTATCCTTCATGCTCTATCCTCTACCCTGCTCCGCGTGTGTCTTGTATATGCCCTGCGCTTTCCAGGGAGAACACGGTCGAGACTGTCGCACTCCGAAGCCCTGGAGAGACCGGCCCCGACCTTGGTGGCGGGTGTGAATTTTGCGACAAAGACAAGAAGGATGGTGGTTTGGTGTTCATCAAGTCCTTCAAGACGGGGAGCACAACGCTGGCCACATACATTGCACAGGTGCGACACCGCCCACTCAGCTTTATAGCCTGCAGCCGCAGTATGATACCAACGGAACGCCTTCCACGCGTTGACGTCACCATTTGGTACCTGTGCCTGTGCGGGCAAACGTTTGTTCCAACAACTTGATGTTGCTACGAATCCGATGGTTGTGGTAGTGCGGGATGTTCCGTATCCCGAGTGTGACTCGCTTCTTGCATACTTGCTTGCGAATGCGAGGCATATAGCAGTACCTTGGCTTAGAAGAAATATCACCATCTGCGGACGCCGGCCATGGTGTGTCCGGGCCGGCCGACACAGGCTGGCTGCGGCCGCGTGACCTTGAGGTAGCTATCAAACTGTGTTTCTAGGAGTAGTACACTGGCCAGTATGGGCGTTGTAAGGGGGGCTTTGCACCAACCGCTGATGTACCGGCGTGGGAGATCACGGAAGACATGCGATCACACTGAGGGGTAACAGTCGCGCAGGAACTGGAATTTGTCTAGCCTCGTGGGCTCTTTTAGTCTCCGTCACTTTCACCGACAGGGTTGTGTGCTGCTCTAACGGAAGACTGGCATGTTTTTGTTCAACGTGGTATTGCTCCATGCCCCAAAGATTGGCGACCACAGGCGGTCGTATTTTCTGCACCCATTAGCCACGGGCTGGTTCGGACAAAGGGAGCTCGAGTCACGACGCGACCAAGGCGAGCGGTATGACATCAGCAATCGACACGTAACGCCCTACACTCCCTACGACGTGCTGGAGGACCTGGTCCCTGGAGCACAGTTTGTGACGTTAATGCGTGACCCTTTGGAGCGCTTTCTGTCACTTTTTGATTTCAAATGGGAGCTGAAGGAGCTATACAAGGTTCGTCTTTCTATACGATATGGCCACTTCTCAAAGGCGTGCAGGCACTGTCGCCTTCACTGCACTGATAGGTTCTAAGCCGGTCGCCCCGGTGGTCTGCGTAGTGGTTAACCTCTTAGACCACCACACTTGAGGTCGAGGAATTGAGTCTCGGTTCGGGTGTTTTTAATTACCGGTATCAAATAACATGAACTGTCGAGAGCACCTATTCTGGCGTGGGTAGGCACAATGCGACGCGAGTCAGTTGCGCTTCGGTTTGGTTCTCGTGGTTGCAACGGTTGTTCCATCTGTTGTGGGTGGTGGGACAGACGAAGTTATTGCAGGCAGTTATGTAGCAATGAAGCTCCAGACTTGAGCTGGGAACAGCACCAGGTACGCAAACACTCTTTGCACGGCACCAACCTCCCAATATATTGTATCTCACGATAAGTTTGCTGCACTGCTTTCGCTAACATGCGCAAATATAGATGCTACGATCACTCATTGGGATAATACCTGTCTGCGGTTGCCTTGAATTGCTCCACACGACGGTACTCTTTCCTCCTCCCGCGCACGCGTTGTTTTTGTGGCAATCGTTGCCAGCAGTGATTCCATCGGCAGAAGTGATTCCGTCAGCAGCAGCGTTTCCTCCACCTGCGTTCGCATTGTCATCGCCATTGTAACTATCTTATAGCCCTTCTCTTGATGCTGTCGGACCTTCTCTTGTACGCGATCGGCGGTGATCCTCCTTGCGGGGTCCAGACGCCGCACGCGATAATCGCTGCAATCCGAGCCGGGGAGCTTCCTCAAAGTGACGCCAGACAGTACTGCAACCAGATGGCGTGGCTTTTGTCTGGAAAGGACATCGATTACACCAACGTCGTCGACGAAACCGAGGTCGACAGGTAGATCCCACCGCGCCGTGATTGACTGCTCGTGAAGAATCGCGTACTGGAGGTGGTTGTGTGTCGCCACTCTGTGTTACGGTGCATCTGTGACCTGGCCTGCAGTAGAACATACCAGGTAGCATACCAACAGCAAAATACATTTTTTCCTGGTACTCCGTTGGGCAGATTTTGTTAACTCGTAAAAACGAGTCGGAAGCGGCAACGGTTGGCTGGTAGTGTGCTCGAGTGTTCGATGGTACCGGTAGACTCTCTATATATGGGACTGGTACACTAAGGCGATATTCGTGGTGTGCTCACTTTATTATCTCGAGCAACTTTGGAATGATCTGCGCGATGTCACCCTTCGTCCGCGGAGGGTCCTTGTGCCTTCCTGCACTGCCCTCTTGTTTTATCTGCGCGCCTGAGTGATCCCGATACGATCTGCATCGCATCGCCACTTCCAATAAATCTGACCGCGTCTGTCCGTTCCTTTCGTACGTGAGGAGCTATTTGGACTTGCTGCGGAACACCCGGTCGGCTTGATATAAAACCGTTGGAAACCCGTTTGACAGGATTGCCGACGAAGTAATCGCAGAGGCCAACAGACGCAACGTCACGGTGCTCATGACCGAGAGGATGTCCGAATCCATTGCAGTCCTGGTGGGTCTGAGCGAAATCTCTGCATTAACGGTTCGATAAGTTCCTTGAGCAATATGGCGTGAAACCCAAAATGGACACGTTCACCACTGCCATAACTATTACCATACCGGTAGTTGTGTACCTGGTATACAACTACTGCAGTACAGATGTATTACAGATGTACTGTAGTACAAAGATGTAGATATACCGCGGAAGGTAATCGAACTCCAAGTTCGAAAGCACGACAACCCATCGGTTCCACCCGGTACTTTCACCACGCTGCTAGAGCTACGGCAGGTATTTCCGATGAATCCGGTCGTACGGATACGAGAGTATTGCGAATGCGGAAGGGTTTGCCGTGGATAGGGTGGGCACTACTGACCTTCAAAGCACTGGTGCAGTACTGGTGCAGCTCTTACCTGGGGGGCGCACATGCATTAGGTGTGGTTGCCGTTGACCAGCCACGGCTGTAGACTAGATAGCTCGAGTTTTTTTTCTTCCCTTCAAATAGATGCAAACTACGCATACCTGTGTAACGGAAGAATTGCCGGCAGCGCGCACACCCGATCCCCGGGATCCCAAACGATGTGTTGAGGACGTCCAGCAATAGGCGGCATTTTTGGAAAATGGGAAGTTTTACTTCTAGAGCTGTTGTTGGCGTTGAATAATACTCGGTGGCGCACGGAACTCACGCTAACACAACGTTTATACTTGCAGGCGAATCTTATGGATTGGAAAATGGACGACATGCAGCTCAGGATAGCGTCTCAGCGGGTGCAGGTGCAGAGCCAGGGTGCCGGGGCCCCGGGTGCCAGGCAAAATTCCCCTTGTCCCGGCGACAGAGGCGGTTGCTTACCTGAGATCAGGTATTGCTGTGTGTATTTCTATTTTGTACTGCAGGTGCTATCTGCACATATCGCCCTCCCTATGTACTGGTGTGTCGAGATGGAGCACAGGGTTTTCGTCGCGAGCTCGCGGCTGTAGAATGGCCTCACGTCGGATGACGATTGCTCACCTGAAATCAGGTACTGCTGTGTGTCTATATTTTGTGCTGCAGGTGCTATATTATTTTGTGCTGCAGGTGCTACCTGATTTTGTGCTGCAGGTGCTATCTGCAAACTTCACCTGCCCTGTATATGTCGAGAGAAAGCGTCTTCGTCGCGATCTCGCGTGTGCAGAATGGCCTCATGTCAGATGAGCTAATAATTTACTCTGGGATTTCAAAGTCCAGTCCTCGACCGCAATTCCATGCCACATCTACCCACCGTACGTACACCAGCAATGGTACATGTTGTGTCGGCGAAGGTGTCAAGGTGGTCACAAGTAAGACATCGATATAGATGTGGGGAGTGTTGTCTGGAACTCTGGTAGATTGATGGTTTTGCCCACCATACAGGAGTGTATTCATGGTTCTCGTTTATGATGTCATGTTTCCTGATGAATGACATGAAACGGGGTGGACTGTGCTAATCATGAACTGATTTAATGCCCCATTTTGGGTGCGCAAGACTTCCTGACACCAATAGCGCTGTCTAGTTTGAAGGCTAGGATAAATTCTAGGACTTGCTTGCTTCGTGTGCACTCAAGTCCCACGAAACCCTGTTGGTGGTAAAAAAGAGCAGGTTTAGCAGCTCGAACCGTACCGAACGAACGTGCGGATGCTGCCATTCTAAAGTTGCCGATGTGAGGTGATAACGTCGGATTTCCCCCTGTCTACGTGGATAGCAATACCGAGCTTGCGTGAGATACACCAGTACAAGCGTCTGACTGTTGACGTTACCGCACACGCACACCTCTTCTGACTGACGTCAGGTCCCGTCGTTCTTGGGCTGCTGCTTTTTCTACTGTTGCTGCCGCTGCGTTCTCAGGGGGTGCAACTTGGTAGACGAGAAGCTGTACACGCACTATCGACCTCTATTTGACGATTTGGTGCAACAGCTGCCATCGCCAACCTCGGGGCCGGCGTCAAGTGTTCCTGCGGATGTCCTCGATCGAATGCCCCAAGCAGAGGTACTTTTTATTTCAGCATCACCTTTACTTTCCAGCTCAGCTCGTACTAATAATATTGTAGGAGGTTGCATCCTCGGCGGCCTTCTGCGCCAGCCGTGGTCATAGCTCATATGTGTGCCGTCCGTTCTCCCCCCCCGGTACGTGCTAACATATACACCTTGAGCTACTAGGGGTATGTAGATGGTGATATCGGTACCACAGTCGTAAATGTGTGCTGACGAAGCTAGCAGTGTGGACGAAGCTCAACAATGGCGTGAAGTTACCGTTGCCGGTTGCCGACGGAGTTGCGATGCGATGGAAGAAGCGCTTTCGTCTCTCAACGTACGTGCCAGGCTACCTGATGAGGGCTGCAGTCTTGTAGCAGGCGTTGTGAACCACCAGGCTTACTTCGGGGAGAGCTCTGAGCATGGAGGGGCCAACAATAGCCGATTATTGACTACGACAGTGTTCGTTATCAAGCCGTCCAACCTTTATGCAGCAGCGTTGGTGCCCATGAGCGCGAGGCGGGGGGTGGGGTGGGTCTCTTCGAACGCCCTGCAAACCGCACTGTTATTGTCGGCCTTCCCACCTCCTACCAAACCATACCTGGTATGCGGCAATATCCATGGAGTCGTGGGGGTACAGGGTTTTGCGGTTCGAATCGACACGCCGCAAAAATGTATTTGCCTTTTTTGTGAAAGAGGGACGACCTCGTACCTGATGTTTTAGATACATGCAAGCTGCAAACTGTTTTCCACGACATATTATAGGGGCACCATATAAAGCTCTCCTTTGATTCCCAATATTCACATCTTGCCATGCATGCCTACGAACCATTCGCCGATAAAACATTTCCGGAGCTGCACGCCAACAACAATACAACAGTACTTGACGCACCGTCCTGTACAGCTGCGACAGACATGATATGCAGCCCCGACAAGCGCTACGGCACCATTCGTTGTGCAACACCGAACGAAGCCTACTGCGTGCTGTTTTGACCGCATAGTGTTCGAGTTATGACCCCCAAGACCAGTGAATACCAGTGAAGGGCGCCAATAGACCTGTCTTCAAATGATGATCGCCTTGCGGTTGTATTTTTTTGTCGTGCGACTCCAGAGCCTGCAATCCTGCAATGCTTGATATATGCTTTATGTGCTCGACGCCTGGTGCGACGTGATGTTCCAGGCATCCATGTCAAGGTTGGAGCTGGGGGATTATCCGAAGTGCTGTATCCCGTCGTCCGACCAGGAAGAAGACGAAGACGAGCTCGATAATCTCTTCAAGCGTCTGCACTCATGCGACGGTCGCCCGGCGTGACTGGTGCGGGAGTCGATCGGCAATTCTAGTGCGCCTTGCGCGATTGACTTAGTTGGCCGGAGCTCAGAATTGCCGTAGTGCTCTGACCTATGTATGATAGCACGTGTTGTCGAGTTTGGCGTGGTGGTTTAGAGCGTGTTGGTTTTTACGGCGTTGATGTTTATTTCTTTTGTTGACGTTGTACATTCTACTCTGCTCCTCTTGCCCGTTTAGATAAAATCTTGGCATGTTCTGCCACGAATCGCAGTTTGGTAGTTTTCTTTCTTCGCCCCGCCATCTGGGCATCCACATAAAATCCATTGGAGGAAAATTGTATGAATCGAGTCGTTGTGGAGAGTGTACCCTATCCCCCCAACGGTGATGTACACATTTCAAGGGTCGGTTTGTTCGCCGCACGGTCGGAACCATAGCATTGTGGGGCTTTGCAGTAATTGTTCCGGAACAAATTGGTTGCGGCTCATATATTGTGTCGGTTAGCCAGGGTGATTTCCATTATTTTTGTCTTCACTCTTGTATGGTGGGTGTCATGGCCACATCGTTGGTTTCGGTCGATGTTTTTGTGGTGCCGTGTTTTTTTCTGTTCATCTTGGCTTTTTATTGACAGCCCATCGCAATATAGTGGTTGCGGGTACGAGTATTTGCGCATCATCTTGGTAGGTCTATTGACCATTTAATTTAAGTATTATGGCCAGCAGGCAATACTGTTTCTAACTAGTCCTCGTGCGCCGGCTTTCTCGTGGCTGCAGATGAATGGTAAAAACTTCACTGCTTCCCCTTAACCCTGTTGCCTGCAGTGTTACCTCTTATCTCTTTCAATAGGGTCCAGGTATAACGATCAAAACTATGTCACGTGCGGCCTTACCAGCCGTCAAATGGGAGCATGCAGCAGTAGGAATACAGCAGTAGTGAGCATGCTGCGCCCGCGTAGAAGGTCGCTGGCCATTGTGTTTCGGGAACTGCACACTGATGGTACCAGGCACGAAGCGAGACCTTCGATGGCCACTTTAGCCAAGTCTTCGCATATCCCCCGACACCGAATGGCCAGAGGTGAGGCTGGCGCAAACGGCTTGTATCCGCGTCAGCTACCCCAGGCCCATGGCCGCATCTTAGAAACTAGCGCTTCGCCGATTCTTTGAAAACGATTGTGAGTCATGCGTGAGGCAAGTGAGCTCAGGCGGCTCACTATAAAGAAGGGATGCGTATTTCCCAACCTGAAATTCGTTTTTTTCCGAGAAACAGCCTTTTTCAGCTTTCCCGATTTTTTCCCCCTATTTATCTCATTCCCGGAAAAAACGTTTTTTTTGGGGGGGGGGCTAAAAGTATCACCCTCGGGTGGTCCATTGATACGTTAAACTCATGAATAATATTCGTTCAGGCCTTTGGGCAGTCAGTTTCGTTCATTTTTACTCTACATAGTAGTGGCGCAGAATGCGAGTACCTGCTGAGTAATGTTTGTTAATCGGTTTCAGTTGATCTTTCACTTGTTCGTGCCCTCGTTGGTTTCGTCCTGCAGCCGTCCATCAACACATTGTCAAATAACTGTTGCTGTAGTGCTGACAGCGATTTCTGATGTACGAATATACTTACGTATAGTATTACGCGTGGTGTTTGCAGCAAAACATGACATGTGTACGCCACATAATGGGCAGCGTTTAACCCCCCCAAAACAAAACGGAGGTTACAATTATATCTGGGAGCGTTCTGTGCCCGGGGATAGGGGTCTATGCGATAATATTAGGGTAAGGACACAGAGTATCCCTAGCCAGGCCAGCCTATTGAACAGGTACTCGTTGATACTCACGTGTGCTGTTTGCTTAGAGATAGAAGAGGAGCAGCTTTATCCCTTTTCCCCACGATGGGAGACTGAAAAAGCAGGAGGCTAGGTCGCCGTGCACCTGGGAACCCCTGGTTCCCATCTAAGATAAGCCTTCCAAGTACTACCAATACCATTTTTTTATCTGCTACCAGGTATTTACGTATTTACCGGCGTTTCCGCGCCATTCCGAAAGTACCACCACATGATTCATCTTTATCATCTGCTTCCATAGGAGAAGTAAAATGCTATGGCACAGGTTTTTACCGGCGTTTCCACATAATTCCAGCAGTACCATAGCACTAGCCCACTCGGATAAGCCGTATATTGCAGAATAATGATAAATTCACGGAAACCCCGATTCCACGAACTAAAACATGAGTCGAAGATGGAACTCCTCAAAACCCACTCCCACACCTCTGAACGGCGAGGCTACGAAGCCGACCAAGGAATGTCAAAATAAAGAAAGGTTGGAACCGAACGTCTTACAGTCATCGCACATCAACTGCCCCCCGGCTCGAGGGCGTGGGGCTTGGTAGGACGTATAAGGCCGGAAAGCTAGATACTCCAAAACTCCCCGAGACCCGGCCCAATATATTCCGAAAGCGTGTCCTGTGCCACCAGTGAGTGGCCCGATTACCCAGACCAGCCCCCGCATTGAGTGAGGGGGGGGGATGTACTTCCATGGATGGATGTAAAAAAAAAAAACACATGGAAGCAATTTTTACTTCCGCGAAAGTAAAAATCCACGTTTTGGTGATCGGGATGGGCCCGCTTCGGGTGGGAAGGTGAACCAACTGGGAGCACGGGAGGAATACATGCCCTCCCTTCCATATTTTACTTCCATCGAGGAAGTAAACATACAAATAACTTCCAATTTAATCACATGCAATTTAAAAACAACTTCCATGTTCGGAAGTAATTTTTGCTTCCATGAAATAAAATCAAACGTGGAAGTAAATTGCATTCTATGGAAGTAAAAGAACTTTCGTGGAAGTAAACATTCTTCCATGGATGGATGTAAAAAAAAGTTCATGGAAGCGAATGTTTCTTCCGCGAGAGTAAAATTCCACGTTTTGGTAATCGGGATGGCCACTTTAGGTGAGACGGTAACCAACTGGGAGCAGGGGAGGAATACATGCCCCCGCTTCCATATTATACTCCCATGGAAGTGAAAAATTGAACAACTTCCAATTTAAGGGGCCCCTTCGATGGAAAAAAAAGAGTACTTGAGTGTTGAAAATATATATATTTCGTTTTGTTTACAGTAGCAATACTCTATCTGGTATAATTAAACCATATCAGTACTCCTTACGGAAAACGGCATAGCTCCAGTTCTATTGCTCAAATCTGCGACCAACTAACGTATAGCTTGTTCCTTTTAGTCTCTAGGAGGTCGTGGGGGTCTTGGACCTGCAAGGGAGGGCAAGCATTGCTGTGTTTGCATCACGAAACGAAAGTGCTCAGCAGCAAGAGTTTGATCGTTTTGGAGCTCCTGTTTGGTATCTAAACTCTGCTGTGGCCACGTAGGACGCTACCTGCGGTCGAGCTGCTGTAGAGACTCAGGTAGATTCACCTACTAGTGCTCGGCGTCCTCGCCGAAAATCTAAGTTAAAACAGTACTAGCAGCCGGAGAAACTGCCCTTTTCCAAATTCGGCTTGGGTACCAGGGGTATGGCTAGTCGTTTTCGAGTAAGAGGCACATTTCGTGATGAACAAGGCGTCTGATCGATGCGCCTCCTGAGATACAAATGTTTAGCATAACCTCGGCTCTCTAAAACTACTCATCGGTCGGACTTCTGAGCATTACTCGTACAAATGGAGAAATGTCGTTTTCCGTTGGGAGTCATGAAAAGGTGGAAATTTGACCAGAAATAGTATTCCAACTGAAAAAAAATACGGATTTGTTTCTATTTGCTCTTATATTTTTTGCCCGAAGGGGGGCCCCCTTAATTGGCACAGCAGCGTCCGCCTCTCGAGCCAGTCCCGAGAGAAGGCTCAACTCATTGCTGGTTGAGTTCGATGGAGATGATAGAGTTTCCTATCGAAAGGCTAGCCAAGCTCTGGTGCAAGAATTCCCGAATACCCCGGATGTCTGATGTTGGACGCGTAGTGCGTTGATTATAACCGTAAGCCAAGCGCATAGCGGGGAACACACAGGTGGACACATGACAGAGGGACATACACCACCGGACAATAGACATTAGGTTTGACTTTGATCCTTCACTTGGGTGTGGTTTTGAACTAAAACCAGGTATTCCAACTTCGGCAGAAGCCCCGCTTTAGGCCTTCATTCGGCGTTCCACAAGCATGATGGCGTTCCTTTAAAGGGAATCCATCCTCAACCTACATAGTTCAAGCGGGGAGCTTCGTACAGCTTGACCCCCGATATAACGATGGTCCCGCCGCGTAGGACTGGCTACGACAGTCGCTTACGCATCACAGTATTAACCTCTGGCTCACAGCCCGCTGCAACATAATCACATCGAAGTTGAAAAACTTCCATGACAGAAAACTGTACTTCCATGAAAGTTAAAAAAACGTGGAAGCAAATTTTACTTCTACGGAAGGAAGTAAAACAACATTCGTGGAAGTGAAATTTACTTGCATGGATGTAAACAAAACTTCATGGAAGAAATGTTTACTCCCACGAAAGCAAAAATCCACGTTTTGGTATTCGGGATGGACCCACTTTAGGTGGGACGGTGAACCAACTGGGAGCGGGGGGTGAATACATGACCTCGCTTCCATGTATTACTTCCATGGGAGTGAACATTTATATACTTCCAGTTAAATCACAAGGAAGTTGAAAAACTTCCACGGAGGTAAAATCTACTAAGCGAAAAAAAAGCTGAAAGAAGATTTCACTTCTATGGAAGAAGTCGAAAAACTTTTGTGGAAGTAAAATTTACTTCCTTGGATGTAAGCAAAAACTTCATGGAGGAACATTTATCTTCCACGAAAGTAAACATCCACGTTTTGCTAATCGAGACGGGCCCACTTTGGGTGGGACGGTGATCCAACTGGAAGCAGGGGGTGAATACATGCCCTCGCTTCCATGTTTTACTTCCATGGAGATCAACAACTAATTCACTTCCAAGTTAATCACATGGAATTGATGAACAACTTCCATGTTCGGAAGTAATTTTTGCTCCCATGAAAGTAAAGCAAACGTGGAAGTGAATTTCACTTCTATGGAAGTATAAACACATTCGTGGAAGTAAAATGTACTTCCATGGATGGATGTAAAAAAAACCTACATGGAAGAATTGTTCACTTCCACGAAAGTAAGCATCCACGTTTTGGTATTCGGGATGGGCCCACTTTCGGTGGCACGGTGAACCAACTGGGAGCAGTGGGTGAATGCATGCCCTCTCTTCCATGTTTTACTTCCACGGGAATGAAAAATAATAAACTCCCAATTTAATCACATGGAGGTAAAACAACTTCCATGGAGGTAAAATTTACTTCCATGAAAGCAAAAAAATCGTGGAAGTAAATTTCACTCTTATGGACGTCAAGGCAAAATCGTGGAATAAAATTTTACTTCCATGGATGCATGTAGACGAAACTTGATGGAAGAAAATATTACTTCCACGAAAATAAAACTTAAAAGTTTTGGTAATTTGGATAGGCCCACTTTGGGTAGGACGGTGAACCAACCAGGAGCACGGTGAACGCATGTCCTCGAATCCGTGTTTTACTTCCATGGGAGTAAAAAAACATGTAACTTCCAATTTAATCACAACTTCCATGGAGGTAAAATTCGCGTCCATTAAAGACGAAAAAACGTGGAAGTATATATTACTTCTATGGAAGTAAAAAAAAACTTCGTGGAAGTAAAATTTACTGCCATGGATGTAAAAACAAACTTCGTCGAAGAAATGTTTACTTCCACGAAAGTAAAACTCCACGTTTTAGTAGTCGGGATGGGCCCACTTTGGGTGGGACGGCGAACCAACTTGGAGCAGGGGGTGAATACATGCCCTCGCTTCCATGTTTTGCTCCCATGGAAGTAAAAAATTAATTAAATTCCAATTTAATCACATGGAGGTCAATATACTTCCATGGAAGTAAACTTTACTCAAGTTTGGGTTAGCTAACCCATGGAAGTAAAATTTACTTCCATGAAAGTAAAACGTGGAAGCAAATTGTACTCCCATGGAAACAAAAAACTTTCGTGGAGGTAAATTTTACCTCGATGGAAGTAAAACAAGCTTTCGTGGAAGTAGAATTTACTTTCACGGAAGCAAAAAAAACTTTCGTGGAGGAGAAATTTCAAGTCTAAGGTCGTTTCCTATGCGGTTCGATTTCGAGCTTCAGCTTTGCATCTTTCGATTTCCCTTTTTTTAACTTGCAAATCAAAGATCGAAACAAGGGTTGTAATCACAGAGTGGCCCTGCCTGTATGACGCTATCGAGGTCAACCCCCGCCGCCACAAGTGCGACGTACAACAGGCTGGTCACCTAACTGATTCAGCAAGAGCAGGGCAACGCCTATCGTTGGCGCCGCACTGTACCACCTACAGTACTGCTCCAACTATATGGGAGGTCCTTGACCTTCCAAGCTTCAAGCTTTCACTCGTGCGATTGGTTGTCCCACTTCACAAAGTACGACTATTAATAGCACACAGTGACCACTCGTATCATTCAGAATACGAGCACACGAACACGTTCTTCATTGGCGCGCCTATGGCTGCCAGGTACACGGTTTTATCGTCTGGTGAGTTGTCATGACTATGCCCCGCGCATGTTGTGGAGGGGGATTCGGCTGTGGGCATCAGCAAGCCGCGAGCAAAAATCAAAATAAGCTTACGTCGGGCAGCATTCGCGAGCATGCGCGTATATAGATAGAGTGGGTATGATTCCACGCGCGTAACGCGTAACACCTTCTTGCTGTTTTTATCCTGCGGATCTCTACCCTATGCCTAGACTATCCATTCTGAACCACCAGCATCACCAGTCCCCACACACTCCTCACCAATCACTACAAAACAAAGCTCATTTTACAACAGATTGCTCCCCGCCGGTCTTTCTCCCCGTCTTATTTACCTTCCTGAATCGATACGAGCGTACAGCGATGGCCCAATAGACTAAAACATGATCAAAGTATCAATCCACAGCAATAACGTGGCTCAACACGTCAGTGTACCTACCGCCCACGCAGATAGCATAACTATGAATCGCTCAAGAATGAGCATTGCTGCCGCCTTCCGCCTTCTACGCCGCATTTACAGAAACAATCAGAAACAATAGCAATAGCATCACGCTGCTTGACTGGAAATAGCGATACTAAAGCAAACGCAGCGCTCTGTATACACCAACATGGGCACATCTACTGCTGTGCATTGCCATCAGAAACCATGTGCAATAACTCTACACTCTTCGCGGCAGTCTTGCTGGTGGAGACCAACCACATACACCAAAAAAGTATTTGCCCCCCCGTAAACCAACGCCCTGTTTTGAACTCGAGGGGTCTAAACCGACCACACACCAAAAACGGGGTGGGTTGCTGTGGTCACAAAATAAAACGATCGCGTGCTGCCCCCCCTTCCCCCCTCCCGCCCGGTGTGGGCGCCGCCAAAATCGCGTGTAGCTGCTTGTCCGCCCGCTTTTTAAATCCATTCCCCACCCGGTTATGGTACTACAGGTATGTTGTACCCTGGATGAAGCATCTGTTAAAATGCGCGTTGCCGCAGTTGCTCGCAACCGCTGCCGCGGCAAAGTAAATGTTGTCTATTGTTTAATAGGAGGTGATCGATAATCTCCTCAACTAGAGTGGAGGTCCTGGGCTAGTACAACCCTAGTACATGGACATATCGCTAAGCGCTACGACCGCAGCACCCTCTACAACCCCTAGAATGTATCATACGTAATGAAATTATAAAGTACAGCGCTGCACGTACCACCGTACCGATACACGGCGATGCAATAATGGTACCACCACGACACGGCACGTCGCGTGCAGCAATGAGACGTGACTATATATACGCTATACTACATATGCAGTCAATCTTGAAAGACACGTCTGCCAAAACCCGCCTCCAAATAATATGTTTATCGACGTGCGTGTCCCCGAAGCCACCCGGCCTTGCCCTTGCTCACCGAGCTCCCCAAAAGCTACACCAAAAACGGACACTGACAAAGCAGGGGAAAATAATGCTTCGTTTATCCCGGGGCTGCCACTCTACCGGCTTCCGCGGCAGCTCTACCATCGACGCAGCACTACACCACCATACACACCCTGGCGTATTGATACGCTGTCGACGAATCTTCACCCAGTACGACGAAACGCACTAATCATTTCCAAGAATTAACGTGCAAATGAAACAAGTCGGTAACGGTACTCGTAGCGAGGCCGGGATACTGTGTTACAACGCCGATGTGACACCACTCTTAGGTCGGAACTAGAAGCGGCACCTTCAGGTGAACCGCAGATTCGTTGCACCAATGCCGTAACTCCCTGCGCCGCGAAAACCAAACGTGTGCGGAAACCAGACCGGGGGGAAAAAGCAAATGGCGAATATATACTCATGCTAATCCTCCAAATACAAAAACAAAATAGACAAAAAAAACTCTCGCCCGTTAATGGTTTACAATGAGCAATGCCGGCTGCATATTTTTATACCTGACTCTCGGTTGGGCTTGCCGCGAAACATAGCACCTCTGGGTAAATTGATGGGGATCAATACTCACAACTCACTGCCACGCAGCCCAAAAAAACACCGTACCTAACCAATAGAAACCCCAATCGCCACAAACAAGCATAATCGTGCGCTCGAGCACTGCAACCCGTTTTAAAGACCTTCATACCAAAGTGGACTTGACATGGATGCCTGCCTGAACAACATAAAACTTCGACCCCCCGAGCCGGGTGATCTGCACATCTGCACAGGGGGTTCGACAAAGAACAACATGCTCGCCCCGAAATATTTGGGGTACTCCCCCACTCCCCCGCCAGCAGCGACAGTCAAGGGCGGGATCATTGAGCGAGGTCTCCTCCGCACGTGTAGCACGACTCGCATTCGGAGATGCCCTCGCCGCATGAAGCTTCGCAGCTCTCCATACAGTATCGGCAACCGATTGTCTGTTTGGCGGGAGGAAAAGTATCGACCAGGCGTATGTATAATAGGACGGTTGCTGGCGGTTAATTCAAGCACGAGGGTTAACGCCGCTGAAGAACGGGTTCCGGGACGTTGGCGGTCATCGCTAAAACGCACAAAACAGTGCTCCATGCACATCACGTACCCGCATGGCTGCTACCTTGAGTGCAAACGTGGAAGTGTTCGGTTCCATTGCATATTCTGTGTGTACCATGGTACGAAGCTACCACGCCCGCGAGTGTGGTTGATACACACCGCAAATAGCCTATTGCAGTCACCCGGAGAAAACAGAGTATATCTTTACTGTCCATAAACATAACGAGGGCACCGTCGATATAGTTTGGCGTGCACCTCCGGCTCGTAAGGAAGAGACAGTGCTAGTATGAATAGATATAGATGGCCGTTCATCAAGACCATCAGCACAGCCGAATACTCTTTCGCCAGCATCACATGCAATGGCCCACAAAAACAAAGGGAAACAAACGGAGTGCGGATTTAGGCACTAGAGTTTGGTACAATACGAGCACGGGTGAAATACTATAATGTTAATACTATGTATGAATAGAGCATTTCTTACCTTTTGGGCGAAGCACCAGACCGGCCATACTTCTCCCTCAAGGCACTCCGAGTGGCACTCGATACCCACACCTTCCGCCTCGAAGCCCAGCTGCGCCTCTTCGGGCACCTATTAATTAGTCGTTTATGCATCACACAGAATACAGTACCAGGTACAAGTGTTACACAATAGAATAGACTAGTATGAACTACGTCCTACATGTAAGAAACACCGTATGCTAAATCGGCGCAACACTCCTGCCGCACAAAAATCAAGTACTCAAGTTGATGGTATACTGGTACGATACTACCTATAAACTACCAGGTACTCGTACGTACTGTCCAGTGCACCGTACGTAGCAGTGTTCATTCAGCTTTTCTGTAGACAAGTAAATAGTCTTGGAACAGCTTTTGATCGGTTTAAGGCGGTCTTGACGAGCAGCACTTGAAGGGGCGCGGAGGTAACGTGCATTGCGATGGGGGTAGATTGGTACCACATCAGCACTGTATTACAAGACAGGCGGGGACTATGGGTTACGACCCTCCAAAAAACAAGAAGGATCATTGCCCATATAGGGCGGGGATACTGCCTGTGTGGCATCGGCTTCAACGTGATACCGCACCTGTATTATGATATTATGCTGCTTTTCTATCGTGGCACGAATCCCCTACGTAGACACACCTATAATATAACGTAATGTTTTTTCATGACTCCGTGTGTTCATTAATCTGTCTACCGAATGTTGCCAAAGGATACTCTTGCATGCCTATTGTTGTACAGCACGATTCGTGCATCCCCAACCAATGATCAACAGGCACAAACAGCAGCAAAAACGGCATTTTGACGCGCAAATCCAGGGTATTGTTAATACTGTACAATAGTTGAGCTCAACAGCTTTTGGCAGTTCATCACCCTACGCTAAAAGCTAACATAGCAGTTCAGTAGTACAGATGAGCTGTGCAGAACAACTTTGCCTCCGACACTAATTGTGCATCATCGCGGTATATATCTAATAGCAGTTGGAACTCCAGGGGTAGTTTTTTTAATGGCTACTGCACCCTGTCCCACGGCATTCTGCTTGCCTTCCTTGATTCTATGTCTGCCGCTGCTCATGTCACACAAGTACATGTCGGCTTATCTTCGTGCCACTTCAGTCAACCCAACAGGCGACAACGGCCTAATACACACCTGGTATGGCATATCGCGCACAAACAATTACTGGTAGAGTTTTCGGGCAACTGACCTGGCTCCAACAGAAAGCGTCTCCGTCTTCTTCGTGAGCGCATGATTTTCCTTGCAAAGGGCCTCGCCGAGTTTCCTGGGATGAGGACAAGGACGAGGCCGAGGACAAGGGGTCCTGCAGCTCCGGCAGCTCCAGGCCGTCCTCGCACTCTACGCATTCACACTCTTCGGGGTTTGGGCCGAGAGCGCAATATTCCTCGCAGTCCACCGCGCAGAAGCGGCACCTTGTGTAGTAGTGGGCAGTGCAGTGCAACGTACGAGGTGGAATGCGATTGACACGTGCTGCCTATTGCCTATTAATAGGAAGCCAAGCACTATCTACCAGGTGTGTATTATGCAGCATTGCTCGTCGTACTGCTGCTGTGGTTACAGTGCAGCTACAAAATATTGTACTGCGTGCAGTGTGTTGGACGGAAGTGTATACATAGGCCGGGTACGGAGCGAAAATAATGCGCGACAACACTCCTCTTGAACGACTACCTGGTTTGAATAGTACATTAGTACCGTCCATGTAGATACTGCTTCGCGCTACAGTACCCCCCAGAGACCCCGAGAGCAAGGGTGAAATTGCGAATAGGCGAATAGGCGTCCATCCTATCATGTGATGGGTCATATACAAATGGACCTCGACCGTCACGAAAATGAGTTGAGCCCAGCTCACCCGTTGACTCCCATGGCATCGCACCACAGCCCCCCCCCCTCGTCGAGGCAGGTCGGTGTGCAGGTCAACCTCTGCTCCCGCTTGACCAGAGAGGCATAGTCTTGTCGGGTGATCTATCAAAACAGCACAGCAGTTTTAACAGAACGAGAAGGGGGAGTGACGAAACCAAATACCAACACGACAGCAACAGCAAGCACATGACAAAACACGAAAAATGCTGCTACGGGTGCTATGGAAGCTCAGCCAAACAGGTACGAGCGAGAAGAAGAGTACGACAGCTCGGCGTACCACCTCCACATCGCCCATATATCGTACAAGTTCAAATCATAGCTATGCACAACTGGGCAGCATTGACGTGGCGGGTACCCAACCGGAGGGATGGCCATCCATACAGTAAGCACACCGCACGGCAATCAACATCATTGACCATGCCGTGGACTTCCTATGTAGGCACCCCCTACCCGCCTTGGAAGCTGGCTTGTGAGAAAAAAACTAAAATCTAAACAAGACAAAACAACAGAGAAAAAAACATACCCTACCAAACTTATCAAACCAAATTTATCAAACCAAACCAAACCTACCATACCTACCAAAATAACCAAATCAAGCCAAACTGAAGCAAGCCGACAAAACCCATCAAAATAACCAAACCAAACCAAAGCGAAACAAGACGCTACCCTTGACAACGCGAATGTCGCCCAGAGTAGCAGAAGCAGCAGCAGCATTGTACCTGGTCGTAGCAAGCCATTTCGGCGCCCACTGTGCAGCTCCACGTCTCCGTCGCCCCTGACACTGGGCACTTGTGGCAGTGGCAGTCAGGGTTACCCCGACAGAACTCATCGCAATCGTTGCTGCACATCCGGCAGTTTCTCTTCCCAAAGATGTTGCACCATAGCGCTGTCCACGGAGGCGCCACCAATCAGAACAAAACAAACACGACGAAGACGAGAAGCGGACTTCAGGGTCACAAAAGTAAAAGAGGACATTCGAAGCTGCCGTGAAGAACATACACAAGCACGACTGTAGTAAGAGTGGGCTTGTGTCCGCGGAAACACTAACTTCGGGTCACAAAAGCGGTTTAAGGCGGGGTGAGAGCACAGCAATCAACGCCAAGACTGCACAACACACGCTTTGCCAGTCACGTTTCGATTGCATGTACATCGTAGCAGTACTACCAGGCACGTTTCGATTGCATGCACATAACAACAGTTATATATACACCGTACTGTTTTCATACGGTAGACATGCCATATCCCCTGAAGGCGCCTGTGCTGAAACGGAGAAACAGCAGCCCTTTACGGCAGCACACGCACCGTGATGAACAATAGAATAACAATAAACACACGACCTTGCACTGTCATGCGGCACTACAAAAAATACCTGTAACTTCCACCAGAAGGGGACTTGAATCCTGTTACTCCTGCAAACACTAATCACTGATTCAAAGCACTTTGATCCCGAAGAGGTGGTAAGAGTTCTAAAAGGGAAGTTAAGAAAGGTTGTTAGCACATGCAGCACAAGCACTGCTAACTGTGCTTGTACTGCGCTGCTGTGCCTGTGCTCTACCACTAGTGATTTTTTTTTTTTTTGTCTGAAACACGATACGGTAGCAGTTATAGCCGGCGCTACAGCTGTTGGCGTTATACCTCCTCGTATCATACCTCCACGGTCCGCGCACTCCCTCGAGCAGTACATCTCCGTGCCCTGGATCTCCAGCGCTCTGGATTCAGCCGGAGAAACGGCCGCCGAGCACCAATCGTTGCCTTCATGGTACGGGTCGCAACCGCCCAGGTTCGACAGCACGCCTCCTTCACCCCGAGGCGGTCCTTCCAACGGCTCTTCCGACGAACTTCCGCCCGATGACGGCGCCAAACCGCCAGCGCCGCCGTTTTGAAGCCCACGTCCTCCTCCCCTCAAAGAGTGACTCAAAGATTCAGAAGGATCGTCTCTGTGTGCTTCCCCGTTTACGTTGGCGTTTACGCTTGCTTCGGGGACGGTTTTGATGAGGTTCCTCGCGCGGCCGACCGCTACGGACGACGGGTTGTGCAGGGCCGCCATCCAGTCCACCACGGGGAGGTCGTCTTGGTAGGGCTGGAGGTCTTGCGTCGAGTAGGATTCCATGGAAGACGGGTTGGTGCGAGGGAGCGAAGCGAAGCCCAGTCTGTCGTGCCCCCAGTGCTCGGGTTCAGGTGAGCAGAACATGACCTGTGATGTCAACGCGACGGGGCGCACACGTAAAGCAAGGGACGCATGCAGCAGCAAGAGCAAAGGCAGCAATAGCAGCAGCGGCGGTAGCAACATCGATGTAAAATCAGTCTTCGATGTCAGGAGAGTGCAACCGGCATTGTTCCCCCATGTGCATTACTTCGACCATGATCCTGGGCCACGCAGGCCTATGACGTCGCACGCGAGGACGGTACGAGAACAGCGCAGCCAGCTTCCCCACGAGTCTATTCAGTGTACAGTGTACAGCAGTGCATAAAGGCAGCCTCCTTACTACTCTACAGTAGTCACAGCGTACAGCGCTAACATCAAATCAACATCAATATCAACATCAATATCAACGATAAGGTATGCTGGTACAAAGTTGCTGGAAACGAAGATGCCATACGTTCAGTTCAAACATAATAATTCGCACCCCACGTGCGGGAACATCAAGGCTGGTGCTTTCGAGCAACCCGATCGGACCGTGAAGCATTGTGAGTTAACACCCACGGCAGAACGCCTCCGTACGTTATGGCGTACATTACACACTATACAGTATAATACACTATATTTATTGTACCGTAGACTTAGGTACGCTTTCTGCGCCGACAGCACAGGCTCCCGGAGGTAACAATTAGACCGACCCACAGCTCTTAACTACAACGTAAATGATAACTCTCGTCGAGCAAACCTCGCCGCAGTTCGTAACATTTCCTCTTTCAACGAACAACATACTACTGTAGTACAGCAATTTTCGAAGCAGTACATGGATACTACCGAACAGCCCGCATGCTTCTTCCTGTGGCCCGATCGCTGTCAACAGCTGTCCATGTGCGATTTACGGCTGTCTCACGCGACACAGGCACATATTTATGTATGGGCGCGGTCCTCACATCCAGCTTGATCTCTTTGCCTCCGGGGTGAACCTGCAGACTGCTCGCCGTGTTCGACCAGCCGGGGGTAGGAGAAATGTTGTCCTGGCTCGCTTCGCTGTACAGCAGCTGCACTTGCAGAACGCGAGGGCCCGAGCCGATCTGCACCACGCGCGTGTCGATGGAGTAGTGCAAACCCTCTGCATCCCTGTCTTCCTGCAATTCGCGCAGCACCGGAGGGAAGGAGAGATGGGACGGTGGACAGTGTACGGCACGTAGGAATTAGAAATAGTGCGAGTCGGAGAGTCACTGAGGATAACACGCGCCGCGAGCACGGCATGACGTATGACGTGTCCAGACGGCCTCTGCTACAGGAGATCTCAGGTTGCAACGTTACGCTATTAATCGTCTCTGTAACGTTTTCATTCGGCAACGACAATTTCTCCGTAAACACAGCTTACATGTATCATGCCGGTACACATGATGCATGGGTGCTGCTCGCATGTTCGAGTTCTGCAGGAGGCTCGTGAGGCCATATTTCAATGTTCTACTCGTACGCGCAATAGACCATGCCTCATCCACCACACACGAAAAAGGCTTGGTACCCTTGGTACCCTTGGTACCCTTGGTACCCTTGGTACCCACTCCATGGTTCCAGGCAGACCATCCCGAGGCGTGCGATATACCAAGTACAGCAATACAGCATGCGCGAACCGTTCCAGGTACACATTATATATGTACTACAGCTTGTATTGTGGAACATTGTTCCAAGCCACGCGATTGAGAAGGTACAGATACACCATGTATAATGTATATGCGTATATTCCATACCTTCCGAGTTGATAACCGATCAATTGCGCCCCCTGCACGACGTTTTCTCCCGCCGTATCGAAACGCCAAACGTGCTTCCACGGCACTCGCAGTACTCGTACACGGTTTCGGTACTGTTCCAACGTTCCGAACCGCTAAAAATAATAAGGTTACCAAATACCAAATATACTAGGTATAAAAAAAAATATATATAGCAGCATGCTACAGACACTACAGACTGGACGTTGTCGAACGGAGCACAGCATAAGAGCATGCGTTATCTGAACTCTTGCCGCGATACAAACGAAGGTATGCCTCGTAGAGGGGAGGTGGGGGGTCATGGGGTATGAATATACAAAAATAGCATTCATACTCCATACGTAGGTGGGGGGGGGGGTACCTGCTGCTATGCGACCCCGGATCTGAGTTGAGCTGGAGAAAGTACGAGAAGCGTAAACATAAGGATGGAAAAACACACTGACCAACAACAACAACAACAACAACAACGATGTCGTAGTCTCACTCCGTGACTTACCGGACCCCATGAAGGCTCGCGAGGCTTGTGGCCGTGCACCACCGCCAGTCCAAGACCGTAGTGCCCCGTGACAGATGTCAGGGAGTCCAGCGTCACAGACTTGGACGTAAGAGGTACGCCGGGGAGGTCTGACGGCAGATCAAAGGTAACCACCTAAGTTTTCATGTTCACCAATTCATGTGTTCATGGTTGACAAACACAACAAACGTACGGAGCAAAAATGGTTGCGGGGAGTTGGGGGATCCAGGTGCGGACATGGGACCGTTAGTATGGGGTTAGATTAAGCATTGGTGCCCAATGATGAAACTATTTAATAGTTATGAGCTTTGCATTACGTACCATAACGCCCCTTGGCGATGAATGGGCGATCCATCTGTCTACTGGACGGCTTTTCGAACATAAATAGATCGGGAGAGCGTTAAGGCCAGAGAACCGAGTCCGAACAGTTATGTGAGGCAACGATACAAGACAACCCTCTACCAGGAACCTGACCCACCCACCGAAGAGCGCACAGCAGGCAGCTGCTGTACTGCTGTATGTGCAAAGAGCTACAGCATCAGTCAGCAGCAACTAGCAATGGTTGAAACTTGTACAAATGCGAACACGAATCATTTCGAGAGTTGATTATCATCCAAATGTCGCGTTTTATTTTATTTTTATTTTTCCATCCCATGTACGTATTACCGTAATCATGCGAGAGTTGGCACCCATCGGAAGGTTGGCACCCATCGGAGAGATAGCACCGGGGTGCGATAAAAAACACAACGTAGAAACATTTAATCGTGTTTTCGGACCCCCATCGGAGAGATCGCACCCCGACATAAATAGAAATTTGAGGGCCACCGCAGCGGGTCTGTAGTAGGTAATATTCTCATTTCTTTCATTTTCCGATGAGATATCACCAGTGCGCCACTCCTCTCAAACGTTCTTTACCAACGCATGGTAGGTCAAGTCGTTTTAGGTAGCTTTGAGTCATTTACGCAGCACCGTTGCCCCAGTACGGCCCGGTGTATTTCGATTCAGCAGCGCACCCATCGGAGAGATCGCACCGGGGGTGCGCCAAAATTGAAGAACGGCATGATTTAATTGTATTTCCGCACCCCCATCGGAAGGTTGGCACCCATCGGAGAGATAGCACCGGGGTGCGATAAAAAACACAACGTAGAAACATTTAAAAATCGATCGCACCCCGGTGCCAACTCTCGCATGATTACGGTATCTTCGCCCTTATTTTCTCTCCCTCTTATTAATAGTCAAAACTCACATCCGGCCTCACAAGTACGTAGGCTCTTCTCCTACAGTACCTCCCCACTACGGCGGTACGTGCTTGCATTTTTGTCGAGAGAAGATTTCAGAACTTTCTTTCCTCGTCGACTCGTCAAAGTGTGCCTACCCACGCTATAGTAGTAATAGGCGCTCTCGATAGTTGGTGCCATTTAAACCTCCATACTGAGATTCGAATTCCTGACTTTAGTGTAGTATTCTCCGTGCTTGCCTGCTAGACCACCGGGGCGACTGGAAGCAAGTGTGTGTGCGTGTGTGCGTTCTTCTACCCGTCGACAGTAGGGACCATCAAATAACTGGAAGCAACTGCTTGCGGATGTGTCACACAGCAACTCGGCGCTGCTAATACAGTGCATGGCGCACCAATAACACTTCCAGAACTACACTGCGACCATGTGCACAGCACGCGCGACGCAGGGTATACTCGTCGTACATACATACGCGTAGGTACCTATTAATAGTACATAGGTGGGATCGGTCACCCCGGACGTTTGGGAGATCCTGCCCCTCGTTTATCAGTAATTATTGTGGGTACTGTACCTTGGATTATTTCCCGTGTTTTGCATTTTATTGAAGTTCTTTCTTTTCGTTCGGTGGTTCGTTGCTTTTCTTTCTCCTGTTTTTCTAATGATGCACGGTATCTTCATCTTCATTACGTTTTTATCCCGACAGGCCATTTGTCGGGGTCTGTGCCCGACACGTTTGGCATGTGATGTACATATACTAATACATATACTACTACATATACTAACGTTGTTTCCTGTCTCGTAACCACAGCACACTGTAATGAGCAAGGGCACTGGTAGGTATCGTTGGATAGGAAAAGCACACACGTAAACACTGCTGTGTGTAGGTATATACACATGCGTTCGAGTAAGGGGGTGATGGGGGAACCCCAAGTTAAAGTGTGAAAGACACCCTGTTATTCGCCAATTTGACAATACTATCCGCAGTTTAGACGTTTCAACCGCTTTGCAACGTGCATGCAGCATACAATCTCCACAACAAATGCCGATTCTTACGCAACCAATTCAAGTGATTTTACGGATCTTTACGGAGGCGTCGGGGTATCTGGTCCCAAATATGGTCAGATTTGATCAGAATCGCGTCTTATGGGGCCTGCTGGAGAACATGTTCCTCCGAGATATTATTATCATCGATAAAATCTGACCCAATGTTTTTTTTTGCCGGCCTTTTTCAAACAATTTTAAAAGTGATTGAAAACGCTTTTGCACGAGACCTCCAACGAATTCTACAACTACTACTTGTGTATGGGTTATAGACTGGGAGTCTGTTGGCTATGAAGGGTTACGACAATACGGGCGTGGCTACTCTAGTACACAGCTGGGGCACCGCACCCGTGCATCGGCCACCATGGAGAGAGAGCATAAGTATAACCTTGGCTGACATCGCGTGTGTTGTGGCCGTCCATTTCTGACTACGACGGCCGCAAGAAACTCGTGTTCCGTGAGAGCGAGACCTCCTTGCTGGGGTAGGGACTATAAAAACCCTTACGCAGCTCCCCAGGAGGTTCCGCATTCCGTTCCCTTTCTTGGCGGAGCTGGTGATGAAGGGTGATCGCCCAACCCGGCATTGATCACTCAGTCTGAGTTCTGTTCTGTTTTTCCTGAGCCCCCCATGTAATTAAACCGAAACCAGAGTGAGTAAAAGATTGGACATCAAACAACGATCTGGTGGGCTTTTTGGCCGGTAGAAAATCCAACCAAAACAAATAATATTGCCCAAGAATCGGCCTAACGAGCAGACGCGGAACCATCACCAGGCTGCCTTAACAGTACAGTTAACGCTGGTAGGCTTTCATTTCAGTAACTGTCAGGGACGAACTACGAGTACTGCAATACAGCAATACTACGTATACTGCTGTTGTATGGCAATACAGCAGCGTGCTGCTGCTTCTTTGGTGAGTTGCTCGTCGTGTTGTCTCGGTGACAGACAGCATCATGTCCAACAAACAAATTTACACATAAAACTTCGCATATACCTGGTACCAGGTATTGTTTTCCACCGATGAGGGGAGTAAGGAACCATCTCGGTCTCGATGGCGTCAACGGTCAACAGCAGTGTTTTTTTTTTGGGCAGCGGCCAAAAACAGGTACACCTGGTCCGTTCGGGGCCAAAAACAGGTACATACTAAAATCAAGTTTAAAACGCACCCCACGAACCTGCCGTTCCTAGCAAATGCAAAGAGTTTTTTCATGTCGCTCGAGTGGCGTGTAGTGCGAGGTGCGAAGAAGGGAAAAGGGGGTCTCCGTGTACGTCGGCATTTGTATAGGGGGCATAGGGTGGAACTATGAAGGGCCTCTGATTGGCTTAAAAACGACAAAACAAAAGGTGAAAGTCAAGCAGAGTAGACAAAATCAGGTATACCTGGGTTTTGAAGAGGCAAAAACCGGTACAACGAGTTTTGGACCAATGGCAGCGCACGTGGAGTGCGTTTTTGACTTGGTTTTAAATATGTACCTGATTTTGGCCGCAAATGGACGAGGTATACCTTTTTTTGGCCGCTGCCCTTTTTTTTTTTGCCCATCCCATTCATTATCTTCGCCCTTCTTTTTCTCGCTCCTTCCTAGTCGTAACTCAGATCCGGGGTCACAAAGTAGGCTCTTCTCCCTCCTCCCTCACTACTGTTCTTGCCTTGCTTTTTATCGCGAGAAGATTTCGGCACTTTCTTCCCTCGTCAACTTTCGTCGAATTGTGCTTACCCACGCTATAATATGCGCTCTCGACAGTTGGTGTCATCTGAGAATAAAACTCTCCATACGAGGAGAATCGAACCCCCGACCTCCAACGCTAACAGGCTTCGTGGCTACCTGTTAGACCACCGGGGCGGCCGGCTAGTGTGCGTGTGTGTGAACAGGACACTGACTACAACGGCCCTGTACACACGTGCAAGTAGTATGTTATCCCGTCGGGACATCATATATATCAATTCCAAAATATATTCGTACTGGTTCTGTCCACTCGTATACTACTGAAATGAAGACACTAGTGACTACCAGGGCATTAATTAGTGGGTCGGGGTCTGTTGCGCGCAGCGCAACAGGCGACTCAAGGAGTGTTGCGCGCACCGCAACACGCCTGAGGCGTATTGTGACTCTACAGGCCTGCGGCGAAAATGTTGCGCGCCCAAAAACGCGTGTTGCGCTGCGCGCAACTAGCCTCGCGGCGACTGTTGCGCAAAACCGTTATTTTGGCCAAATGTTGCAACAGCGCAACAGCGCAACACCTAATTAATGCCCTGGTGACTACCAGTATAAACTGGCATCCAAAACAAGTCAGGGTCCGTTTTATAGTCCGTACTCACGTACTCAGTGGTATTCCTCGAGTGTAAATGTGTCACAAACGCCGTTACCCTTAGGAATGTAGACTAATAGATAAGTTATTCCTTCCACAGCAGCAGTAGTACATATTCGATATTATACGAGCATGAAGGGTACCAGTTGCACTAAAGAGAGAGTACGAGGTATGCCAAATCTCACACGAGCAAGGAGATGTGCAAATGCAGTGAGAAAAAGCCCGAAAAAGAGGCGGGGGGGGGGGGGGGGGGGGCAACGAACTGCAAGAAAATGGCACAAATGTAACATGTAACCCTAAAAAAATAGCATGTACCTGGTATGAAGTTGATATTAATGGTGTACTTACCGAGAGTATTTCAAAGCTCTTTCACTGCTGCTGTGCTGCTGTGCCCCTACGGTGTACGAATGCAATCCCCGGTGGTGTAACGCTGCATTCACCCCCAAGGGGCGATCGGTACCTTCGTGTCCATGGCACCGCCAACTACGTATGAAAGAGCTGAGCCAACCAATGACTGGTGTGCTGCTCTTCGCGTCCCTGCTGTGCTGCTGACCCTAACCCTTCCTTGTCTACAGTATAATCAATTTTGTCTATTAATATATTAATAGTAATAATGCAGCAGGCAATGGAGTTGCAGCCAGTCACGGTGCTGCCTGCGCATCAGACTGCTGTACCAGACACAACGCATCTCTATCGCACAGTATCTAGGTACGGGATAATGAATTGCGGCTTCGGCAAGATGCCTCGCGGATGTGGTATTTCATTTCTAATAATAGTGCCGCCTTGCCTCGGCAGGATGCCTCGAGGATGTGGTAGTTCATTTCGACTTATTATAGCGTGTTCCGGGTATAATTCTTGCACCATGCATGTGCTGTGTGTGGGAAAACTGGCAATTAGCACGCGTCGCCTGACAAGAAAAAGGGCACGGCGAGTGAGCCAGGTGAGCCAGGCTGGATGAGCCAGGTGAGCTAGGCTGGATGAGCCAGGTGAGCTAGGCTGGATTCGACTTGACCACTACTATCAATCTACGGCTAAAAATCGTGATCGAATTATTATACTTACTTTATACCTGGTATATCTGTACTAAAAAAGTAATGAAACATATAAAGTGTGGTGTGGAGATCGATCGTATCATACGTAGACGGACGGGGAGTGGGCTCATTTTGGTGGTTGAACTCTCCTCTCGTGGCAAGTTATTACATCATTATTATTAAAATTAACAAGTCAGTACGAGTAACATATTTTGTTCGAGACATTGCAGAAACAACAAAATCACCCCTTGTGCTGCTGGGTCACCTTCTGCATTTTTACAGGATTTGTTATACCGTACCAGGAAATCAACATTGGGCATGCACGATATTCGCCAAACGCACGGCACGCCTCTGGGCTGGACTGGACCTCTGCTGGCGTGCAACCTACACATGAACTACCATACTCAATACAGAGGAACAAATTACGGTAAACTACTCGTATCTGGTATTACATATGCGCGAGGCCACAGGGTAGGTATTCCATAAACTTACCCTAACCCAAAGCATGAATAATTCAATACTTCCATGAGGAACGAACGTATTGAAACAACTCAGCACATAAATACTGCTGTAGGAAACATGCGACCGGTGTATCACGTCATGTATTATATATTGTATATATACTGCTGAGTATCAACCGGTCGGGCGTCGGGAGAGCCCACAGCTGACTTTACCAGGTATTTTTTAGTTCACAAAAAAAATAGACCGTAACGGGGATGGGGACGGGGGAGGGGGTACTACAGTAGACGGCGGAATTCCGTGGAATATTCTTCGGGTTTGAACGAAATTTCGGCTTAATGGGGAGACTTATATAACTACAGTACTGCTGTGTGTGTTCTTCACATTAAACCGTCCTTTAGGTGTGCCTTGTGCCTTTTGGAAGCTGGCGGCAGAGCATGCCAGGCGCGGGGCAAACCATACACATAAAAACAGCAGCAGCGACTGGACGAGAGCAGCTTCTCAACGAGGTCGATCTCGCACACGAAACCAGTAGCTCTCAACACGTATGAATAGTATGTATGATACGATATGATATCCCGGCGGAGGCGGAGATAGGCATCCCGAGCAAGAAGGGTACAGCACTTACACTTTCTTCCCTCGTCGGCACGCGTCGAATTTTAATCTTGCATAACACGTCAGATGCCTTCTGCAGTCGCTTGGGTTCATTCAACATACAGAACCTCAAGGTTTAATGTGAAGAACACACACACACACACACCTCATAACATGGCAACCAAGACCTTCGACATATATATGTAACATATATCGTGTCCCTGTTTTGCGACATTTAACTTTGTGTAAATACTTGCAACCCCGTATAATATACCAGGTACACCTCCGACGATTTTAATACCGTACGTATCATACATACGTATACCGGCAATTCTTGAGACAACCTCCTCAGACCCCAGACCTCAGATGCTTTTATCGACAACGGGGACAACATTAACATTACACCATCATACACTAACCACCATACACTAACCTGCTGTAGCGTAGGACAGCGGCAGGAGGAATACGTACATACGTATTAATAGTGCAAACGTCAATGGACGTGTCGATGGCAAGAACTGGGGGAGATCTTTCCAACACCACCATTTTGGGTGTGTCTAAACCGTCTAACCCCGTTATTTGGCTATTTCGGACAAAATCGACAGCAGTACGTACTACTTGTAGTGGGATTATTCCAGGGGGGGAGAAGCGCCTACAGCAGTAGTATCCAATGGGGGATGACAACCAAAAAAAGTGGTTGTCATCCCCCATTGGTAGTATACCTGGTACCCCGGTATGTCGACCCGGATCTGAGTTATGGCTGCTGGGTGCGTACGATAGGTCGGGCCTGTCGTGTATGGCATTGCATTGTCTGCTCTGCTTACGAGTACTACATTGCAACGCAATATCTTTTTTGTCGTGGTTTTTGTGATCACATAACTTGTATCGCGTCGTACGAGTAGGATGAAGAATCGTCACGGACACTATTAATAGGTGTGATGGGTGTCGACGGGAAAAAAAAAAAAAAAAAAAAAACAGCACACAGGGAGTAGGATGAAAAAAAGGCAAAACAAAATGGGATGGGAACAAAAAACTACATCTGCTGTACATATTCATACATCACCGCGTACTTTATAGCACACCCAGTGTTGTGCTGTGCTGATTCTTTACTCTACCTCCATACGAGAGATACAAGTCTCGTGGTAAAAAAGCGTCGTACGATACTGCGTTGCCATGCAGTAAGGAGAGTAGACAAGGCAATAGGACAGATTTGTGTTTTCCTCTTTTTTCTTTTCGTTTAAGTTTTTTATTTTATTATATTTATTTTCTCTTTTTTGTCTTGCATGCGCCTGGATTGCTAGGAGGGTAGGTCGTGCCTCGTGTATATGTCGCATTGTCTGCTCTGCTTACTGCCTTGCGACGTAGTTATGTTACCACAACACTGGTATCTCTCTTGGATGAAGAATCGGCACAGACACTGGGCGTGCTTGATGTCGACGGCTACCGTAATCATGCGAAGGTACGCACCCATCGGAAGGTTGGCACCCATCGGAGAGATAGCGCCGGGGTGCGATAAAAAACACAAGGTAGAAACATTTAATCGTGTTTTCGCACCCCCATCGGAGAGATCGCACCCCGGCGTGCTCTCCGACATAAATAGAAATTTGCCACCGCAGCGGGTCTGTAGTAGGTAATATTATCATTTATTTCATACTCCAATGAGATATCACCAGTGCGCCACTCCTCTCAAACGTACTTTACCAACGCATGGTAGGTCAAGTCGTTTTAGGTAGCTTTGAGTCATTTACGCAGCACCGTTGCCCCAGTACGGCCCGGTGTATTTCGATTCAGCAGCGCACCCATCGGTTATTTCGCACCGGGGGTGCGCCAAAATAGAAGAACGGCATGATTTAATTGTGTTTCCGCACCCCCATCGGAGAGAACGCACCCGTCGGAGAGATAGCACTGGGGTGCGATAAAAAACACAACGTAGAAACATTTAAAAACGCGATCGCACCCGGTGCGAACCTTCGCATGATTACGGTAATATTAGTAATAGAAGGTAGAAATAACGGTTTAACGTGAAGGAACACACTGCTTGCTGCACATGTACCTCGCTCGTACTTTTTTTTTTTTTTTTTTTTTTTTTTTTATCCTCCGGCGGATGGGTCAAAATAAAGCTTACGCCCTCCACACTTCCACGTCTCACGTCGTGTCGTGTGTCAATTCACTCCATGCCCCCTCGGAAGTATCAGCCCTTGCTGCCTACTACTCCGGAGACTGCATACGGCAAGCACAACATGTGTGTGTTCTTCACGACCGTGCTTTCTACTTTCAACCCGTCGACATCCAGTACACCCATTGTCCGTGCTGATTCATCATCCCATTAATAGTGACACAAACTAAATTATGTGGTCACAGAACTACGACTACTCGTACGACACAGACAGACAAAAAAGAGCGGAAGAAAAACACGCCGAGCCTGCGACAAGACAGAAGATGGACACACAACGAGGGGAGGGAGGTGTGATACCCCGGGTACAGCACTACCCGGAGAAAGCAAACGCACTTGGGAAATTAAGCAAACAAATCAAACAACAAAAACAAAACTGCAACCAAAACGAACAGAAAGCAAGGCAAGGTAGACCACGAGAGGACTCGACACAGAAGCCTATCACGCATCGTTCCGAATGCCACTGGAAACATTAACATTACATTGCCAAGCCGTCTCACCGCCTGCTACAGTATTAATATGAAAATATCCAATATTATTAATATTAATAGTATTATTGTGCGACATTCTACTCTACATACCGCTGGGCCAGGTAGGTATCATGCACATCATGATGCACAAGATACCGGTACGTAAAACGGAAAGATGGTCGTACAACGGTGCTGTCGTCCTGTGACTTGCTCTTTTCATGTACTTCTGTACAGTAGTCAGCCTGAAAATGTGTGTGCTTGCATCAATAAATGCAAATGCAAATCAATAATCAACAGAGCAGTACGTAGCTCACACCCGCT
Organism: Saccharina japonica; assembly: GCA_008828725.1. Lineage (NCBI taxonomy): Eukaryota > Phaeophyceae > Laminariales > Laminariaceae > Saccharina > Saccharina japonica. The sequence continues at coordinate 1,270,188 of MEHQ01004020.1, forward strand.
GTCGTATCATACCATAAGCACCATCGCGAGCTACGAGTACAGAGTTCATTTCATTTCATTTGGTTTCTTTTAACTAGATGTCGCATCTCATCTGGGAGAAGCACGACATTTTTTTTTTTTTTTTCTTTTCATTTTGTCATGCTTTTGTTTGGTTGCTTGATTGTTGATTTGCTTCAGTATGTTTACTTTCTATTATTTTTCCTTTTCGCTTTTTTCTTTCTTCTTTTTTTCTCTTGCATGCACCTGGATTGCTAGCAGGGTAGGTCTTGCCTGTCGCATATGGCATTGCATTGTCTGCTCTGCTTACTGCACTGAGCGTAGTATCTCTGTGTCGTAGTTTTGTGACCACAGAACTGGTACCTTTTTAGGATGATGAATCGGCACGGACACTGGGTGTGCTGGATGTCGACGGGTAGAAAGGAAGGTTTAATGTGAAGAACACACACACACACACAGATCTCCATCAGCGACACCGAACTCAAGAGGATGCTTATCGTTGTCGCACATATAATATTAAGTACGTGTAGAGACAGAGGAAACCCGATTTAAGAGCGCCCCAAGACAAGAGCACTGCCTCAAATCCGCATGTCCCGCCTACGTATACTAAAATCTACATAATGTCCACTACATAAAAGAGCAAGATGTATTCCAGGTATTAATAGTTAAGCTTGTTTCGGCTTGTCACGGGGCACTCTTAAATCGGGGTACCCACTACTGCTGTACTGCTGTAATCAGTAATCAGTACGAGTAGTTTGCCAATGCTCTTGACCCACAAATCGAATATACCAGATAAAGTACCAAGTATAGTACGGGTTTTGTGGTGGTCCGCACATATTTTTCAGATTGTCCAAAACGCGCGGCGAAGCCGCGCACTGGTCAAGCCTTAGCCTGGACTACAGTAGGTTTGGGGTTAGAGTTGGGGTTAGGGTGGGGTGGGGTCGACGGCTTTTCGTGATTTGATTGAAAAAAATCACCCAAAAGAAATCAAACTGCATTTGGTACTTTATCTGGTACGGGTTTTAAGAGTGGTAAAGGCGCCTCACTGCTGTCATTGGTCGTCCCGGCGGTAATAGTAATATCATCGTGGTTTACCTACTGTACGACAGACAGCTATAAAAAGAAGGATTTAGGAGCCGAGGGTCCGATTCTCCGTACGCACCAGCTGGTACGCACCGAGTTTCTTATTTCTCCGAATACAAACTGCCGAGAGCGCTTATGAATAGCGTGGGCAAGTGTACAAATCGACGCGAGTCGAAAAAGGAAGAAAGTGCTGAACCATTCCTGCGATACAAATACAAGGCGCGTACAGTAGTATCATATATACAACTTACAACCCCGCGGTAGTTGGGGGGGGGGGAGAAGAGCCTACGTGAACGAACCCGGATCTGAGTTACGGCTGGGCCAGGGAACAGCCCCGCAGGACAAAGGGCGAAGATAAAATAAGACGATGGAGAAACAAATAATAAAATGAAAAGTATATACATTACACTGCAGGTCCACCGGTCGCCCCGATGGTCTAGAGGTAACCTCGAACGCTTCTGAACGTTGATGTCTGGAGTTCGAATCTCACGTGGGTCGGACTTTTGAGTTTATTTGCAAAAATAAATAAAAAACGGAATCAACTGCTGAGAGCGCCAATCAATAGTAGCGTGGGTAGGCACAATTCGATGCGAGTCGACGAGGGAAGGAAAGGCTGAAGTCTTCTCGCGATAAAAATGCAAGGCAAGAACCGTAGTGGGGAAGGAGGGAGAGGAGCCTACTTTGTGACCCCGGATCTGAGTTACGACTAGGGAGGAGAGAGAAATACGACTAGGGAGGAGAGAGAAAGGAAGGGCGAAGATAATAAATGGGAGGGAGAAAAAAAAAAAAAAAACTGCAGTCCCCACCTCCCTATCCTCTCCGAGCTCAATTTGACGCGAGACAAGGCGGAATAGGCGGAATATTATACCAGGTAGGCAGGTAGGTGTGATTGCGACGACAAGGTCGAACGACGCAGCTGAACGAGGAAATGATCGTGCATCTTGTACCCATACGCAATCAGATGCACTCGAGGCGAGAACGAATGCTGCTTGTATACTATAAATATACGTACGTACCTGGTATACACAAGGTATACACGTATATACGAGCACAGCAAGCAGTGATATTATGGACGCGACTTGGGTAGGACACTCGGCAGTCGGCAGCAGGTGATTTGAACAACCGTTGCATGAGCGATCGACTTGCCACTTGCCACTTGGCACGTACCTGGTACTCGTGCCTACCAAGAGCTCAACAAATGTCTGTACCAAGTGCAGAGTGGAAGGGGGCATGCGTCTCCATGCGTCTCCCCCTCATCAACGGCGGCAGTGCACGTCTCTCAAGACTAGCCAATCGAAAAACCAACCGCGGTTGTAGCCATCCCATTAGCAATACCCTCTGTACGATGCCACATGGAAGCTTGGGGCTTGGGACTTGAGAGCTCCGAATATAGTACTCGGGGAGACTGAACTTTCATAATCCATGTGTAAAACGAGAAAAGGACAGGAAGGACTATTTACTATTTACCAAGAATCTGGTATATACGAGTACGTGCTGGTTCGTCTGATGATGAGTGTTCAAAACAAGGTGAGTTGCAACAGGGTATATACAATAACAACGAGGCTCACCGTCCAGCAGGATGAGGCCAACTGTCCCTCGCAGCTCGCCTGGGTGTAGTAGATGCGCTTCGTCTGCAGCATAGAGCATTGGATGCCATAGCTAGCAGGCCAAGCTTGAGCAAAGAAAAAAGCCAAAGCGGCCAACCTGAACGTCATGTTTCGTGTTTCCAGTTTCCAGCAAGTTTCCAGTGCTTGCTTCTTCTTCAAGCTTCGATTGCACTCCAGTTCCAGGTTGTTCACAGGATTTGTGAACGGAGAGTTGTCTGGGAGGGGCTAGTGGCCAGAAGAAGCTTCAGCGCTGTTATTGCTGTTGCATCCAACTCGGTGATGGCCTCTCTGCTCGTTTGCCCACTTGACAGAAATTCCGTCTGAGCAGCTCCAGGAAGAAGTGTGAGCGTGGGTGTGGGCGGGTGGGGTCCCCGAGCACGAGGAGCCTTTTTTTCTTTTTCGAGGGTTGCGCTATGCTCCGCCGCGGTTTCGCAAAATCCCTCAAGAAACACATGGAACTCCTCCTGAATTTCAATTTCAATTTCAATTCCCTCAAACCTTCAAGCCTTCGTGCAACGGCTGCTATTGTCGTAGTTGTCGTGCCGGTGTAACGGTGGTGTGCTTGCCGCTGGCCTGCGAAGGAGGGCTTCCCGTGATTTATTCGACAGGGGCGCGGCGGATCGTAAAGGTGAGGCTGGTTAACAAAGGGACGTCTACAATCACAGCTGTGTATCCCTGGTCATGGCCTGCTTGTTTTTGCTCATGTTGCTCTACCTCTCTCTAAAACCCACTGCTTTGTCCAAATATCATCATGAGTCTACGACATGCCAGATACAGACGAGCAGGTCAACCCAGGTGCCAATCAATACGCTCGTCCACCGCCGTGCGAGTAGTCAGCCGTAGTCAGTAGAGTACAGGAATGTCTAGTGATTTACATTATGGTTACGTTATCTATTGTGACGTGCCTCCACGTTTTTCGGTCCCGTCCAAGTGTCGTCCAATGTTCCACGTTGCCGCCGCGGAATCTGCTGCTGCTGATGATCTGATAGTGGCTGCTGATCAGATTAGCTGCTGATAGCGAAATTGGCCCCACCGGCTTCTGGTGTTGGTGTTGTCACTGCGCTGCGCAGGGAACATGATAATGGTGGACTCGGTAAAGCACCTGACATGTCGCGCGGTTCGTCCATGCTCTCGTACTTGCCACCACTATAATATGATGTGCTTGCGTCTAATAGCTTGATGTCGATGTAGTTGTGCGTTGCACCAGGTTTCGTACTATTACGTAATACTCGTACTGTTTGTATGTACAGCAGTTTGCATAACTGCTGCTGTGCTGCTGCTGTACTCCTTGCTGACCTCTTGATCAACATACGAGTACGAGTATACATACCGAACACAACGTTTCCTTTCGGAAAGTGATCGACTTGGAGTCTGGGGAGTGTCGCAAGCAAGTTGAAAGGGGGAACACGGCATTCCTAAGCGTGTACGGGTATACCAAGTATCAGCTTATGTCAGGCTCGCTGCTGCAGCTGTTGTGCCGCTGCTTGCTGCTGTCGTCGCTGCTGTTGTTGGACTGACTGTGTTCTGCGCGGCGGGCGCTTTTGGAGTTGAGAGGAAAAGCGTGGGTTCCTTAGAAGGACACACATATACGCACAGCAGTAGAGTTGTACTGCGTTCATCTACTACCCGGATACCCGACGACCGACGAGTAGTACCCGGGCCTGCCGCTACCCGTTCGGGTACGGATACGACGTATGATAGGACCTACAAGGGGCTTCGCCGGCGGCCTGGACGGGCGCCGGTCGCAGCCTTGCGTGATGCCGAAATTGTAACGTAGCAGCATTGTGGCGAGAATGGGGGTCAGACGTAATGCCAAGAGTTGAGCGCGCTTTACGCACGTTAGCAGCATTGTGGCGAAGGATGAAAATCAGACTTACTGCCAAGAGTTGAGAGCGCTCTGCACACTGCCCACGCAGAATGACAACCGTACTCGTATTTCATGTGATACTGCTGCTGCTGCTGCTGCTGCTGTACTGATACGTGTGTACTCATATTTATCTTGGTCACACGCCTGACCCACGCACACTGCATGCTGTACAGCTCTGCCTACTGCTGTGCGAGCCTACACACCTTCGAAACAGACGAACACCGACGACAACAGCAATAGTATAGTATTAATAACTGCTTGTGGTACTGATACGTGTGTATCTTTGATACTGGTCATACATATCCAACCCACATGAATTGGACTGCTCACAGCTCGTAGTAGGGACGACTGCTGTAGTACAGCCGTAATACTGACACATTCACACGTGTCTTCGATGACACATTTCTATATAGCGGGTTACACTGTGCATCGCATCATCGCATACTGTTGAGAGTTTCAACATAAATATTGGCGTTTTCAAGCGGGGATGGAAACACGTTTTTTTCGATCGTTTTGTCGTTTTTTGCTCTCTGGCGGAGGAGGCGCGTAGATGTATACTACGTCCATCGGGTGTGTACAGCTGCTGCTGTACATACCGTAGGAGCTCCGCAGCGACGTTGACAGTGCATGCGTACTCGTAGCTCCATCTCAGTTGCTGCTCTCCATATCACACGTGCTACTTGCTCTAGACTACCATACATACGTACACGTATACGCACAGCAGTAGTAGCTCTTTCATCGCTCTCTTGGCAGTTCTCGACAAAGTGGCATGTGTTCTCGGGGCGTCCCAGATCTGAGCACACAGTCTCCCACGCAGGCCTCCACAATGTTGGCGGCGGCCGGTAAGCCGACTCCCCCCACGGGTCGGAGGTCAGAGAACACGTACGTGGAAAATCACGCGAAGGTATAAGCCCTGTCGGCAGGCTACGAACCAAAACGCTCACAGGGCACGATTCTTCGGAGATCTCGTCGTAGATCTTGACGTCAAGGCCTCGCGCGGGCGCTACGGCGCCGAGCGGGAGGATCCGCGACGCCGGCCGTTGCAGGCGAGGCGGGGGCACGCCTCAGCGAAGAAACCGCGCGGAGAGGCGGTCAGAGGCGGGAGATATCCCAGACCAAACGATGGTCATAGATGAGAAAATAACTAAGATAGGTATATTTATTACCCGCCAGGTATTTGGATCCGGGTACCCGGGTACCCGACATGAACGAGTACCCGGCGATATACGTGTCCTCGGTATCCCTCACTAAACCTGCCAGGAACCCTCTGATTGATCTCAGAAAAAGCTGTCAGGACCTCCGACACGTACACTCTAGGATGTATGGTGACTAATGGTGAGGGGTATCGCACCGGGGACACGTAAATCACCGGGTACCCGAGTCCAACTACACTGATGTTAGTGTTGGAGACCTGCCATTGTTTTCTGAGATACTTTATAGGGTTTCTACCGTTACGGGATATCGCACCGGGGACCGGGGGCACGTAAATCAGCCGGTCCAAGTACCCGGCGGGTAATACGTCCTACCATTATAGATTGGATGCGAAGCATTTATATTACGTATCGTACTCGCCCCATAAACACTACATATTAGACGTAAGCCCTTTCGAAATATTCAGGGCTTGTCATTGGCCGTTTATCCGGGCCGGGCCGATCTGAAATTGTGACTGGCCGGGCCGGGCCGGGTCGAGACTTTTGAAATTGTGATGGGCCGGGCCGAGACTTTTGAAAAATTGATGGGCCATGCCGTGAATATTTGGAAATGTGATGGGCTGGGTCGGGCCGCGGCCTATCCTCTGAAATTTTGGTGGACCAAGCCAGGCCGCGGCCCATCCTCTCGAAATTTGATGGGCCGAGCCGGGTCGCTGCCCACGAGGCGGCCCATGTATTTTGACGGGCCGGCCCGTACCGCTGCCCATGAGACGCGGTGTGTTACTGCTACTGCTACTACGACATCCACCGTGTCCATGAGGAGGCCCACGTGCTTTGACTGGCCGGCCCGGGCCGCGGCCCATGAGGTGTGGTGTACTACTGCTACAACTACGATTTAATTTGGTGTTCCTGGGTCGTTATCTGCCAAAATCAGCCAGGTTCGTACCATGCATCGCCAGCAAATCGTCTCGGGTGTACAATACATCATGATGCCTTGTGCAAATGTCGGATCAAAGCGTTGGTACCGTTGTGGGTGTACAGACGAAACTCCTTGCCGTCTCCGCGATGCAGGCAGCATGACGTTATTGCCCTGGTTTTTGTCCTGCGGACGGAACCGCCGTTGCAACTTCGTGAAGTAGGTCCACATAGGGGACATCGTCAGACCGAAGGTTGTCGCGACGTTCACCTTCATTTGTTTCGATGTCGAACAGGGGATGAGGACTGCTACTGCTGTAGCGTGGGAAGCCGCCGCCAAAATATCACTGCTTGTTCCGGCGTTATATTTTCTCGACAGAGGGTGTTGCAACAGCGTGCATTGCAACAGCACCGGGTATTGCAGCAGCACGTGCCGCTGCTACTGCTGCTGCGGGTGTCGAGCAGCACGAGGAGGTGGTGGTCCCACAGTCGGGACGGAAGCCGTCCGACCGAGTCGTTGATTGAGCAGAATTGTGTGAGTAGTGGGTACCGGATAGTTGTGTCTCATGGGCCGAAAGCAGCTGTCCCTCGGAATCCAGACGAAAAAAAAACAACAGAAAACCAACAAGCAACGTTAAAAATCACGCCAGCTTGTACTCGTACACCTTTTAGTACGGTACACCACATGGGTCGGCCCGTCAAATCCACGGGTCGGCGCATGAAAATTGTCAGGCCTGCCCATATAGAGCCCGTGTCTCGTGGGTCTCGCTGCCGTGTGAGGGGCCGGGCCGGGCCGGGCCGGGCCGTGAACGTTTGAAAATGTGATGGGCTGGGCCGAGCCGTGGCCCATCGTCTGAAAAATTGATGGGCCGGCCGGGCCGTGGCCCATCATATCACAAATTGATGGGTCCAACCCCGGCCGGCCCATCAGCGTCGGCCCATGACAAGCCCTGAAAACAACGATTTCCAGGAGGAGAGGAGAGAACAAACACAAAATACATGACGATAGTCTCGTCCATGACGGTGGTCTCGTCAAGGCCACAAGATCCACACCGTTTAGGTTATGCCATTTTTTCTCCACTTTTCTCTGTGGGCATAGCTCTGTATGCTGTCCGGGTACCGTACTCGTAGTCACTTCCCGGGTATGTGTTCCCAAAGGAACGCATACCCGACCACGGGTGCGGGGAATTGATCTGAAAAAGACCGGGTACCCGTTTGCGACGGCTACCCGACGGGGCACAACTTTAATGCACACACGCGTACTAACACGAGCAAGCGCCGTCCGTGGCTATCAACAAGGGAAGACCTTGAAGTGGAGATGCTGTAGTACCGTGCCTGCTACAAAGTAAGGAGTTTGGAGGACGGTTGGATACAGACACAGCAGCAGCAGACAGCGGAGTGAAACAAAGGAGGATACAATGCTGAAATTCCACCGCTGTTCTTGAGATGATTGTGTTCCGAGTTCCCACTTTAGCATGCTGTCATATACCCTGGTAGGTTCGATGGCACACGTGGACACACATGCATACTCAAGCATCGTTCTTTGCTTAAAACACAGGGAAGCACTTGAAGCTAGGCTGCTGTTGTAACGTGGCTGGCTGCGAAGAGGTGAAAAAACGAAAACATTTGGTTTTGGGGTTGTTATGTACCTGCTTGGCTGGCTAGGCGGAAACGATCCCGTGATTACTTGCCGGCTTGCACGACTTTGAACGCCCAGAGCACGTGCCATGGAGCCGGGCCAGGGCTCATTCTTGCGCCTGCCGAGAGCGCGAGAAAATACCCACGGCCAGAGAAACGTTCACACAGGTGCAAACAAGTATTTTTTTTTTCATACACATGCTACAGGTTCCCCTTCGGGATGTGGTTGACTTAAAATACCGGGGGTGTCGCAAGTTGATAAGGGGGAACACAGGCGTTCCTATTGTATGCATTTGAGCCTGTGTGAGGTTCCATGGTGTTGTACCGCTGTTGCTGCTGCTACTGTTACCGCTGCTGTACTGCGCGGGTGCTTTTGAAATTCAGAGGAAGTGTGGGTTATACTCGTCCAGCTTGTTGTGTTCGGGATGGCACGCGCACACCGCATACACACAGAAGCACTGTTCGTATAGCTGTGACAGAAAGAGGACCTTGAGGCACGACTGCTGTTGTATCATGCAAGGTTACCGCAACAGCAACAAGGCCAAAACCCCGCGGTAATACAGGTAGACAGCAACAGCAGACAGCACAGACAGACAACACAGCAACGAAGAAAAGCAAGATATAAAATCAGCAATTGCATCTCTCTCTTGAGACTGTTCCTGGTTCCTACTGCTGTAGGATCCTCGGTGACACACATGCAAACACCCTAAGAGCACCGTTCGAGGCTTGTCACACAAGCCCGACTGGTGTTGTACCGTGGCTGCCTAGCCTGAAGGCTGTTGTCGTACTCAGAAATAACGGCAGCAGGGCGAGACGAAGGTGAAAACACATACCAGGTATATGACAGTTTCAGGTTTCTATGGACCATCTTGGCTCTGGTCCGGCCGAAACGAGCCCGTGATTACTTACCAGTTTTCGCGACTCTGAACACGCAGAACACGTACGTAGCACGGAGCTCGGCCGGCACCCCCACTTGCACCGTGGTGAACACGCGCCCCCCCTGCGTGCCCCGCAGGCGAAAATGCGAGGAAAGACGCGTGGTCGAAAGAGAAAACATTTGGGTTCTGCAAAAAGGCGCCATTTTGCAAACTCGAGGTTGGATCAACCAACTTTCGCGTTGGTAAGTTTATTTGCACATTACACACGTTACGCACTGCCGCAAGGAGGATTTAGTGAAGTTGGTTCAATCGGTTTTCCCTAACCGGTGCTTTCAGCCGGTGATTCGTTAATCGGTAACCGGTTAGCTGGACCTCAAAGACCGCCTGTTTAGTTTTAAAAAACCGTCTACCGTCTACAGTACAGGGCACCTAACATTAACAGGAGATCTGGCCCAGGCTGGGTTTCTTGTTTGAGAGAGTGTTCTTTCTACACTAATTTCAAAGCAACGACTCCCGAATTTCTTATTTTCCTCTGCATCCCAGCCTGGCTTTCTTATCAGTCTGTTTCTTGTTAGGTGTCGTGTGCTGTAATCCCATACACCTGTCAGGTCTATTAAAACCGCGGATACACGTTTTGTTACATCCGGGGCCCGCCCGTAGTACTGATATATATCACACCATGTACCCCGTGTACACGTACAAAGTCTACACTAGGCCTACTACTATGATATCACGCCTTCTACCACGGCTGCTACTATTGCTATGTACTATTAGTACCATACAGGTGAATCCTTTAGACTACGTATATACCAGGTACTTATATGTATTTAGACCACAGCGAGACAGTATTACTACTGCCATTAGGGACGTCGTGGATACGCGAGCGTAATAACTACCAGGTATTGTATTTGCTACCAGGCTTGGATGCCGTTTTGCGACTCGGCTTCTCGTGGGTCTTGCAGTGGTAGAGTACTGGCAGTTGGGCGTTTGGTCCCCACGAATACAGCAGTATCACCCTCTATGGTACGGCATAGTGCTATACAACTCAATTTTACTGCGTGTGTTCCTAAGGCCAGTCGTTATGCCGTCGGATTGGAAGGATCGAAAATATCGGTTTCCGATCAACTGTAAATTCGACGGGGTGTGTCTGGATGCCCTCCCTATCGTCAGTCGGATCGAGTTTGTAATTTTTATGTGCTCTTTCTGGGGACGTTTGGTACGAGGGTTGAAACTGCTTCGTTTCCTACTCGCGGGTTCTAGGTGGTGCTGTGCTATTAGCAGCAGCAGCAGCAGCAGCAGTAGAGCAGTCAAGTCAGCATCAGAGAGGTGTTTTGGCTGCTGCTGGGTGGTATGGCCGTGTATTTAGTGGGGTGGCGAGATATGCGGTGGGCTTCAGACAAAATTTCGATCAAGAAATCCGATCCACGCATCCCGTCGAAAAGTTCGAGGTTTTCGACGAGATGCGTAGATCGGATTGCTCGATCGAAAAAGTTGGCATCGAAAAAGGCCCTTTTTTCAACAGAGTAAGAAAGCCCGATATTGTCTGCGTTCTGAAACCGGCTTTTTTTATCCACGTATCCGACTGCATAATATTTGGCCTACGTATGAGTTTGATATTAGACTTTCCGACGCGACTAAATTCATACCGCTAAATATTTTTCAAGCGTAGATTTTGACGCCGATATCTGAACGCCCGGGATCTGTCACATGAGTCCATACTGGGACGGACGGGTACATCTTATCGTCACCAGCCGGCCTTTACCCAACAAAAGCGCTGTGCCATGCAGTACGAGCACTTGTACGTAAACATGACACCACCAGCAGCACAGCAGAACTATCAGCACTCACACCCACACCACCACATTTAGTATATAAGTAAAACAATACGCCACCACCACCAGCAACAGATCACAGCAGGATCATCAGTACAGCCACACATTGGAGCCCCACGAGCAGTACGAGCCCTTGCCTCCCACGGCATTGAAGACCGACACAAAGACATGCGATGAAGGGTGGGACTGTTTTCCTCGGCTTCGCCTGTTTGGTGTGTATGCCAGACAGAACCCCTCGACGCGAATCGAGGAGTTACTTATTTTTTCATTACATATTTGACCACCAGCAGTAGCAGCAGCACCCAGCACACCCACACGACCACACATAACATCCCGCGAGCAGTACGAGAGTCCCTTGTTGCCTCCCCTCACTCCCCGACCTGTCGCGTTAAAAACACAGCACTCTTAGGAAACAGCGCACGATATCTTGTCACCCCGAGCTCTGTCTTTCATTTTTGATGAATATCTGATGCTTGCCTCTTGCTACGAGACCGCATGTGGTCCCTGTTCGCCCAACCCCATAACGCCATGGAGAATGCAATACTCTCATACCTTGTTCCTTGCACTTACCTCTTCGTATTGCCCGCACTTGTCGTGATCTCACATTACCCTCGACGTGCAGCTTGCCGTGGAAGACTACGCGCAGCAGTACACCTCGTACGTACTGACTGCTGTACATGTAATCAGCAGTCAACCCGTCCCTTTGCCGCGGTTTTCACGGATTCGAGCGCGGGGGGCGGACTTCTTCTGAAGTGCCGGAGCAGGAAGGAGTAGGAGGCATCGAGTCGGGGGTGTTTGATTGGTATTGTAACGGCCGGGTGGGAAATCTCCGCCACTTCCATCATCGCGACGCAATCTTGGACACTTGTTCGACATATCTCCCGCGCATCCTACTCCTAGGCGGCATGAGGTGCGTGAATTGCGACGACTTGAATGTTCACAACACCGTAGTCAGTGTACTGAAGTATATATTTATGGTCTATGCCACCAATATCAAGGAGAATTGTGGAATTACATATATACTGACCTGTACGCTGGTACAGCATACAGCATTTGACATGAACCTGCGTGTGGCACTATCGACACTGGTGTCCCATGTCACATCTTCCACTGAACGCTCGAACAAAAGGAGTGCGTGTTTTGCAGTATATGCTACTTCGATACTTCGTATTACGAGTGTTACTTCATTATACTATACATATACGAGTAGTTGAACTCGTTGTGCTTTTGAGGTTCTCACGAGCTGGTGATATCAGATGTGCAAAGCCATTACCAAATCGCTCAACATACATCGGCCATGGTGTAATTTCATGTAGACGGCAGGCTTGTGATAGCATTGGATGGGGCCGGCCTAAAGCGTTTTGACTCACACACATGAAACAACCCTGGGCATACAGTATCGCCATCGACTCCTTCACTCGTCCTCAGCAGTAGTTTAGTTTCCCCCTCCAGTACGTCTCCAGTCCACATGTTGGGTGCAGAGTTAATATCACAGTGTAGTCACATTGATTGCCCTTAAAATTCTGCATGGTGGTTAGACTATTAGCAGTACACAGTCGCGCTTAGCCATCTACGTAGTATTGTACACAATGACGCGAAAACACCACACCAACAGATGCCGAAACCACGGCAATGATGTCATGATACGTACGTATTTTCCCGGTGACATTATTAATAGTACTGACATTAGTTCTGCAGGCACGGACGTCGTGAGCGGGCTCTTCGAAACAACCTGCCCCCAACGAGCCCATAGCTTACACCGGCATCTATAAGGTCTATCACATTTGCAGTACAGGCCCACGAATAGGAGAACACATAATAACAACATACGGCTCAAGGTTTGGAGGACGTCAAGAAAAGCAGATTCAGAAATCGCGCTCAGCGGCGAGCTCCACACTGAATAAACGCTACCTGGTACGTGGTACCGTATATAATAGGCTATGCTCTTCGAGGATGGTGGAACAATAAGGTTCTAGGCTTGCTCAGATTAAATGTTCCTAGTTGGCGGGCCCATACTGGTCCCCGGTATGACATTATGTCCTACGCGCCCGTGTTCGATGGTTCGTGCAGGTTGACTGCCCTCTTGGCGGCGGTGCTGCCTGTCGTTAGCTTGACCGGAGGGTTGGCTTTTTGCTTACAAGTGAAAGGACGGCTGCATGTCAAAGGACGGACTGGTCAGGCAGAACCTGTCGGTGGTGTTCTCGGCAGCAAGGGGTGCTCGAGGGCTAACTGTATTGCCAACGGTGTTGCCAACAGCATTGAGTATGGGGCACCGCCACAGGAGGCACACAGAGGAATGCCCCCAGCCCAAGGAGCATGTTGGACGACGGGCAACGCAGAACATCGCTGGCCTTGCCAAAGTGGGAAGCTTCAAGGGCACTCTGAGGTGCGCAAAAACGAGGGCGCTTACTGTGCCCAGCGTACCAGCATGGTTGGAGCTGTGGCTTCAGGAGGCGCGTGGGGTGGCTTCAGCCTTAACTCCTGGCCCCGGGGGCGAGGGAGTTTGGGGGCGACAGTGCCCATGGCCGAGGTGCGTTTTTACCGTTACCGACGACCGAACAGCCCTTTTGAGAAGTTTCCGAACCACATATGCATATTGGAGATGGGCGACGATTGCGATGACACAGTGACGATGACGAAGATGCGGGTGATCGTGCCGATCATGATGTTGATGATGGTGATGGTTATGATTATGGTATTGGTGATGCTGCTGATGATGATGGTATTGGTAATGGTGATGAGCCGTGTTTTCGACTTGACCTAGCTTCGACAAAATGGCTGAAATATGTATTCTGCTTTACTTTAAACCTTAACCCTGACCCTATCCCCGACTGCGTGGGGAATTCTCGCAAATAATCTCTCATGGGAAGTTTGCGTGCTATGGACCTTTTTGGCGATGCTGGGCCAATATTTGTGTACACCATGGTTCATTTCTGAGAAGATCACACATGTTCCAGCTCCGATTTGATTTTCCTTCAGGGGGACGAATGAAGCTTCGGGGGGTTGCGGCGAGCATATTTGTTTTGGTTCTGTCCTGTTATGTGGTGCTGTGTGGTGTAGTGCGGTGATGTGTGGCGGTTGTTGTCGCCGATCAGCGCTGTTTACTGTTAAACGCAATATCAGAAGCCCATGAATCGCCGCTAAGCGTTGTAAGCGAGTATACTGCCTTCGACACGCGCAGTACATACCTTAATGCTACGACCCCCATCCCTATTTGCACCATGGCGCTCCAGACGTGCTCTCGCCTACTGGGTCCAGAATCGGTCAACCCGAGATCCGACGCAAAGGGAGCCAAGGCCAGGCCCGACAGCAACGGTGGCGGGGGCAAGGGGGGGGGGGGTCAAGATGGGGGAGGTGCAGGGGGAGAGGGAGGAAACGGGGGAGGGGGCCAGCGAGGAAACAACGGCAAGTTTCTCATTATGTTTCGTTTGGGGTGATGTTGGCAAATGTATGCTGCCCTGTTGTCGGAACCTGTTTTTGGCACGAAATGTGGACGTTTTGGTTGTGTCTGCAAGGTTCTCGCCGCAGCGTCAACACTGTACATGACGCTCGTTGGAATGGGCCGTGGACCTCTGTTGTACTTGTAGGGTTAGCATGTCGTGGCTGTGGTGTTGGACTGGTGAGGTATGCCAAGTGCCTGTCGCCCACCCTTACATGTTTGCACGGATTGTCGTCTGTCATCGTCCCTATTCCCCTGGCCAGAAAGTGGGGCTACAAGAGTGAGCGTTGTTTTGGACCTTCAAATTTGGGCGCAGCCATTGCCTATCTGTGACGAACTCGTCGTTGGAACTGGCCCTTATTGTAGTACCTTGTTGAATGTCCAGTCCGGCTTTACTTACATACTTTATTGCTGCCGGACTCCTTTGATTGACATCAGGTGGGTCTTCATGAGAAGCATGTTGAATCCCTAGCCTCACGGCACTGAATAACCAGCAAGAATACCCTCGGTGACTCGGTGCATTGGTACCGGTTGCTTCCATGTTCACCCTCGGGCCAGGTGACAACGGTGACAGCTCCCCGTTGGCCAAAAACAACACCATGATCGCGTCATCAAATTCTATAACACTCGAGAGCGGCGTAGAGATCGACCGGAGCTTGTTGAATCGCTCGCCTCTGGCGAGAGCTCTGGCTCCATTGTTCGGGTTCTTCCAATCAAGGCTTGGTGAGTCGTCTTGTTTCGCTGTTGTTGGTGCATGAGGGGTGCGTTGGTTGTTGAAACTAAAGGGTCGTACTTTTTTTCGCGTCGACCTTTCTGGCCGCACTGTCTGGGTGACCTATCTGGTGATCGTGTTTCGCGTCCCTATCGATTATCAATATATCGTCTGTTTTTTCTACGTGGCAAGTGATTACGGAAATATGTTTTCACGCATGCAGTCGGTGCTGCGCTGCGCAGGGTCATCATTGCCGATGGTTGCTGCCACGACAAGGTGCCGTGAGCCAGCGACTTACGCCTGCTTCGCTGGGCGGCGTGTCATGTCTTGGGACGCCCGCCACGTGGCCAATTTTACGCCTTATTAATAGCTGGAGTTATCGCGGCCTGTCGCACCTTGGTATGCGGTATCACCCGCGGTATATCGATTTTATTCCCACTTACATTAGCTGAAGTGACCAGCCCCCATTTCTGTGGTGCGCCAAGGTGGGTTCCTTTTCCCGACTTATAGTCACTTATAGTCAATAGTCAAGCTGCGGCACGGCTCCGTTGCCCCATGGAAGAACAGTCTGCGCCTTTTGGGGGTGACGGATGGTGTGGTGCCCCCTTATTATTGAGCATACTACACACCACGTTGTCTGGAAATATAGGGACCTGTTGGAAAGTCTTATGCTGAAACAAATACGGCCTCATATACCCGGGCAGAGTGGTACAGTTGGCGGTTTTGGCCATAGTGCCACCCCCCTTCATTCACAGCCTCCTTGACTGCCCAGCAGGCAGACGATTGTACGTTGCACAGCGCCACCGAATACTCTGTAATGTCTGCATTTTGCAATGGTGTCGCAAATAGTACTGGGTCCCCTGTCTTGACGGGCTCATTCGACATGACCGTGGCGACTTTTTAGCCCCCTGTTTTACTCCTCCTAGGCCGTGCGGCAAGTAGCCTCTACCATATCCTACACCTTCGCCGTGACCGTTGCCCCTTCGACCCCGGGTTGTTCGCGCAGGGCTTTACGGCATTATGCTGGGTTATGTGGCGTTCACGCTATCTCAACACATCTCGCCCATCTACCTCGGCATCTCCTTCCTCGCGGCCATCGGCCCGTGAGTCACATGAGTCACTGCACGTGTAACATATCATTGTAGAACCATTGTTGTGGCAACCAATATTCACCCTCTCTCAATATTTTATGAGCGTGGACAGATAGCATGTACAGTACTGTGTAGTGATACGGGCTTCGACTGTAGATGCGCCTTATTGGCGGAAGAGAACCGTCGGAGTGCTAAGCTCTCATTGGCTCATTGGAGTGTCGAGGTTGCCATTCTTGTCGTTTTCCCTGCGGTACCTACTAACCTACTAATAAACCGTCGGACGGTTATCTTTGGCCTTGTGAGTCTGCCCTGGGGGGCGATAGGATACTGCGGCTGGTTGCTGGGGACATTGCTCAGTAGTCGCTCAGCGGTCTATCTCTACAATGTTCAACTCATGTATGCATGATTTTAATGTGTCTCGCTCGGGTGCTTCAGCGATGCTGGCCCCGAGCTGACTGTGCTCATCCACTGTAGACCACATGTCATACCAACAGGCATCACCACCAATGTCGGGCTTCTATGCATCATCTTCACAAGCAAATGTAAAGATTTGCCAGATACACAAATATTGCGCTGCCCGCAGGGGGTAGCAGACAGTCCGCCATTACGTAGTGTTTTGATGTTGACCGGATCGTCTTCGATTTGAAAGAATGTCGCTCTCGTGTTGGCGTGAAACATACCCAAACTTACAGCGAATGGCCTGCCGCTCGTTCTTTCTGCAGCAGGAGGCGAACGCGGGGAATTGCGTCTGTTCGTATTGTTTTTCGGTAAAACGATGTGCCTGATGCTTTGTAGAGTTCAATTGGGTTGTTGACATTGCTACGAGCAGCTATTTCGAATTACCGCTCCTCGTTTCCGTCACTGTTCAGCATTGACTTCTTCTGGCTACTAAAACTTTGTTTGAGGGACATAGTCAATTGTCAGACATTAACCACAGCAGTATGCTGATTCAGCACAAACAATTATATCCAATAACTTTATTCGTGTTCCCCTCACAAGGAGAAATATATAACGAGGAGAGGAGAGGATAGAGGCAAACGGAAAAAACACTGCAAGCTGGCTCAACCCATCAGAGAAACGACACACACAACGCATTGTCACGTATCCCCACGTACGGGAAGTAGTTTGTCTATTGGTGCCAGATAGCTTTTCCACTTTTCTCGGGGAATCGTAGTGGAATCCGCCTTCCTCCCATCAACCAGATGTTGTCTATTCACCGCTTACCAGTATCCAACGAGCAGAGTTGCCACCAAGTGTGCGGTGCGTTCTAAGTATTTGAGACCCTGTTTGAATGCCGTCCTTGAGGCTGTTGGCGTTGCTGCGATGGTCGTGGACTGGAGTCGCCCTCAGATAATTATCCTTCTGACCCTGAATTGCCCAGGGCCGGCACTGGCTTGCATATTTTTCAGGACGTATGTAGACCACGCGCAACCGATCTATCACACCCAACGTGCATACTTGAGTACTCGCCAATTTTGGTTGAAGGCACACCTGACGTATGGTTTTTGTTTTATGTACCTGGTACGACATAGTTCGTTGTTTGTTTTCACTTGGAAGCACAACGCTGTGTACAACACCTCTAGACTTGAAGCTTGACTGACAGACATACTCCAAACGCACTAGTTTAACTCCTCATATCTCCCAGTCGCTCAGTACAGATACGAATTGGTAACTTTCGAATTCCTAAGCTGTATAGCGTCGCATAAGGAATGGCGCCCGTCTCGCATCTCAAACCCAATGCTCGTCGCAGTTCGAATCGCCATAGATGTAGTTGTCGTTGGCATCAATGCCTGAAGATGGTAATCGACACGAGCTTTGTTTCCAAATGTGCGCTTACCGACGGAAATCGTCGTTGACGCTGTACCGTTTCGGTTCAACGAGTTTGAGTCGACGTGTAGCGGTTAGGCATTGCTGCACAGCGGTCCTTACTGCGAATAGTCTACGACGTTTCTCGTATCGTGTTCCTGGTCGGGGCTGCCTTGAGGGCGGGTACGTGCTTCGCTGCCGTATTTTTGTGTCCGTGAACCCGTAATGGCCACGAACGCCGGTGGTCGGAGTCATTTCCGACTACAGTATGGGGTCAGGTTATTCATATTTTTGTTTTGATGGACGTCGGGTGGATTTTTGTTGGCTAGGGTATCATTTTCATAGCAGCCTGGCAAGTTTTTGACTGCCGTAGCGCCAAATACGAACCTCTAGCTGGGGTTCTTCTGCACTCGTCCCCCCGCTATGAATAAAAGCGCTTCGTTTAGTAGTTTGGACGCAAGCAGGGTATTACTAGCTGAGGCCATCTACCGTCCTGACCGCAGTTATTTCACGTGGCGGTGGCCAAACCTGGTTTATGCAAATTCGACTTCTGCTATTTTGGAGTCGAACCGCTAAGGCTCCACGCCCCGTTGCCTACAAGGCACTGCGGTAATGCCCGATAATAGCTAAAACACTGTTACTAAATATTTTTGTGATGAACGTGGAGACAGAGTGTATCGTTGGGTCTGCTCTAAAATGTATACCGCATTATTTTGTCTTTCGTCGTATCGTCAGAAATCCTGCCAGGAAACTCCTTGTACTAGGCGCACGAAGTCTATCAGTGCTGACGGTAGCGAGCTACATCCAAGACCAGTTCAGACACCAGGCGAGTGCGCTTGCTGTCGTTTTGAAAAGGCGAACGGGTCACGGCATCTTGAACATTTTGAAATTGCGGCGCGTTTTTTTTTTATGTCGAGAGTCGACGCGCCTGGCTTTTTGAGAGGAATAAGATTGCCAGGAACGCGGGTAAACACATGCACAGGTAGACGCATGTACAGGTGGAAGCGCCGTTTGGGCAACGACAATGATTGCGACACGACCCCAGGCGGTACACCCCTACATCATTGGTCGCTGTTGTTGTTTCGGCCGAGCGCAATAGCGAGACCAGTATGACAGTCTGTCTAGCTTGTTTGCTCCCAGACACCCAAGCCTAACGTTCGAGTTTCGTTCGGATCCAGTCATGAATGGTGCCCATCAAAACGACTCGGGTGGTGATAACTTGTTGAACTTTGATGACTAGGGCGAGTGGTGCAATATACGATTCAGAGGTAGATTTAACGCAGAATCGATTGCGGACCGGGGCCGAGACACGCGATTGTTGTGTGTATACATTTTTATGAGCTGCTTGGCTGGTGGTTGTTTTTTAATACTACCCATGAATCTGAAACGGCGATGTGCAATTTTGTGTGATCATTGTTTTTAACCTGGAAAACGCTTTAACTATTTGCCCTGGCGCACTTCGGTCGTCGATAGTACTCTAGCGTTCTGATGTTGTCGATGTGCATGATCATGCTGCCGTAGCCTTCCTTGCATACGTTGTGCAGGAGTAATCTTGCGGCAGTCATGACTCCATCAGTCTTGATATGTGTTTCTAGAGCTCTAGAATCCAGTAGGGCTAAAACCAAGGTCGGCTTATGTGTCGGCGTAAAAGAAGATCTTGAGACCGTGCACACGGTTCGGTGTCTTTCTGCGCATAGTGGCCCTCAAGGCCCTATACATTTGTCTGCTGCCCCTTTCAACCTGACTCGCCGTTCCCGTTCGCACTCTTTGGGGATCGACGGCCTGGGCCTGGGGTACACTCCTGCCGTTTCCTGGCAGGGTTAGTTCGGTCGTATTCTGGTTTGTCGACGAGTCCAAGACCTTACCCCCAGCGCTAGAATTATACATTCTACTGATATGTTTCACGACAACCTCTAGGATATTTACTGCATCTCTTTTTGCTGTGTCTGTTGAATCTCATGGTGCAGGTGTACCCCCTTCCTGCGGTGGTGGCGGGTCCTTCAGCTCCCTATGCGCTCATCACCGGAGGCTCGTCAGGAATAGGCAGGGAGATAGCCAACGAGGTGCATACGCTACGGGAACAACCAATCAATGGGGTCTGGATAGTATTAGAGTAATTCCGTAGTCAACAGGATATCCAAATCGGAATAACTGTTGTGAAAAACACGGTACGGTTTCATCTCGGTTGGTTTTGATTGTGCAAGGAGGTGTGGAAGCAACATTGGTCTGCAGGCGACTATTAATAGAGCATTACAGCTACAAGGTACTTGGCGTCACCTGGTGTCCCTGGAGCTGTCGCAGTTGCGCGCTAGTAACAGTGCCAGACTATATGCCTTTGATGGCAGTGCAGTAGGGGTAATAGCATTCATGCACGCTTTTTGTACTTTACTAATGCGTCCATTTTTACCTGTACATAGCGTTTCGGCATCGATCAGCCGGCATTTGTCGCTGTGCCGCGTAGTAAGACGAGCCGTTGTGTCTCGGGCATATTACACGTGTTATTTTTCTGTGTGGTGAGACTCACGAAAATGCTGCTTTATAGGTACCACATTGTCACCTCAGTACATACGTCTGTATAAAAAATCCACAACTCATGATGGGAAACGAAGTACTGCAGCCAGCGAAGAATCAACCCGACTCTTGTAGTCCTTTTCTCGTTGTAGAAACAAGAGGTGGCGTGTCAGTATAGAGTACGGGGTAATGGCTAAGGGTTGGCCGGGGTGGTTGGTCGCAGTTTACGCAGCCCGTGGACGAATAACAGCGGTTTGCCCTACCGTGGACAGCGCGGCACAAGGAGCTACCGTAGGTGGTAGGGAGAATGTGCGTCCGCTCTGTGCTGCCATTGTATCACAAATAGGTTGTCAATAAGACTAATGAAGGAGGCGGCATTGCAGGTTTACGGAACAAAATAATTCTGCTCATCGCGGGTGAGCCGGCTGCGTAGGCTTTGCCCAATTGTTCGGGCTGCTGGGAGGGCTTGTGGCGTTGTATCTGGGGTAGTTTTTGGCGAAACATTATTTGGCCGCGGCTTTATCTGTTCGTGCTGTTGTTGATTGTCGATTGTTGTCACCAGTTGGCGGGAAGAGGCTACAATATCCTACTCGTGGCCAGAGGCAAGGAGGGGCTGAAGAGGGCTGCTAAGGAGCTGAGGGAGACATCGAGGTATGGTGGCGACGTGCACAAGCTGTCGGTATTCCCTACAGCTGAACCCGTTTTTCTCAATTGGATGCGTAATTTCGGGGGGATGTTGGGGTGTGTATGGGTGCCTGTAGGCTGCCGGGAGAAATCGAAGAGCATTCCAGCGAGATATTATACCAGGGCATTAATTAGGTGTTGCGCTGTTGCGCGGGCGCAACATTTGAGCAAACTAATTGTTTTGCGCAACAGTCGCCGCGAGGCTGGTTGCGCTGCCGCGAGGCTGGTTGCGCCCAGCGCAACACGCGATTTTTCGCCGCCGGCGAAAATAATTGTTGCGCATTTACTTCTCTCCGGAGGCGATAATTTTTTTGGTGGGTCTTTTTTTCTAAATCGCCGTAGTAGGCGATTTTTGTTCACCTTTAAAAAAAAAATCGTCGTAGTTTTTTTTTTCCAGGCACCTTTTGTCCAATTGGCCGTAATTGAACGTCTTTTAGGCTCCTTGTCCTATTCGCCATAGTCGAAAACAAAAATTAGGCACCTTTTGTTATTCGCCATAGGCTTTTTTTCTTTTTTAGCCACTTTTTTCTATTCGCCGTGGCCAAAAATAAAATTGAAGGCCTTTTTTTTTTACTTGGTTTTCAGGCGTATATTCGCGCATATATCGCAATATTTTCGCCTCCGACACCGAACCACTAATTAATGCCCTGGCATGTACTTGCTATGATTGGGAGGTAGTGGCAACGTGAACACAGTACTGAAGTACGCTCAGCAGTGAAACATCATGCATATTGCTGGAAAGCCATGTAACGTTACGTCGTTGATTGCTTTGCGGCTGTCGGGAAGCCAGCGAGTTCTCCTGTTCCTGTTAGCGTCTTGGTGTCATGTCGCTGGCTGTCGAGCAACTTAAAGCTGCATCGTTTAGTGCAGCACAGCTTAACACAGTGCAGTACAGTACAGTACAAGACGAGTGCCCGGCAGGCGCAACATGGCGCTTCGGCCGGGATGCTTGAGCTATATCGACGTAAACACACGAAGATTGCTCTCCACTTGAGAGATGCGAACATTCTTTGAGCGCTCTTGTGCTTCAATTGGGAGCGTTGAAATCGACCGTTTGCCCCTCGAGACGTACGAAGTGCACGGGTTTCTGTGGTAGCGTCCGACTGGAAGGTATGTACAGCGTCAGCGTTACCCCCAACCCTGACCCTGGTTTCACTATTGCTGACGAAGGGTACTTGCAAGTGCGCCAGTATGAGCGAAACTATTCGCTTGCTGAGGCCAGTACTCGACTGTACGGCGTACTTGATTCCGTGGGCAGGGAAACGGCGGAAGCAGCGAGACGAAAGAAAGAGGACGAAAACCAAGAGCCCGATATGCCAGAGAGCAGGGGGGCGCGCAAGCGACGACTACGCGAAGAGAGGTACTGTCTATACTACCGTAGAAGCGGCCGATGTTGTCTGCTACGCTTGCATGAGCGGCAATGGACTATGTTTCGTAGCGCGACGCCCGTCCAGGAACCCGTAACCAATCAATTCAAGAGCTTAGTAGTGACCATCGACTCTCCCTGGAACGGTGCGCTGCACACCACCGAACACGATTATTTTGTCGAACAGGTTCGCAGCACCATTTTTAGCACCAGAGGGGGTGACACACTTTGCTACTACTGTACGTATTGTCCGTATGTTTCGCTTTGCAGCGTGATAACCGGGTACAGGCCTTTCCTTGTAAGGCACAGTGCTCCCCGTGTGTATGATATCTACTTCACGAAGGTTTTCTGGATCCCGTAAAACCAGTGAGCTGTACATCGCTGCATTTGCCTCATGCGCTATCTCGAGCATCCCTTCGCTCCCGCATGCCTGTGGGTGTGTGGTGCTTTTCAATGGGTACGGCTGGTGGAGCTCTGAACTGTCACGCCATTGCATTGCAGTTCCATTGACCTCCCTCTCACGACGATAATTCATGCTCCAACCAACACAAGTTGAGCACTTCGTCCACGTGCTCACTGCTGAAACAGATAACCAGGGCGCCCCTCCGTCCGCTGCCAAGATTTCAATCGTCAAACACCTCTGCAAGGCATAACCTCTGTAACGAGTCGTGGAAGCGTAAACTCTGATATAGTTCTGTCTGCGAACGCCGGCGCTGATCGTATTTCGTCACATCGCTTAGTATGGTTGAGCGACCGTCCACTGGCCTTCAATGCAACAGTTTTCGACGCAGCTTTTACACGATTCATTGCGATCCCCTAAATACCAGGTGTCCTTTTTTCTGTGTTTGTGTTTTGTGTTTTGTGACCACTCAGGCAGGAAAGAAGGCGCCAATTTGAGAGGCTCTCAGCGAAAGAAACCGAAGCTTCGGATACAGGCGCAGAACATGCCCGGAGCTCTTCGAATTCCTCGCATCCGTCGAATGCTTCGCATCCACATGACGACAGCTGGTCCGAACAACAAGCAGTTGGCGTGGCATCCTCGGCTCCTAATCTCGAGAACGCCATTACAGCCAGATGGTTTGCGGCCGACCTATGCAACTCCACGGCGGCTGCGGCTGTGCACGACGAGGTGACTTGCCCTTCTCTAACCGTCTTGGTAGATCAACGCTCTACATGGACTGTCAAAACAAGGGCAATGGGTTTGACACGTGCTTGCGGTGTGTACTGTCAAAACAAAGGGAATGGGTTTGACACTTGCTTGTCGATGGTGCGACTTCTTATTCTACACGCATGCCTGCAGACATTGGCATTGAGCACAGCACAGGATAACCCAGGACAACATATCACTAACACTCCTTTCGACCCTGAACCGCAGCAGCATGGACCCATGAATAGGACCCAAAGTTGTGCGATCAGGACTGTTAAGTCGGGGAGGCGTGCCATAATCTGATGCTGTTGAGAAGACAGACACATGTGTTTTACGAAGTTGTTTTTCACGCCCTGCCTGCATGCAATACCCTTTATCCTGTTTTTCATGTGACGCCTTACGTCATGGAATACATTTTTGTCTCGTTGGCTTGCTGTAACGCTGTATGCCATCGGATGGCATTGGGAACCTCACGTTGCGGCTTGTGTTCCACCCCGTATTACGAACGGAGAGGGCAGGTGAAACGGCTCAACATCACGGTCGAGATTCTTGTAAACGCAGCCGGGGTGTGCCGCGTAGGTCGACTGGAGAGTTGTTCCGAGGAGGACTTGGAGGCGCAGCTACTACTGAACGTGATGGGCACGACACTTCTCACCCGCCGTTTCGTCAAAGGCAAGCCCAATGGCTGCCTGTTGTACTACTAGTTCGTATTACAGCGGTGTAAATGTAGAGCTGTGGCGGTTGGCTATTTTTTCATGTGGTATGTCCACGTTTGTGAGTTTTGTATGATGCTGAATCCGCGTCCCCGCTTTGCTCAGCTGATCTGGTGTGATGATTTTTTTCTCCAATACATTTTGGGGTGGATGTTGGGAGAGATATGTGGTTCTACGATCCGTTTTCAGTAGTTTCTAGTAGGCCACCTGTGTCATGTGACGTGATGGCGCTTGGTGATGTGTTGTGATTTATTTTGTGCGCACTCAGCAATACGTGCGGAAGAGAACCCGGATTGATATCTTAATCGGACTTCATTTACCTGTTTCTGATGCACCGCAAGCATTGCTGTTTGCTAAGAATACGTGCTTGAGCCACGACGTGCTTATCGTCGTGCTCGCTCCTTTGCTCGACGCTCTTATGAACTCTGCTGTGGACCAGACTTGGTGGAGCGTCGGAGGGGGCGTGTAATGATGGTGTCATCAGTGACGGCAGCAGCACCTATCCCTACGGTGGCTACGTACGCGGCAAGCAAGTCCTTCATCACCAGGTCTGACACCGTCATTGGGTCTAGAATGTTGCCCGGACGATCCTCCCCCCAGGTGTTGTGTTGATGGAAGTTTAGCTGCATAATTCTAAGCATGATATGTGTTTTAATCGCGTCGTTGTCGTGGAGCTTAACATTGCTGTACGCTGTACGTGGTTCCGCGGGGTGCTGGGTTTCTGATGGCGTTTCTCCTTTCGTTTTTGAGCCGTACCGGTGGACGCCCTTTTTCCCTACGTTTTGTTTTTATTTTGGCACCTCCTGCAACGAAAATATCACAGGCTCGACCTCGAGTTTGGCCCACTTGTTTAGTTGTTGAAGAGATTTTACAGCAGTGCTGTACTTGCAAGTGGGTTGTTTGGAGGCAGATTTACGCCTTGCTTGGCCACCTGTCCGTGCATACTCCCTATTTTCTCCCAACCGGAAGCGGTCAGTCGTGAGCTGCCCGATGAAGCCTCTTTGAGTCCTTGCGGCATTGTTTGAGTTACACTTGTATGCACGAATGCGTGACTTTGATGTTTTGCTTCAACTGAAGGGTTGCGATTTTATTGCCGTTGTATCGATAAATGTCGATATATGATGGCGAACCATGGTCGCACCGCCTGGTACTGCATACGGTAGGTTTTACGGAGAGGATCGGCTGTGCACAGGCATGGCCCCGTCCCTGTCGCTTACACCAGCCGGTTGACTTAAGGCTACTTTTGAATTGTCGCGCATATATATGCCTTGACTTCTACTGATATTTTTTTTAATTTCCTATGCCGCGACTGAAACGCTTTGGTTGCTTCTCCATGAAAGTCTCGCGGAAGCGTTGCACAGCGAGGTGGAGGTGTCAGGGGTGGGTGTGACGTGCGTCATGCCCGGGGCCACGAGGACCAACTTTGAGCACAATTCAGGCTGCACGTCATCTCTGTTGTGGCGGCTTCCGCTGGTTTGCATGGAAGCGGATGAGGCGAGTTGACGCTATATTTGTTGCAGTCGAGACCAGACTAGTTGTCGCGGGCCTCTTGGTTTGTTTACGCTGCCCCACTGGTGCCAACTCCCATTAGAGCAGTATTAAGCCCACCCTGAAAACTTGCGCTGTGGTTCCAACCACTTGCGGTATTGATCTCGTTCTATATCGCGTTTTGTTTTTTTCTCCGCCTTGGTGTCTAGCACTGACGATTGTGTGTCCCTATTTCCAGTGCATTACAAGGACACCGGCACGACGACAATTTTGTTTGCCAGGTTAGCGCTTCGCCACCTGGCTTCTGCGCGTGTTGAAGCCATCTTCGCCAGAGCATTGGACTAAGGATAAAAAGCCACGCCTTGCGTTGGCGACAGTTGTACGTTGTTGTGTTTATATGACAACATCTCGCGACCATTTTATCACCGTTGTCGAGGTTTTCCCGCTTTCTCCGATGCGTGGTGCCTCGTATAGCCGCCGTCACGTGGTTTTAATATCTACATCGTATTGGAGCACCAACTCACTAATTCCACGCGTCTTTGCCATAGCTGGAAGCGTTTGCTCGCACACAACCATTCTCATTTAGAGGTGTGGTATGTGTTGCGATGTAGCTTGTCTCGTTGCTATGTCGAAGGAGGCAGTCAGGCGCAAGAGTGACAAGGGTTCTTGTGTAATTGCCCCCATTGTATGCAGCGTAAACCCCGAGGGAAGCACGTTTTGATGTGCAGGGTGCACTACACAATCGTTTTTTCGAATTGTTTGGTCGATCTACATTTGCTTGATATCTTGCTGGCTTGAAATCTTGCTGGCACCATGCTCCAGATTTTTGTGGCGAGGAAATGGGGACGTTTTGCAGCAGTGTTATTTGGAAATTGCGTACGTGATCGTGTCCACCGTGCAATGGGGATACTCAAATCGTATCAAACCACTGTCCTGCTCCTTTGTTTGTTTGTGGTTGGCCACTCGGTTGCACCTCAGGTGGCGGCGCGGGCAGTGGAAGCCTTAATGAGGGGAGACCGCACCGTTGTCCCCGGTTGGCAAAACAAGTTCTACGTTCACGTTCTTGTTCCTTTGGTGAGTGGTCGTCACGTAGCCGTTTGCCTTCAATCTAGATTGTAGCCCTTGAAAAGCGCCAGCCAGGGTCAAGTACAGCTGCAGTTGAGGTACGCTCGTCTACCGATTAGTGGAATGAACTTGAACACAACCCGAAAACTATCAGCGGTGTTAACGTTTTTGGGGGGCTCGTGCACTCACATCACAACAAAGCCTTAACGAAAACAGAACTACACGAGTATACTCGAAAACACGCCGGCCACATTTAGAGTGCGGTCGTTATTCCTGAACGATACCGTAGATAACGTAGCTCAGGCAGTTCATTCGCATAATGTACGTATGTCATCGCAGTGGCGACACTCATCTACAGTACTGCCCCCCCCCTAGGCGGCTGTGGACAGCCCGAGCAGAACTCGGTGCCAGTTCGGTGTTCTTGTATTTATCACAGTGTTTGTGCTCGCCTACATCCAAACGGCGATGCATCTGGTGCCGCAACCTGGCAGACGATACATAGTTACGTTGACGCGTGTTAGTTTATCGTGTGCTTCACGCCAGTACCTCAGTAGGATATACCATACGGCTACGTGACCCCCACAAACTAAGTTTTGTAACGCTTTCCCCCCTGTGTCCTCTCTGCGCGTCCACTGTCAATGCCTTGCTCGCAGCTCCCTCGAAAGATCCTCATGACCTTCTTAGCGGCGATGTGGCGATGACTCTGTCAATGACTCTGTTGCACATCGGGCGCTTGGCCTACTACTTGTTGTACCGTACATTATTTTAACACAACCTTGTTGTGCTGTAGGAGGTATATCTCCCAAGGTGTGTGGTGTTAATAGCAGGTGGAGGCAGCATACTACGCTTGGATCGCTATCCATGTATGGGTTGACTTAGGCGAATCAATCGCCAATGACTTCAAGAAGGGCGAGGGATGTTTGCGCATACTCGGGAAGTGATATAATGGGGGCGATTGGGAATTTGCTGCCATGCCTTGGCGTGCGGCGAGATACTGGGGTCGGTTACCGGTTACGAGTGTCTGTACGGGAGGCCGCTAGCAATCGTTGTATCCCACGCCATCGTCCTGATCATTGCGTTCTACGTTCGGTCATGGAAAGGACAGTGCACCTTAAACTTGGGGAACCTTACCGTCAAAATTCGCTCTTTAGGATCAGTGCTTGTGAATTAGCCGTGGAGCTCGAGTCGATGGGATTAGCGACATTGGCCCGATTGTGGCGTGTCGGCACTCGAAGAAAGAAGAACTGACTCAGTCCGACACAGCCTTCCTGGCTTCATCGCCCTCCCGCGACCAGCTGTGGTGTACGTTAGAGTGTTCGCGCGGGGTACTTACATCATTGCCAGAATATACATTGCTGTCGTGCACGACGAGCCTGTGGAAGGGGATCGGTCGAACTTTCTGAGGTGCTTATGTCCACAGCGTGTCCTTCTAGGGTTCCGGTGTTAATTATCTGAAACGCCAATGTTGATTTTTTTTTTTGTATTCGGCGAAGACGGTTGTCGAACGTGCCATTGATTGCCAGAAGAAGACCTCACATGTTCCGAAGATATCTATGAGCGCATGTGTTCTGTTTTCCTTGGTTCTCGTTGAAGCGCGAACATGTCTAGCTATCCACTCTCTGGCACACTACCCGTATGCGTGGCAAACTATTGCCCAGTGACTACTCTTCTGTGTGGGAAATTACATACTTTTAATGTCTTTATACTGTAGTATTTCCTCTCAAATGCTTTTCACATTCTGTCGAAGGCCCCCAGGTTGAGAACTCTGTCTCTACCAGCACCACCAAGGGGTGGTGGAGCTTCCCGCGCATCAGGCTTGTCTCACATGATGTATGTGCCATATATTAAATTAAAGTTCACTCTATTATAAATCCCTTTAGGGTTTAGTTTCTGTTTCGACTCTGAAATACCTCTAAATTTTCTTGATCGCGGTTTTATGACCGTGGTTTTCTGACCGTGGTTTTCTGACCGCGGTTTTTTGTCCGTTTTTCGCCGCCGGGCGAACATGGCGAACATCGGGCTTCAAGCAAGCCGCGACTGCGCGCTCGCGGCGGTGCCTTCGCACATGTCACCGCCCGCTCTCTGGGAGGTCTCGTGGGTCTGCTCGGCAAGCTTGACGAGGAATCCCGCTCCCCGTCCAAAATGCTGTATTCACTCGAGGTGTTGATTGTTCGTTTTCACGCTTGATTAGTACGAATAATCATCACCAAACCTTGATTATTCGACATGATTATATATTTTTCTGAATCTTGATTATTATCATGACTCATTGTGACTGTCTTTCGATAAATCTACTCGTCTTGTGCTCCTTTCTGTGTACTGTTTCCCCGACAGCTCGCTCGGTGTTACGAGTATAGACAGTTTCTAATAGAAAGTCTGCTGGCTAACTTTTCGTGAGCATCTAGCTGTGCCTGATTTTTGTCTTGACAAAATCTGTCTTGACCCGTCGGCTAGACACGGCCATGAGAGTCGGCGATCGCTGGCGTCTAGAGGGGGGGTTGGGAGGACCGAACTGGCTGGTTTCGTGCCTAGGCTGTGCATGGTCATGGATTCACGGCTGGAGAGGACACGGGGGTCCAGGACTGATGTTCAGCTCGGCACCGATCGCGTGTCCGAAAATATAAGGACATTTTTGTTGTAAAAAATTGTTTCAACGGGTGTTCACAATTTGAGATACTTCCAGAAAGCTATTCGGAAAAAAAAACAAGCACGGTTCAAAGCTCGTGCAAACACGCCATCCAGCGGGCGAACGAGCGCACTGCGCATCTCACGAACGGCGGCCGACCGGGCTGTCAGATACAAAGGGTGGGGGAAGCTTAACTTGGATGGATTCGATAGTGACACGGTCAATAAATGCTACGTTGATGTAGGTTGGCTTTTCGAGATCATCACCCGTAAAAACAAAAACATACACGAGCTCGCTATCATATTATGCGAGTACTCGTACGACCACACGTTACACGTTCAGCAGTACCGTTAGATGGGAGTTCCAATACAAACCCCGTCCCAGTGACGTATTTCAGGGAGTCGCTGGAGTAATACAGCCGTACTACGGTAGGAGCTGAAATGACTGAGTACTCGCGAGTACCTGTACTGCTGTAGTACTACAGTACTGTTGTAGTACCAGACGACTAGGGCTAGGCTTACCGTTGTAGCTTCTTGCTCTACTACATACCTCTGCGATTTGTGTCTCCCGTCTCGGGGTTGTTCGGGTCAGTTTCTTTCAAGATACTACTGTACTATTGCTGCTGCTATGCTGCTGTGTTGCTGCTGCTGCTGTACATCAGCTAGCTGTGAGTTCTAGCGATTGAGTGGTAATACAGTCAAAGTTTGTTTGCTCGTTGCAGCAGCTAGCCCGTTGCTGCATTAACCGGCGTTCTTTTCAACCGTTATGCGGGTCAGTTTTTTTCAAGATACTAATATACTGCTGCTGCTGCTGCTGCATGCTGCTGCGCTGCTGCTGCTGCTGTATATCAGCTACAATAGCTGCGAGTTCTACCGATTGAGTTGTAATTAAAGTCAAAGTTAGTTGTCGATGCCACTACTCTCGAACTAACTCATGACAGTTTTCGCCGAGGTCGCACAGTATCGATTGTAAAGCAGGGAGGATATTGATTGTGCTTGGTACTCGATACAGCAGGTATGATGACGGTTTCATATATTAGGGAGTTCATATACTTGATGAGGCTTTCTCCATCTGTGAGGTCTCGTGCTTGCTGGGACTTCCCTGACTTGGCTTGACTTGACTGCTTGACTTGCTCGCTGCGCCTCGATGGCGGCCTGCGAGGTCCGACGATAATATATATATACTTAACTACGTGGTTTATGTCTCCATGAGCAGCGCTCCAGCTCCCTTACCCTGCCCGCCTGTGCTAGGCCCTGGCATGAGTCCGAGGTCGTATCAATAGTGTACTTTGAAGCCGTTGCAGCTGCCCTGACTACTGCGGCGTCGTTCACATGCCCTATCATGTTTCTGTTTCCCGCTGTGTGCGGGCCGACTTTATTATTAATGGCAAGGGTTAATGGTTATAAATAAGGATTGCATTCAGCCCTTTTCATTCTTCCACCTGCTAGCAGTGCGATTTTCGTAGCGGGTCATGTCCAACGATATTAGCTGTTCTGGGAGTGAGTGTGGTGTGGAGCGCCGCATCTTCGATCCATTCTCCGAAATATCAGAATGAGTTTGGTTCCTGCCCGAGTTTTCTATGAATCTGCAGATTCGGCCCTTCAGCGTGGGCTAATGTTATGGTATCCCCTCTCCCCTCTTTCGGCGTAATATAATCTGTAGCACGTGTCCCCTCTCATCATACCTGGCAGGCGTTATCGCCTGCCTGGATGATGGCTATCTCGCCCCTTTGCTCAGAAGGGGTCCGTCGAGCAATCAAGCAACTATTGTAATACTTCGTACAATGAAGATAACTTCCAAGATGTGTGAGCGACCGAAGAAAAGCCAGAAGCACTACCTGCATAGCAGCAGTCGGTTCTTGGGTCCATACTGCATTAAACTTAACACCATAGTATGATCTATATGTTTTGTATTCAGGCCATATATCGGCCAATACGCTGAACAACCCGCTACTACAGTGTGTATAGATATGTTGCCATGGTCACACTGACAAGAGGAAAAGGGACGTTCATGGCACTTATTTTTTTCTGCGAGCTGTGCAAGGCTGTTGTAAGAAACGCCTGAAAAGTACTAGATAGAGCAAATGCATTGAGCTCTTTCGAAGCCCCAGGGGACAATTAATTCTCCACAATAATCGTGTTTGCACTTTTGTTTTTTGAGACTTGGAAAACGAAACTTGGCAGGGTTGTGCATCATGACAATGCAAAACAAACTTCGACTGGACTTTTCTAAAAACAAAAATATGTCGTTCATCAGGGAGGGTCTAAAGTTACAAAAATATATTAAGAAACAACAATTCGATGCGAGTCGACGAGGGAAGGAAAGGCTGAAGTCTTCTCGCGATAAAAATGCAAGGCAAGAACCGTAGTGGGGGAGGAGGGAGAGGAGCCTACTTTGTGACCCCGGATCTGAGTTACGACTAGGGAGGAGAGAGAAAGGAAGGGCGAAGATAATAAATGGGATGGACAAAAAAAAAATGAAAAAAAAGGGTAAAAAACATCTACAAAAATTAGTGCTTTTTTTCATAAAAGTCAATCGTGAGGTTGTTGTCGCCTTGTCATGACGCAGAACCCTGCCGATTTTCGTGTTCCAAATGCCAAAAACCAAAGTTAAACAATGCAAAGCAGCAAAGTGCTGGCTGTCGCTGGGACCAACTCGCACTGATGCCATCACATTTAAATATACAGTAGATACGTTACAGACAGTGGATTTTTATACATGTAAGGTTACCGGCCGAGAGCACCTTGTATGGGCCGAGGTCAGCGCGGGAGGCGCACCCGGGAGTGAATCCGTATATATATATATATATGCGAGTTTGCGAATTCAACTGCTTGGTGCGAGGGTGATGACATAGGTTAAGCCGTGACCGAGATGTGTCTCACGTGTATTTGTGACTTGAATGCTTGGTGAGAATAAGGCGGGGCCGGCGCTTCAGACGCCGCGAACAGGGTATAGAGTGCGCGTGACAAGCATCCAACTTTGTTCTCCGTGAACGGAGCGTTTCGTTCGGGACGTTTGTGGATGGTACCGGGCCGTTGGCAGCTTTTCCTACACGGAGAAATACCATACATAGTCGGGTTTTTTCCTCTCAGTCTTGGTTGAGCTACGCTAGCTTGGGCACACGGTCTGGAGTATCACGCGACTGGCCTTGATTTTGGTCAACCAGCTGGGGGAAATTTACAGACGGTTAATTTTGATCAAGTACATGTGGTCCCTGGATAAGGTGTGACATTCTTCGTGAGGGGAGAAGTGACGAACTTGACCCGGGGGAAATCCTCCGTATTGCTTCTATGAAGGCACAAGCGCCGTTTGTCTCGGCTGGGGCATTTTGTCTTTGGCCCGCCCTACTGTTTTCTCTTGCGGCAATTGCGGCAGGAGGGCACCGGCTGGCTCGAACAGGCGTAATGGCCTTGCGCTTTGCTTGCACTTGTAGAGCATGATGCGATTAGAGAAGACACACTCGGGCGTGCCTCAGGGGGATCGTTTGGGGAGCTTCAATTGCTTTGTGATTCGCATTTGTAGGTTATGCAATTGCTGTTTGACAGGCCCAAAAGCGATCCCCATTATGCATGATGCACGCCGCGCACGATCGCAACAATTCAGCTTGCCATCACTTGCACGACACATATGTACAGCCTAGATGCCAGTATATTTCACTTCCTTCCGCAAAACCAGACCTAACATGTATTACTGCAATCCAGGAGCGATGCCACACAATACGCCACACAATACGAAGCAGACCACCACTAACGACAACGACAACCGCAGGGGCATCGGCCTGCCTTAGTGTTCCATACGGCATCTACTGCCGAGGCAGACCCCGTATAGTTCATTTACCCTGCCATCGCTACTTGCACGGTCCTCAGTCATGTTTTATTTGCCGAACGCGTCACATCCAGCGTATACGCCATGTTCCAAGCAGATTCTAAGGAAGATACTGCTTATTTCAGTTCGCCATTATGAATGAGAGTCAAGAGGACACAGCAGGCAAGTTGCATGCAGGCACATCCCGAAAGATAACTCAATCTGACGGCAAACAAGTCGTCGTTTGAGAAAAGAGTAACATAAAAGAAGAAGCAGAAACCAACACAAAGCAGAAGAAGGAGAAAATGCAGTCCACCTTTTGCCTCGTGACACAACAAGGAGGGCAATATATACAACAAGAAGCGTCCCCACATATAGGATACGGCATGCTCAAGGCACAACTTTAAACATGTGCTACCTATCGTGCAGCGACACACGATGTGTTTCCAAACATTGCAAGCACGTGGAATCCCCGCTTCCCCACTCTCGATAACCCAGCCAGGAAAAAGTTTCAGAGTGCGTCGGTTTTCCACAGAATCCTAAGTTCGATCGAATCTGTACGTACTCCGCTGATCGATATTGCGAATGCAGCCTGTATTCCGAGTGAACGTATTTGTTTTGTTCTCCATGAACCACGATGAAGAATCGAGCCATAAATAAGGTGGCGACGGGCAGGAGCCCCGTTGACCCCCACTTGATATCCAATCCAAAACATACCTTCCATTGAGATGAAATAACACCCGCCGTGGAATCAAATACTACATTACATACCGTGTTTTGTCGGTGGTGGCGTGCCGTATTCCCCTTCTGAGCTGGACATACTGCGAAATTCGAAGAGAAGGTTCGTCCGCCAAACGAGTGGAGCCACCAGACCGATTGGAGAGCTCCGGGGCTTTACGACTACGGAATCACCACGAAAAGATCACTCGTGCTACTGTTGGAACCCTAGCTAAAATGCTCGATGCGGCCCCCTAATGCACCGGTCCCCTAGGCATAAATCCCAGGTTCGGTCCCCTAATGCACCGGTCCCCTAGGCACAAATCCCAGGTTCGGTCCCCTAATGCACCGGTCCCCTAACGTATTGCACAATGTCCAGTGTTTGGTCCCGTAGCAAACCGGTACCTTAGCTAAAACGCTTGATGCGGCTCCCTAATGCACCGGTCCCCTGCATCAATTCCAGACTCGGTCCCCCAATGCACCGGTCCCCTCGGCACAAATCCCAGACTCGATCCCCTAGTGCACCGGTCCCCTAGGCACAAATCCCAAGTTCGGTCCCCTAATGCACCGGTCCCTTAACGCATTACACCACACAGGTCAATCCAGGTTGGGCGTAACGTACGTCTGCTGCTTCGAATACCGAGTTCAACCACCAACACCAAACGAAAATGCTCGCGACACCCACCATTTTGACACAGTCGAAACACGAAGCAGGCAATTATTTCACTCCACCAAAACCTTATTGGCTTCCGTTCTGACGGCGATATTTCTGCTCGTTGTCCTTCAAAACCCAAGCCCACCCCCCAATTCCGTTCTCAACCTGTACCATGTGGTCTCTCCAATCCACGCTAGTCGGCTTGAGAGTCTCCCTGGAGAGGCAAGGAAATAACGTGCAGCACCGCGCTCGGTCCTTGCGTTCTTGCTTACGCATGAATGTGCACAAGGACTCATGTGCCGATCCGTGCAAGTCCTTGAACCCGTCGCTCTGCTCTTCGGTGTGCTTGGCATCTGCGTTGAACACAGATTGGTCGCCGTCGGGGATGGGCACGCTTGCCACATTGCTCAGAATTTCGTCAGCAGTGGCGTTGACAAGGGCACTGAGCATCTCGTGCAGTGGAAGGTCGACATTGGCCACGCAGCCAACCGCTACCCTCACCAACCACAGCGTTCCCTACACAACACACGAACGGCGAGAGGGATATCCGGTATTTGTCATTCCAACAGTAAAATTGAATTCCGAGAAGGGATGGTATTGCTGGTAGACGATATTGAACATATTGCCAATATGAGCAAACATAAGCAGTGTCGTTCATGGCATGATTGATCGGTAACGGGCGAGGCCGAGATACGAATTCCAAGAGGTGAGCGGGGAAGGGGAAGTGGAGTGCAGGCCTGGCTGTGTTGACGATGAACACCGTACACGTATGCAGTCTTTGGAAGTACCCAAGAAAAATAGTTTACCAAGTCAATGGAGGGGACACTAAGCTTTGCCGCAACAACGCGGCTGCGAAATTACAAACCAGTTGTGCAGGGTGGGGTATTGCGTAACACCAAAACCTGCCGTGTTGCATGTTCACTTTAAACTTCTAACACGCAGTTAGGTATGTAGGCAACCTACCGTGACCGGCCGGTTGTTTCAATCAATGTGTACCAGAGGTGATATTCAGTCAGACGTTACGAATATTCCAAGTCCGATATTCCACGAGCGGTTAATCACTCATGGTGTCATACGTATTTGGGAGCAGCCTTTCGACAGTCTACACTGTCGTCGTGCTCCACTTTTTACTCAAAATATATCTAATGTCTTACACCCACTAAGGACAACCGTTTCAGCCAGTGAATGCTTCACAGCGGTACCATGGCTTGCTTTGCATATATATGCCGCACTGGTACGGTGACTCAACTGCCCGGTTGCTCAGAACTAGTGCAAGTCGTCATCAGGATGGCCACCCGTCAAACGGGCTGAGGGACCGGTTTTTAGCACTACCATGCGATACATATTACTTCGTGAGCCTGGGCAAGTTCGTTGATAAGTGTCGCTACATGGCAATTTACGTGGGTTTTCACCTGCAGCAGGGGCTTCAAGGTCTTGAACAGGGAGACAGCATCCTGTACTGGGTAGCCCTTACCATCTGGTCCACAAGGAACCTCTGAAAAGTCGTGCTGGCACAAGAAGACCAGGCGAAATGAACGTTTGCCACTAGTGCAAATTTTCGTCCACCGATCCCACGTCTCGCGCAGCAACACCATGCCCCTCCTGGGGCTCTGATCCTCAGGGTTACCGGACGAATCCCCCACGGACTCGTCAGGAACGAGTACAACAAGCCGTGGATACTCGGTGGGGTCTCGAGACGACGGAAACGCTGCGTGAAACATCCGACGTGAGTCGCGACCGATTTTCTCTAATGTCTCCGCCAAGCTTGCGAACTTAATGTCCAGATACGCGCGAATGACACGCTGAAACTCGTTGGAAACCAGTGGCTCGCTGTCATTGAATTCCGGAAAGCAGAGTCCCGGATATCCGTGAACATCGTTCTCGATTAGGCTCAGCAGAGTATCCTTGACATCTTTCCGAACACACATGGCCTCCGGCGTGCTGCCTTTGACGCAGATGGCAATGCCAGGGAAAGTGTCACCTTCCTCGACGGAGAAGGTCTCGCAAACGAGAACTTCATGCCCCGTTTCCCACCGAATGTGCGCCCCATGTTGCCAGCATTCACCGGAAGCCATGACTTTGCTGGCGCTGAAGGCCAGAAACCGGCCCATGATTCCGCAAGGG
Source organism: Saccharina japonica (assembly GCA_008828725.1). Taxonomy (NCBI): domain Eukaryota; class Phaeophyceae; order Laminariales; family Laminariaceae; genus Saccharina; species Saccharina japonica. The sequence continues at coordinate 1,307,104 of MEHQ01004020.1, forward strand.
GCGTGGCTCCGCTGAAACGTTGCAGTGGTCTGAACCACAACCTCCCCGAACCCTATACAGTCCTCAATAATCTTTTCGTTGCCGTACTCCGGCAACCTCGCCGGCACAATAAACCATTCCCGACCATCCTCGCTTTCCGAAGCACGAGAACGGTAGATGAAGAGGCACTTGATCATCGTAGCCAGCATGCTTTCGAAGGACTCGTCGTCTAGTGTGACTCCCGAGTAGGTGTCCTTATCTTCTAGCGTACGGTACAGCCACAAAAACCGAAGATATTCCCGGTCCAGCCGACCCTGACGTATGAAAGACCTGTTAAAGGACGGGTCGATCGGTAGGACTCGGAGTCGATACATTGCCATATCGTACAATATACGCCCCAATATCGTGCCGGAGCTACATAAAAAAAAATGCTATTCACATCCAAGTACAGTAGCACGCAGTAGCAGATCGCAGACAAGACGGCGTCCCCTGAAACAAGTAAGCCTCCCTAAAGGAACTACGCGATACCACGGGGGTACTTTGACGGCACTCCGGAAGCTCCACACACAAGTTATTTGAAAACCACAACGAGGAGACAATAGAGGGAACGATTGCCCCATGCGCCCAAAATGTCGTGAAAACGATATTAATCGTGCCGTCAAGATTACGTCCATGGTGCAAAACCCCACGCCGTCGAAGCAGCAGGGCAACATCGTGCCCGCTTTTCCCCGCACGCTCTATTGTGCCGCCGAACGATTGGAGCGCTCGCGCCTGGAGAAGAATCAGGTGTACCGTATACTTTCTGCAACAATAGCTCGCCCTGCCTGCTCAGAATGGGGGGAAACATCTTGTTCACGTCAGTGGGATGATAAATACCCTAGGGCTCTATATACGCCATTTCAACCGGCGAATAGTACCATTTCAACTCACTTGTGTGCTTCCCACAGCTCACTGTACCCCTTGCGAGAGGGCGGCCGGGTGGCGAAGTAGGCACGCAGCTCCTTCTTTATCTCGCCGTGCTTGCTCTTGTCTACGAGGTTGTGGTCTGTCACGCGCCTCGCGAGCTCGATGAGCCACCGAGGGTCCAAGTGTATCATGTCACTTGGAGCAGGCGAAGAATCTTCCTGCAGCGAAAGGATCACAGCCCCTTCCGCCTCTCGGTGCTGCATTGCTCGCTTGAGGACGCTGTCCGCATCTTCTAGCAGGTGGTTGTGCTTCTCTTGGAAGTACCGTTGGAACTCCTGGACCGCCTCGCCCCACATCACGTACGGACGTCCCTCCCGTGTACCTAGAGCCTCGACAGCGGCGATCGCGTCGATCCACGCTGAAGGCACGATCACTCGCACAGCCGGAAACGAAAACGCCTTTGCGTTTGACGGATCTGACTCAGCGGCCGCATCGACAATCCATTCGCTCAGCTTGTTGACGCTTTGCGGCAACATATTTACCCGGAAAATGTTATAGTGGATGATCAAAGGGACAGGAGAGGCATTTCTCGCACTGGAAAATTGCTGGGAGGTTCCTCTTGCCCTCAGCTTGCTCTTTTCGCCCGTCCGCTCCGAGTTGTCGTTCCGTTCCGCGCGCGAGATCGCACGGGAAAGCTCGATCTCCTTCGTCTTTTCGCGCATGTATCTCTGCACAACTACATACGGGCGAGCGGGCGGCGCGCACAATTAATTGGTGTGGCGACGATTGGTTCATGAGTATTGCGCTGACCGTGCACAACCACTGGCACAATGGACACAACACGTCGTCTCGCAGGAATAGTCTCATCCCTAGATCACGGCGCAGAATATCGTCGGAAGCCGTACGAACACTGCGTTGGGCGTCCAGAAAACGTGCATATCGTACGGTCTTCGGAGTGGAGTGCAGTTCAAGGCTCTATCAGCAGATCCGAGTTTGGAGTAGAGTCATGCAGAGTACATCGGGTAATGATCGGGTGCTTACAAACATATCGCATAGTCAAAATAAGCCCGTGTGCGCAAACTGTACGGAACGCGTGTGGATGTCGTTCACAGGCAATACGGGTGCTCGACGCCATGATTGTCGCAGCTAAAACGCACACACCAGCGGAATCGTCGCGAAGGGGTTTCGCAAGCCATGAGATGCCGATAGCTGCGCTAAGTCAGTAAACTCATCATCAGAAAAGGATTGATGGATCCAGTGGTTAAAACCGCTTTCCAGCAGGAAACTTGTTCGGTATCCGTCTGACCAGGTTAGGCCTGTCTCACTGAATACCACTCACGTGAGTTGAAGAGTTCCTCGGCTTTAGCCAGCTGATCTTGGGATTCGACGAAGTCTGACTCACTGGTTAAAGCTCCGAGGGTCCTAATCCCGAAGCGTTCCTCAGCAGTAGGAATCAAGTCTTTCGCCATCGCGAAATAGATTTGCAGGATACAAAAAAGAGCTGGTTAATTGTTGCACCGAGCTTACAGCTAGTGGTACGTTTCTGACATGTACAAACCATATACTTACCTCTACCGTCACTTTTTTCACATACAAGGCCGACACCACCAGATACCTACAACCCAGAAATCAGAGTCACGATCCTATCCACTAGTCTGTGCCAGAAATTCGCTAAAGAGACCATTGCCATCGTAGGCTTTGTCTCAGCACGGCACGGTACTCGGCGCCTGTATTTGGGGGCCATGCGACATAAACAAAAGGCTGCTCACATGACATGGACGGGATGCGTTCTCGGAAACCTCCAATGCTCGCAGCAAGTGCCGAATGGTAGTCGGTAAAGTCGGAAGAATCCAACGGATCTGTGCATGGAACATTTGTAAATCATTGGTTGCGGGAATACTCAGCGGGCTGTTTGAGGTTCGAATGGACATGTTATCGCGAGGAATATGATCAAACGATCTGAAGTTTGGCAATGGTGCAACGAGTTGACGTTCTAGCTCTTCGGAGACGCCCAGAACGCAGACAACGGACTGGGTCACGTAATCGATCGCCGAAAACAGCTGTAATTTTAACGCGTCATGGAGTATACGAGATCCCCCCAAGGTGGCAGAGTATCGCAGACCGTTACATGTTCCAGAGGCATGTTAAGCATCACACACGCTGTGGATGACGGTTTTCCATTCACTGCAAGTCTACCAATACCAGACTGCGACCATGATGACGGCAACAACAAAGACGAACACCATAAGTACGCTACACATGGCTTGCCGCTTATAATGAACATATTCGCTACCGGATAGATGACGTGCACATAAACTGCAAATGGGGTCTTTGATCCCTCCCCATTATTCGTCCACACACATTTTTCTCGCTGACATCTAGCTTCATCATCGCCCCCCGTTACCCTACGGGTCTTGTTTCCTGCCGTGTATCATCGGGGGAATGCTGTACACGAGACCTTTTCACACCTGAAAACGTAACACATATCGCAAACTTGGAAACCCAGATCGGGTCAGAATTTTACCTCCCTACAGTATACGCTACTATTGTTTCAATAAACTCAGGGTGCTTGAAGATAACACGAACAAGCGAGTCACGCACCCGAGAAGACGTCAAGCGGGTGCCGGGCAAGTGGCCCACGCGAAACTCCCATAAGCGCTATGTAATTATCCTGGACGTGCAGAGGGAGGAATTTGTCCGTATGAGTGCCGACGAGAGCCACATGGGCGCCAGGTACACGTTCGTGGAGGATGTCTAACCACCGGAAAATGGCTCCGCGAGGGTCATCAACCCCTTCGCGCCTGCGGGTAACGAGCTCGAAAAGGTCCACCACCAAGACGAACAAGGCACCTTTAGTAAGAAAAATGTGATGGGAAGCGTAGTAGTCTGACTGTCCTGCAAAATCCCACAGGCTCACAGACAGCGGCAGGTAGTCACGTGGTTTCCACTCTGTGACCTCGACGCCGATCGTCCGCTCATCGGGTGGATTCCGGCCCGTAAAGTGGCGCACGATGGTAGTCTTCCCAGCCCCAGCAAGTCCTACGATCACTATCTTGAGCTTGTTGGACGCCTCTTCGCCGAAGCGGTTGACGTCTTTCCACCAGCATTCGGCGCTCTTGAGACCCCGCGACATAGTAGACGCTGGCGGGCGGGCCCACGGGTTCTCATCTAAAGCCACCTTGCACTTCTCGTGTTCCGTTGCCAACGCCCACGCCACCACTAAGTCCATTGGCAGTACTGCATTTGCGGGGAAACGTTAACGATTTCGAAATGGATTCACGCACGAATTCTACAATATGCGAGGAGAACATGTTATGGTAGCAACCGCCAACAACCAGCGTAAGTATCTCTTGGAGCGCGAGACAGCACATGCGAGTGAATACCCGTTGGGGTGCTTGCGTAACACATTATCTTGTATAGTTACCATGTCAACTTGAACGTGTACGCCCTAGGTGACTACCTATACCCAATCGGGCGACAACTGTTGACGTTTACGTCCAATTTGTTGTGTACCATGGTAGAACTATATTCCACATGCAACAAACATACGTTGGTCTATATATTCACGTTTGCCGTCGGTCACGCAGCAAGATATATCAAGGCTACTTGACTTAGTGTCGATAACGGCGTACGGAACTCAGCTCTATATAATCCACACCCTGGACAATTATCAATTGCCTAATTGTCTATTAATAGTTTCCTATTACAATTGACTGGCAATTGTGGTCGCCAATTCCAATTAATTGGAACGCATCGAGCTCTATGGTACAGACAATTCCTATTAACAGACACCCACTAGGCCCTATCGTCCACCCAATTTATGCTATTATACACCCATCTGCATTATTGGTTGAAGTAATTGCTATTAACAGTTACCAACAAAATCCCATTGCTGAACCCATAGTCTATTGAAATATAATATCCCATTCTATTGTAACGCTAATGGACAATTGCAGATTTTTTTCGGTGCCAATGGTGCTGGCAATTCCATTTAATTGATATTCTCCTAAATAAATTGTGCTGACAATTCTATTTAATTGACATTCTCCCAATTAAATTGTGCTGGCAATTCCATTTAATTGGCATCCTCCCAAATAAATTGTGCTGGCCATTCCATTTAATTGGCGTAAATGGAATTGCAATTGTGCTGGCAATTCCATTTAATTGACACCCTTCTAACTTAATTGCGCGGGCAATTCCATTTAATACGTAGGCATCTTTCTAAATAATTGTCCTTGCAATTTCATTTATTATTCATTTGGCAGGCTTCGAAATAAATTGTCCAGACAATCAGGCATTTCCATTTAATAGACAATATTATGTTACCGGTCAATTGATTCCGGACGCTGCAATCGGAATGACACAACAATGTATGATATGTATGCATGAGGAAGCTATTTCTTGAAGTTGCAAAGGCAAACGATTCGTGAGGCTGTCTAGCGGTTGGAATTGCCGGAGCGATTGATTCATGAAGCAGTCTATTAATTGGAATCGACCAGACAACATAGTTCGGAGGATGCCCATTAGATTAAGTATATCGGATAAAATGTTTGGCGGCCGATTAGTCACTAGAATTTTTTTTTCATTCCCTTTCTGCTTAAGCCTTGGACAATAGGCATCGCAATAGACTATTACGCCTACAATAGACCCACCGAAAATTCTATTAAATGGAATTAGGCGGGCAATTGATTGTTACCATATTGCCGCAATTGGAATTGCAAAGACAACAACATATAGTAGTCCACCTACTAATTGGAATTGCTTAGGCAATTGCTTTAGAGCTCTGTTAATTAACTGGAATTGTCTCCTGCAATTTTTTCGCTCCGGAGGCTCCAACACTCTATTACTTCTTCAATAGGATATGGGACCTACCCACAATGGACTATTGCTTTTACAATAGATCTTCCGAAAGTTCATTTAAATGGAATTGGTCGAGATACTGCTTTCGTGGTTCATCTATTAATAGGAATGGATGGGCCAATAGATTTGTGTCCTGGCCTTCCAATAGATATTGTTCCAGCAATTATTTTCTGGTCTTGTCTCACAATTGGAATGGTTCAATCAAACCGTTTCTGCTCTCACCTTCCAATTGGAATTGTTTCAATAATTTCGTTCTGTTTCTTTCTATTAATAGGAATGGTCGGATCAATAGGCTTCTGCCCTGACCTTCCAATTGAAATTGTTTCAACAATTAGTTTCAGGTCTTGCCTATCAATAGGAGTGGTTTGGTCAATAGGTTTCTGTGCTGACTTTCCAAATTAAATTGTTGATTTTTTTTCTGACCTCGACAATTCCAATTAACAGACCGTACTTGAAATCATTGGGTTGGACAGTTTCAATTGGTAGATAACACTCGAAAAAAATGTCTATACAACTCCGACTGATAGATCTCACTCGAAATAATTTGACTGGGCAATTCCAATTAATAGAAATCACTCGAAATCATTTAGTTGGACAATTGCTTTCAATAGATAGCATTTGAAATCAAGTGTCTCAGCAATTCCAATTAATAGCCAGCACCCGAAATAAATTGTAGGCACAATTCCAATTAGTAGGCAGCACCCGAAATCAGTTGCCCGGACAATTGCAATTAGTATTCTTCAATCGAAATCATTTGGTTGGGCAAATCCAATTAATAGACAGCATCCGAAATCAGTTGTAGCCACAATAGACTATTGTAATAGGAAAGGTCCAAATAATTGTACAGGCAATTCCAATTAATTGACAGCACCTAAAATCAATTGTCTGGACAATTCCAATTGGTAGGCAGCATTCAAAACTAATTACCCGGACAATTCAAATGAATATACTTCAATCAAAATCATTTGGTTGGGCAATTCCAATTAATAGACTACACCCAAAAATAATTATAGACACAATAGACTATTGAAATAGGAATTGTCCAGGGTGTGATATAATCGAATGCGCATGCAAACGGGGTGGAAGCGTCCTTATCTTGGGAAGCATTCGGAACTTCGAAGACGAAGAGGCAACCTAAAGCTCACCACTGAGTTCGTTGTTGGCCAAGTCCACCTCAACAAGATCCTCCAGAAATCCAAGTCCTGATGGTACGGTGCCTGGTCGTCGCGAACAAAATAATGGACTCCGCGTGGGGTCGATGGTGTGCGCGGCTCATAGTGCTGAGCGATATCAGGATATTTTCGACGTATTCTGCATGTTATAAACCTGTTTTACTCTCAATGGTACCCTCCTACTCTCAACCCAAGGTTCCTGAAGTTCGGCACCGATACACTTCAGCCCAGCTGGGAAGGGAGGCTAGGAGCGTGGGCTCTCTTTCACATAATTCTAGAAGCCTCAACACAACATAACCAGTGTAACGGTGCACTCATAAAGCAACTGGAAGTTTGCCGTTCAAATTCATTCACCGTTCAAGCTGTTGTTGCCCAACCTAAGCAGTCTTAGCCCTTTCAGATCGGTGAGCTCCTTCGGGATGGGTCCTGCAAACAACAACAGAAACACAAAACACACGATGATGTATCTCTGCCCATTCTTCAGGTTGATAACTCCTTATGCGGATATATATATATAGTATATATATGCTTTGATGTGGATGGCCGTAGTGTGCATAGCGAAAATCATGCAGCCACAACAAGTAAAGACCATGACAAGATCACAGATTGGTCCACCGAGGGTGAGGTTCGAAGATGTGTATTTGGGTTCGGTTACAGAAAAAATTTATATATTTGGAACGAAAACCAAATATGAGGGCCTCTCGTTGTTCCCAGATACGTGGTATGTAGCTACCCGCCGTGGTTGGCGCAATAGTGCAATACACAGAGTAGAGCTATTAGGACAGGGTTTAGTGCACGTCTGGATTTGTTTTCCGTGTGCCTGGCTCGCCCAGACCCCGGAGCGAAGTAATACTCCTACCACATCCCCCCCGCTTATCACTTACCCCTCTTGGGACTTCGTAGGGGAAAGTTGACGATAACTAGTGACAAATACAGCAACGCCCACTACGTGGTTGGGGGATGACACCGCTCGACGTCCGAGTTACAACGAAATGAGCCCTAAAGCACAGGGCACATCACGATCCTACCCGTACTGCTGGGCGCTGACGCTGCTCGTAGGCGGTTAAAAGCACCGAAGCTATCATGCTATAATTGTCTCGGTCGCTATCAAAGGGGTCCCAAAGGGGACAACATGTTTGAGCAGACTCCCCTTACCCTCTCTGCCTGCTCCATGCCGAAATTGGGCAGAGCACGCTAGACCTTTTACGCGAGGTGCGCTTGCGGCGTGTGCCGGAGAAACGTTCGTGCCAACAACTCACTGTCGTATTTAAATTGCGTTCATCGTGAAATTCCGTAATACAATGCTCAGCCAACCTATGTTGTTGTTGTTGTTTTTCTTCACATTAAACTCGTTTCAGTTGCTAATCCCTATAGTCTGATCTAGCAAGATCACGGCCCGTGGTCACAAAAGTGCTAGAGCCATCAGAGAATCCTAAAGAACACGTACACTTAGCAGGGAAAGGATACCCAAGTCCGAAGAGGTACACCTAAAATCCCTGCAGCATGTTATGCGTGTCCAAAACTGAACTACACGCCCGCAATCTCCATTCGACTACAGCAGCATCCCCCCCCCCCCCCCCCTCCCACTCTTTACCAATGAATTTGCCGACTACAGCGTAACTACTGTCTGAAGTGCTGTCTGTACAAAAACAAACGGTAGGCGTGGGAACAAGATGGAGCACGCAGCTGCTGTCTGAAGTGCTGCCAGAATGACAGTCCGCGGGCACAAAGTGAAAAAGAACAGCCAACCAAAGCCATCATGTCCATTGACAATTACCCGAATCTATCCTGAACGGTCTGTGTTAGGCACAGCATTATAAACATCGACACTGATTAGGAATCGTTCCACATTGAAGGGGTCTTCCACGATCAGGCACACAATGAAGGCACCCGGGGTGTCCGCGCCATCTCTTCCGCGTCTCTCTACAAAACCAGTGACGTCATCCACACCGACCCAACAACAACATTCGGGGGAAAAAGCGAAGAATTTGTCAACAGAAAAACAAAAATGTTCGTCCGTCACGGGTCGATGTCGTCCGTGCTCCGGATCGCTTCTCCTGTGCGCTGCTGTGCTGCTGCGCCGGCGCGCTGCTGTGCTGCTGCTCAGGCGCGCCGCTCCGGTGCCGCTCGGCCAGTCCTAGCACGACCACACTCGACCCGCTCCGTCCGTACACGCTCTCGTTGCTGTCCTTCCCAGTCGGCTCCTCGCTTTCTCTCTCGTTGCACTCAGGGTGCTTGGTCTGAAAAATAAAAATTCTCGCGCTGAAGGGATTGACCAGTCCAACAACAGCTCGTCGCCACACGCTCCCTCCTCCTTTGATGGCGAAGCCAGGTTACTGAGACAGTACAGCTCCCTCTAGCAAACATACCTAGGGCTGTGTACGTAGTGTCCGTCCACCTTTCTGATGGCGTCTGCCTCCGCGCACAAAAGTGAGATGGACATTGCTGTCTACACCGACGGCCAAAAAGGCCCGTGCATCTGGACTTTTGCGCCTGACGCACCAGTGCCGATCCAACTCTACCGCTGCACACGCTTCGCGGCGGGTGCGCAGCAGCAAGAAGGTATCGGTCCGCTTGAGGGTGAGTCTAGCCTTGCTCGCTAGAAAGACCCCCCCCCTCGCTATGGGCCATGCCAAAGCAAAGACCTTGCCGAGGCAGCGAGGGGAAAAAGGGAAGGGTATGTACGACCGATTGGCATCCAGTCTGATATAATATCCTTGGCTAGACAGGGCTACTGAAACCTACCCACGTCATCATGTCGCCGACATCTAACAGTTATTGGTTGTGCACGTCGCGCAGTACACCCCGTGGGCTTGCGACAGGAACCATTTGATTCCCTAGGTGCGTTCATGCTTCCAATCACTGGCTGCCATACGTTAACCCAGCGCGAAAGAGATGCCGAACGCCAGTGTGGGCTAAACAAGAGGCGTTTACTTTGTTTGGCAAGGTCTCCGTGGAGTACAGACCACGCCCTTTTATTGGCCGCCGCTACCTCCCCCACTTCCACGTGACGGTATCGTTGGGGTTCCCCTTTGCTTGGTTTGCCATTATTAAACCAAAAGGTGCCCGGCCAGCACGCTAAATCTCCATGCCTGAACAGCACTTCACATATTTCAAGCACAACACTACAGTAGTAGTTGGTTCGGGAAGGGAACCACATCTGCAACCATGTTTCCACAGCACTTAATTAATATGCGAAGACGAGCTTGTTCCGAAGGGTGTTATTCTGGATCGCTTGACTGCCCAAGGTTGGGTTCATCGTTGGCACAAACCCAAATGGAGCGAATGTGCAGCTAGCCATCCCCAAGAAGGTATGGTTCCTTTAGGTCATGTGCTACAGTAGGCTTGTGTATTTGTGGCATGTTGTGCAGGCTGACTGTGAACCTGCGCCCGGGTTGCACTGCAGTAACTATTCGCACTCTTGGTTGCAAGGCAACTACCGTACGGTTCTACAAGGGGTCGGTTAATTCGTACCGTTAGTGCATGCCTGCCCTATAAAGACTCACCGTGAAGAGCGTTGCTGCGGAGGTTCAGGTTCTGCAGGAAATTGAGCCTCCCCAACGTTTCCGGTATTAGACCTGCAGTAAAAACATTGTGGCAGTGCATCAAGCGGTTACTCACATCTCCTTAGGTTCACATCGATACTTGCAACACGTTCGTTTCCTTTGTGCCGATCCAGCTATTAATAGCACTTTCACAAAAATATGAGCATGTTCCGCCCCCTTCGTCCGCGTATTCTTCCCCCGACTATAGGGTTCCAACTGGTAAATGGTTGTAGTTACTACGCGCAATCACTCTACTGTACAAAGCGTGTATTTCATACGCGCAACCATTCTACAAAACCAGCTCTACCTCACATACCCTATATTGTTGGTTCTGAAAGAGGCAACGCACCTACAGCCCTGTACATACCTTTACCTTTCTCGCAGCACCCACCAAGCGATCTGCGAAGATAGACCGACTCAGAACGCTGTTACCACGGGTAGATCGGGTAGATATATATTATGTTCGATGTTGCTTTCATACATACCTTTGACTGAATTGTCGGGTAGCACCAGACTCACAACCCTGCCATCCGAATTAGTCTCGACGCCATGCCACTCCCCCATCGGCCTATCCGATTTCCACCCACTCGTATTGTTCCACGACGACAATCCTCCAGTCGCGTCGTGGAATTGACACATAATCGTGCGGTCTCGACTGGCTGAGCCGGCACAATGTTTCCAGAAAGCACGATACGAGCACACAACTCACCGGTGAGAGACGGAGCCTACGAAGTCGAAGTATACTATACTACTGTATTATCGAACCTCTCTTTGAGGCAAACGTGGTGTTCCCTTACACGACGCAAGCCCTAAACAACGTAAAGGGTGGCGATAGGGGGGAGGGGGGTATAGTTACTGGTCCTACGGTCGCAGGCTGCTTCCAATGCATTAGCTTGTAGGGTTGATGTCGGGTTCTTCTCCTGGTAGAGCCTCGTGCCTCTTTCACCTCAAGCGAAGCAAGCGCAGTGAGCAGTGAGTCGCATCGTGTACAGGATGTACTTCTTTGTAGTTTTGAAGGAGGGCAGTAACAACGGACTTATGCTATGTGATGGTTCGCGCCAAATAGAGTGAATTATTATCGTATGGAGTTGAGAGTGAGAACGTTGCTTAGGGTGTCGGGGGGAACGTAGAAGTTGGCAATCTCCTCGGCCAAAATTGGGCCTGCTCTATATGGCCCACACGTGGGAACCGTTAGCAACAACTCTGCCAACGAACGGCCGACGGACACATGTAACGACGTATACTAGTAATACTATCCACTGTCGATGTCTTGGCCAGGACTTGCTAATCATTTGCTCCAAGGCTCTGTAAGAGAGCTCAGGATGCAAAATGGCAACGAACGTTCCCCCGGATATCCAGGGAGACGACAGAAAGCATTCTACTCCTGAGGTAACATTAACATTCTACTTCAGACAGGTCATAGACAGAGTTACTGGAACCTGCCCTGTGACCACGGACTTGGGGAGGGAGGCGACGAGCCTACTTAGTGACCCCGGATCTGAGTTACGACTACTGTAGAGAGAGAGAAAAGAAAGGCGAAGGTAGTGAATGGGATGGAAAATAATTATTGAAAAATAAAAATTAATGTGGACAGTGAGTTGTTGGGATAACAACAATGTATGGCCGGGGGAGGTGTTGCATATACTATTCATATATACGTGGGGAGATTCCTGGTATTTGGCATTTGGGCCCATGGCTTCTGATTACTGTGTGTGTGTTCTTCACATTAAACCTTCCTTTCTACCCGTCGACATCCAGCACATCCAGTGTCCGTGCCGATTCATCATCCTAAAAAGGTACCAGTTCTGTGGTCACAAAACTACGACACAGAGATACTACGCTCAGTGCAGTAAGCAGGGCAGACAATGCAATGCCGTATACGACAGGCAAGACCTACCCTGCTAGCAATCCAGGTGCATGCAAGAGAAAAAAAGAGAAAATAAAGAAAAAAGCGAAAAGGAAAAATAATAGAAAGTAAACACAGACAGCAGCTGCGTGCTCCATCTTGTTCCCACGCCTACCGTGTGTTTTTGTACAGACAGCACTTCAGACAGTAGTTACGCTGTAGTCGGCAAATTCATTGGTAAAGAGTGGGGGGGGGGGGGGGGGGGGGGCGATGCTGCTGTAGTCGAATGGAGATTGCAGGCGTGTAGTTCAGTTTTGGACACGCATAACATGCTGTAGGGATTATAGGTATACCTCTCCGGACTTGTGTATCCTTTCCCTGCTAAGTGTGCGTGTTCTTTAGGATTCTCTGCTGGCTCTAGCACTTTTGTGACCACGGGCTGTGATCTTGCTAGATCAGACTATTTTTTTTTTTTTTTTTTTTGTCCATCCCATTTATTATCCTCGCCCTTCCTTTCTCTCTCCTTCCTGGACGTAACTCAGATCCGGGGTCACAAAGTAGGCTCTTCTCCCTCCCCCCCCACTACGGTTCTTGCCTTGCATTTTTATCGCGAGAAGGTTTCAGCACTTTCTTCCCTCGTCGACTTGCGTCGGATTCCGCCTACCCACGCCACGAAGGCGCTCTCAGCAATTGGTTCCTTTTTATTTTTTCAAAATAAAGACAAAATCTCTCACCACGGTGGGACTCGATCCTGGGTACCAATGGTAGTAGTCTTTGAAGCTGACCACTACACTACCGGGGCGATAGGGATTAGCAACTGAAACGAGTTTAATGTGAAGACAACAACAACAACAACAATACTGAAGCAAATCAACAATCAAGCAACCAAACAAAAGCACGACAAAATAAAAAGATACTATGCCCCACCATAATAGAATGTGTTAATACCAATACCTGGTAATAAATGCCATATAATGAATATTGCAGATGATACCGGTACAACTATTTATACAATAATAGGTGCAAAACAGCAGCAGCAGCAGCAGCAGCAGCACGCAGTAGTACGAGTAACTTACGCATTGCTATTATTAATAATAGGAACATTTTATACATCTACGTATTATATACGTACTACTTCTTGTGCCAAGAACCAAATGTGGTGTCTAAACATATAGCTGGTATATACCTGGTACAGTATTTAGCCGCTTGTAAGGGAAAACTGTATATAAGGGACCTCAATTTTGCTGCGCACCGTTTTTCCCACTAGTGATTGTAAGGGGCCGCTATCAACTCTGATAAGGGGCGTTGGTATATATGGGACCTCCAGTCTCGAACGCACTACTGCGGTAAGGCTAACTACTACTACTGTATTGTTCATATTTCTCATATTCTAGGGGTATTCTTGGTTTCGGGTCCATCGCGGGTTCTGATGATCATTATTATTATCCTTGCCTCCGACAATCAATGTGTAGCATGACCTTCAACGTTGATCACTCACAGCACTCCGGACGCATTCTACGATATGGAAGTGGACCATGTATTCTCTGGGGATGGTCACTTGAGGAGCTCCATACCTGCAGTAGTAGTCTAAAACACGTTTTGCAGGGAAATACAAGTGATATACCCTACGAGTACGTATGAACAATCCCACGCAGGCTTAAGTATGTAATGAAAAATATTGAAACACGAGAGACAATCAAAGCCGAACGATTTTAGCCCGATCGTTCAGAAAACGTTTCAGCCAAAAATGCTATGAGGTATATTATATTATATACCTCTATTCTCGTAGCACCCGACTCCCGAAGAATAGAACCGCAGAAACACAAAGAAAGAGGTTGCTGCACAAAATCTACTCCCTTCTGCACCTACTTCAAGCTTGCGCTTTTTGTCACCTCCATGCATTTTGCTGTCCTTACTCCCTCCTTCGCATCAGGTACGTATGCTCTTGTTTTATATTCAAAATATTCAAAATAATACTTCGTATGTTGCATCCAAGCTCCATCTCCACGGTGTGGGTCTATGTTGTTACGAGGGACTGCAAGGGAACATATGTACATATATTTTGTACTTGTAAATATTCCATACAAAACAAATACCACAACTACCTCCAACTATTAATACTACTGCTGTCATTCGTAATTCAGGACTATAAATACTAATACTGCAGCAATCATTCGTAATTCAGGACACCAGCTACTGTAGTTTCCACCTACAGGCACACAATATTCCAATTCGATCGTAGCTACTGTAGATGCACTATTAATAGACGCCGACAACCAATCACCTCCTCCTGTAGATATTAACCCCTTTAGAACTGCACTGTCTAAATATAAGTATGTCACTCTAATTCCAAGTGTTTTGTCCCCACACCGGGACTGCAGTAGGTAGGTGTGTTCAGAAGAGGAACACTTGGAGCAGGTGCACATTCGAGGAGAAACCGAGGCAAGGAACTCACCGCGCTCTGACGTGTCTTCCCCACCCGCCATGTTGCTGCCGGTGTATGGTAACTCCGCTCCTCGCAAAGCGCCCCAGCTTCCAATTTGGCGCGACGAAGGCCGTAGGGCGCGATTAACTGACCTACCTGGTATCTACGTACCAGGTATGCGCTTTTTATGTATTTTGCTGCGCTCTACGTATAGATAGCTACAGTAGTTGCTGTCTTCCTGCCCAGGGGTTGGGTGTTGTGAAACGACGTATAATGAGGTGTGGAGCCAACAGTTTTTACTTGTGGACTCAAATAAATGTGGTTTGTGGGTGAGACATGGCCGGGCGGGGTGGTGGTGTGTGGGTAGGTGTGTCCTGGGATCTGGGATGCTTCGTAAGGGTTTGTGGATTACGGAGAGTCGCCTTTCTAATATACAATGTACAGAGTAGGGCCCGCCAACAAGAAACATCCTGCTCGTATTCTGAGTGGCTCGGAATCTAATAATCGTGACATCATCCGTGCGCAACAAAATTTAGCAGGATCTCTACGTAGTTACCTTGACCTGAACCGACTACGTACTACCCGTTATTATCCGATTTAGGCTTTTCCAATTACTTGCCGGTAGTTACCTCAAAGCTTGATTCGAACCATCCCCGCGGGGTAAAAAATGCAAGGCATATCACGGTATTTTGACGGGACGGGCAATACGGTGACGGCGGAACGAGACGGTAAAACCGTCGTTGAACTGTTCCCGTCGTCCCGTCGAATCCCGTCCCGCCGACTAATTATCCAATTCAACCAACCGTTTTTCACTTACCGTCCCGTCCGTCATGAAAATCTGCCCCGTTGTACTTTACCGTCCCGTCCCGTAAAAAAAAACACTCTCGTTGAAAATTACCGTCCCGTCCCGTCGAGATACTGTCGTTTACCGTGCCGTCCCGTCACTGCACCGTTTCGTTGTCTTTACCGTCCCGTCCCGCCGACAAAACTTTCATCTCCCGCCATGATTCATCCCTGCCCGTTCACTCCCACCAAGAATTTAGGAACTTCCGAAACTTAGGTTCACATTGAAATTTAGTTGTTTCCCACACACAAGCCTCAACGAGTATGTTCAACATCACACTGGTACGTATTAAAAAATTAAAAAAACAACAGCTGTGAGCTCGAGGATTTCGTCGAAGCTCATGTAATGGTATGGGCTAGGAAGGCCGGTAATTACCTCTGCATAGGTAATTGACCCGTTTTCGTATAACTTGGATGGCATTCGTATTCGGGATTCGGGGTATTTATAATATCTGTGGGCCATACTTGAAGCCCATCCCGAGCAGATGTCATCTGGCTCGGGGTTTAATATAAGCTGCTTCTCTTCTACGCTTGACTCTACGGAAAGTGAGTAACACCAAGGATGCTT